>PVKU01001047.1:0-350767 GCA_004027475.1 Anoura caudifer | reverse complement strand
CACAGCTGACGGAGTCAAGAGCCTGGATCCCGGACGTGTGCTTCTCTTCCTTGCAAGTACGGTACCCTGACTTAGGGCAGAGGGAGATAGGAAGCACTGTGGGCGTCTGTGGGTATCCTGAAGGACTTTAATATTTTAATATTAAAGTTAAGTTGCTACTTTAACTCTGTATAGCATTAAATAAACATTCCCTTTCCTTTTCACAAATCTCTGGCTTTGAGAGACATCTTTCCATAAGGCGGCGGACAATAATGGACCTTCTGTTTGCTCTGTAACAAAAGCTCTGATAAATACACTCTCGCGGAGGTCCCAGGCCCAGGACAGGCCGGCAGCTGCCCCATGATTAAACACTGCAGTAGGAAGTATACATGATAGCTTCCCCATCATACTCTTAAATACTACCCCCGTAAAACACCTAGGAGACTGCCTTTGTTGTCAATAATTATTGGTTGCTGTAAGCTTCTAGAAGGATAAGAGTGCGCAGGTTGCTTCTGAAGGACTTAAGTCTAAACGCATCCAATTTAACTATTTGTGAGCCACCATTCTGGACCAGATCCCATGCAGACAGGCTTGGGGATACCACCAGAATTAAGTCACAATCCTAGTTTTCAAAAACCTCCGTTATTGAAGGGGACAGGCAAGTAAATAGACCACCATATTAGTAAGCAAGGAGTGGTAAAGACAGCAAGGACCAGAAATAGCATAGAGGAAAGGAAGTCTTTCTGGAGAAGGGGATTAGGAGGGTGAGTCTTAAGGTATGAAAGGAATTTGATGCAAACTCACAAAGACAGCCTCACACGTGTAAAAGGGGTGAAGACATCGGGCAGAGCATGCCCTCAGTTTGCTCTGAGCAGTTTTTGCCTTATGGGAGCACAGAATAAAGGGCATGTAGATGCAAGTTCACAGCAACCAATCACGATGGGTTTTATGTCCTAAAGGGCTGGATTTTATCCTGAAGACAATGTGGAGGAGAGGCATGCTTCCAAGCCTTGGAAATAACACAATTCAATTTGCTTTTGAGAAAACTCCCTCTGGCATCAATAAGGGCGAGGGATGGTTGATGGAGAAAAGCCAGCCAAGAGGCAAAAAGGGGCCTTTAAGAAGATGAATGTGAGAACCAGAGGCCGGTGAGAGCAGTGAGGTTGGACAGGAAGGAACAGGCATGAAGTAACACCTAAAGGCCGTGGTGACTGGTTCGATGCGGGCTGTGAGGGGGTGAGAGCAGTCAGGATGATTCCCAGCTTCTGCGTGAGTAGGTGGATGCTGGTACCACCAGCTGAGGCAAGGCCTTTAGGCAAGAGGAGAGGGGTGGGAGGATGCAAGTTCCAGAATGGACTTGTTGAGGTTACAGTGCCAGGAGGTGGAGATCAGCAGGCAGAACACAGCTCCAGAGAGAAGCTCTTTCCTATTCCCTTAAGGAAATGTCTGGGAGGACTCATTCCTGGGCAGGGCGGACGTATGAGATGAGCAAGCTAGGGGTGGGGGTAGGGGGTGGCAGCTAACACACAAACTGTCAACTGCTGAAATAAGCTGGCTTCCATGATAAAACATGGATTGTATCCCCAGTCTGAGGACAGCATGGCCCTGGTGACCAGCAAGGCCAAGGCAGTACCCCAATTTCCCACTTATTTACTCCCCATGCTCCTCCTTCTGGGGAAGTGGCACTACTCTGTACCCCAAAGCTCAAGCTGAACCCTCACACCCCCACTTCAAGCCTCCTTTCCCTCCTGCCTCCATCTCATCTAATTTGTCCGCAACCACACTCTGTCTCAAACGGCCTCATCACTCCTGCTCCCCATCTCCTGCTTTCTCATCTCTATCTAAATAGACACTATCTATCTACTTCATACTATCGCAAGTAATATTATACATCCGTCAGCTTGTTTCCTGTCTGTGTGCCCTCTGGAGTGTAAGCTCAGGAGGTGGGGGCTTTGTCCCATCCTTCTCTACTTCCCTAATTCCTAGAACAGTATCTGGCCACTGCAGGAGCTAGGCACACACTTGTTAAGTGAAGTTCTTCGTTCAAGCACTTCTCTACTGGCACTACACTGATTTGATCCCCCACCCGGCTTCCAGAGCCTCTCGAACTTGGTGACTGATTGCATGAAGGCCAGAAAGGTGAGGGAGGAACCTGAGGTGACTAGTCTCTCCAGGTCATGGCACCCTACCCCCCAATGCACCCATTCTCCCCAGAGCAGCCAGAGTAGCCCTCTAAAATCATGGAGCATGGCCCTCTCCTACTTAAAATCTCCCAGTGGCCCTCAAGGCCCAGCAGGCCTGCCTTTCCCACTTCACTTCCAATCACTTCACTCCTTGCTCCCTCCCCCATACTCCAGTACCAGTCACACCTCTGTCTTCCCCAGCAATCTCCCTGGGTCTCTGCTCCCATGCCACCGCCTTGGAGAGCCTCCTCTGACCATCTAAACTAAAATGGGGCCTCCTACTCTCCTGCCACTCCAGGGAGCATCTAGCACATCAACACAATTATTTCCTTCCCATCACTCATCACAGCCTGTTCTTGTTCACTGATTTGTTAACTTGGTTTTTGTTTCTCTCTTTTTCACTCCTCTTCCCCCCAGCATGTACTGCAGTTCCCAGAACATAGTTAAAACCCAATTAATATTTGTTGGATGAGCCCTGACCGGGGTGGCTCATTTGGTTGGGCATCATCCCACAAAATGAAAGCCCACTGGTTCGATTCCTGGTCAGGGCACATGCCTGGATGAGTCCCCAGTTGGGGCACATATAAGAGGCAGCAGATCGATGTTTCTCTCTCACATTGATGTTTCTCTCGCTTTCTCCCACCCCTCCTCTCTAAAAATAAATGAAACCTTTAAAAAATATATTTGTTGGACAAACCTGTGCTCCCTCTATCATGATGGTGATGAAGATGATGACAATGACCTCGATGATGCTCAAACCAGTGATACTCTCTCATAGGGAGATGCTGTGTGGGTCCAAGGAATAACTAGAGCATATTCTGGACCATCTAATTAGAGACAGAATCCATTGTTACAAGTTTTGTCTGGGCTTTGAAGCTGTGGAGATGTGTGTTTAACTCATGTCAGCAGACCTCATAGTCATCATTATGTACAATGTACCCCCTGTCTCCATGGATACCCACTCAGTAAAAGCAAGATGGGGTGGATTTATTGTGTTTGGTAAATAATAAATATTGAGACAGAAAGACAATCTCTTGGCCTGTTTAGATGCTCTTCCCAGCTCCCACACTCACTGCACCAGGAAGGGTTTTGAGGACATGCTAGAGAAGAGAGAAAATGTAGTTAACCAGCAGTGCTGCAGGGAGCGACTGGGGCTGACAGCCAACAGGGGTTGCAAAAGAGACTTTGGCCAGAAACTGAAGCAGGGTGACCTGTCTGTTTTAATTACACTGGGGAAAACTTAAAGGAGAATGGAGTGGGGCGCATCTCATATTGCTTCGGAAAAAGAGAATCTCAAAAGACCAAGACGGAAGAAATCTCAGTCATTTCATTTTACAGATGGGTGATCTGAAGCCCAGAAAGGAGAAAGGACTTTCCCAGGATCACAAAGAAATTCCATGCCTCATCTAAGCCGAGAATCTCACTCTGTGAAGGTCACTGTTTTTCCGGCACATACCATCACAGGTGCAAACCTAACTTTCAAGCAACATTAAGCTAAATCATCCACATGTCCGCTCATCTTTGTGGCCACAGAAACTAACAAGACCCTAAGTCCAAAACTCACCCAGACGCCTATGGCGTTTTATTTCTAGCTCTCCTTCTTTTTGGACCATGGCCAACCCACATGTATCACTCCCCTTGACTTTCAAGGGGACACTATCAAAAAGAGGTAGGAAAACCACCAAAAGAGATGTGTTGACAAAGAACAGGGTGGGCACACAAGACTTTAAGAATCAGTACATGGATCATGCGGGATCATGAAGGCTCTATGAAGCCATGTCCTATCAGAAATCATGACTCTCACCCAACAAAACTGCGGAAAAACCAGAGCGTTTGGGAACATGTGGGGTTCTATGTGGAATGAGGTGACAAGAGGGTAAAGAAGGTTCAGTCTACCACTCAGGACGCTCAGTTATCAGGTCACATGATCTGGGAGCTCTGAAGGATGTTTCTATTTTTAAAATTCTAAATAAAAAACCATATTTCCGCCCTGGCTGGTGTAGCTCAGTGGATTGAGCGTGGGCCTGTGAACCAAAGGGTCGCCGCAGCTCAATTCCCAGTCAGGGCACATTCCTGGGTTGCAGGCCAGTTCCTGGCAAGGGACACATGAGAGGCAACCATACATTGATATTTCTCTCCCTCTCTCCTTCCCTTCCCCTCTAAAGATAAATAAATAAAATGTTTAAAAAAAGTTTTTTTAAAAACTGTTTAAAAAAAAAAAACAGACCATATTTCCAAACAACGAATGTGGAACCTGGGATGAAAATAATATAAGAGAAGGAAGCACAAAGCAGCTTTCAGACTTGAGGTCCAGCCTTAAATACATACCTTGGGCAGTCTAGATACTTAACCTTTCTTTCTTATCTTTAAAGATGAGGACATAATGAATACAATAATAAACATAGACATCACTTATCAATACCTATATGCCAGGCAATGCATTAAGCACTTTATATATGCCTTCCTTCACCTAATTGCCATCTCAATCACCTGAAATGTGATTGGCATCATTATTTCCAGTGAGAACCAGAGAGATGAACTGGTTTGCCTAAATTTATTTCCAAGTTGTAGGACCAAAATGTGAACTCAAGTTTGTGTTCTTATCATTCTATTTCAAAGGGTGGTGGTGAGAATTAGATTAGAAATTTAGGAAGGAAAATGCTTAGCAAAGTGCCAGCTCGTAGAATGTGCTCCCTACATAGCAGTTTGTGTCCCCTCCTCCTGTGATTATTCACATCCCTTGGCTCATCCTGTACAAAGGAAGGGGCAGTAAGGCTCAACCCTCCATGCCAATTCTCAAACCTTTCCTGACAAAAGTCACTGAATTGCTGGTCAGCTACCTGGGAGACAGATGTGGAGGGGAGGCCAGGAGAAGATCCCCAATGTGGTTCCTTCCCTTCCATACACTGGGCTCAGAATCCAGGAAGAGGACGGAAAGGGGTGCCCTGGCTTTGCTGTGGATGGGGGCTCAAATGTTGGAAAAATTTTAGTTTCAGGTACTAGCTATAAAGCTTAGTAATCAGCGTGTGTTAAAAAGCTATTGTTCCACGAACTTGACTCCAGGAGACCTTAAGCAGTCCCACCTTTGTGCCCCAGGAGGACCACAGGCGATCTCAGTCTCTGAGGGCTCAGATGCAAGAATGCTGCAGCTCTTTATCTGATTAACTTTCCCCCTGAATTCCAATCCCCTTACCTACACTTTTATTCTCCCTATAAAGAAATATTTAAGAGTTTGTTAAGGTACAAACCCACTATTTTCCTAGATCACCGACCACCTGAATGAAGCGCCTGCAAATATTCAATCCCTGTCTCTGCTTATTGGATCTGGTAGGTGACAGGCAGCACAAATGACAGCATCTCTGGTTTCACTATGAGAACTAGAATATCTAATTTTCTTCCCAGGGAATCAATTTCCCTTTTGGGAGGAAGGAGCTGGGCTGCAGGGCCTTTGAGAGGACTGTGGAATGGTGACGAAGAGCATGTGCTCCGCAAGTGATTTCACTTCGCACATCCTGCTCCATCTTCAAAATGACTGATAATAACAACAGTAATTGTACGTAGTTCACAAGATTGTTTAGATAAATCAAATAACTCACGGAAAGTGCTTAAGCAAAGTGCCTTGGACATGGCAAGCATTCAATACATGTTACCTATTAGTAATATTGCCATTGTTATTATCAACACTATTACTCCCACTCCAGTGCTTGAGGTGTCTCTATTAAGCAGGACATTCCTTTGTGAATGACTTTATACATGCATTCAGCGATCTAAAAAGCGACTCCAAAGCCCCGGATTTAGCGCTTTCCATGGCACGATGATCAGGTTTCCTTCCTCAAAGAAAAGTCTGCGACTTCTAGAATAGCCATAATAGTATCAGCAAAGTTCCTTCCCCTCCTTCTCTCCAGGCGGTGGGGCGAAGCCAGGGACCTAGACTTCCGCAGCCCGCCCACATCAGCCACCATTGGCTGCCTTGTCACTGGTGTGATTAAGGCCACACCCACTTTTCGCTGGGACCACTCTGAGGCCATCTCCCGAATCCGAGGGGCCTTGGAGGAGCGGCCGCAATGAGGCCTGGGCCTTGTAGTCCAACCACACAGCTGCAGCCAGAGAACAAGGCCTCATGACCCAAAGAACTACAATCCCCAGCAGCCAGGCTGCGAGCTGGGAGAAGTGGGGGGGCTCCAGTCACGTGGGGCTCGGCCTGGGCGGGCTATTTCTCAGTGAGGCGGCGGCTACTGGGGGACCGGGGCCTTTTGTCTGGAGCAGCTGTGGGGTGGGGGGGGCCGGGAGAGGCGAGGCCGGCGGCCTTGCCCAGCTCGCTGGGTCCTGGCCGCCCCTCTAGGGGGTTGGGGGAACCAACCCCTGGGCCGGCCTCGCCTCGGGCGCTGCCGTCCCGCCCTAGGCCCGCCCTGCCCGCCCCGCCCGGCTAGCTTAAGGGGTGGAACCGGCCGGGCCTCCTCGCCGGGCCTAGCCACCTCCGGAGTCGCTCCTGCCGTCAACACTCGAACCGCAGGCTGCCCCTCACCCCTCAGGCCGTCGCCATGAAGATCAAGGATGCCAAGAAACCCTGTAAGATGGGGGCTTGGGCTCGCTGGGTTGGGAGAGTACCTTGGGTACCGTCTGGAAGCCCTTCGGCCAAGCGGCCTGGTCCCAGCCCCTGGTCCCAGCCCCTGGCTCACCGCTGGTACCCTGTATTGACTGGGGCGGAGGGATCTTTCCAGCACGGGTTGGAGGCGTGCGGCCCATCCCCCTATAGTTGCCTGCGAACGCCTTCCGCCCCCTGGCCCCTTTCTCCCACTTCCTCCTCAAGATCTAGGAGGTTCGAGAGGGAATTTTTAACTCAGCCCCAGTGCCCTCTCCCAGCTTCCTCTGCACTCTTGCTGAAAATGAAAATGGGTGGTCATGGCTGTCAAATTGCGCTGGGGCAGTCACCACCCATTTTTACTGGTTTCTGGACTGTCTGCTTGTGTCCTTGAAATCCCGGTGGGTTCCTGGGAGTTGTCGCTGTTACAATTGGAGCCTTTAAATGCATGTCCTTGCTACCTGCCAGTGACTTATTTTTGTTTAAAATAAAAGCTAGGATATGTTTGTTTAAAAAGCAAAAAGCTAAAAATTGCAGGTATTTACGCCCCTTGAAGCTCACCACTACTATTGGTTAACTAATATTAACCACTGTTGAATATTTTGATGAATAATCAGATTTTTTTTACAACTATATGTGCAAAACATTCTTTCGATGAGCAGAGCAGTTTTGTTTGCTTTTATTAGCTTTTTAAAACCCTTTTACTTGTGTAAATGGCATATTTAACTCAGCTACTGTCATTGTCACACTTTAAGTCCATTTTTGCAGAACAACTAGGAATGTGGGATGCATGCTTGTATCTTAGAATTGTGTTTATGTTCTGCAGTGTCGTGTGTGATCCAGCAGTTCTAAGAAATCTGATATGAACAGGAGCTCTGGCCTTTTCCCGCCCATCAGGTTTCTTGTAAACCTGAATGGAGAGTCCCCCCCTCCCAATGGCTAATTGTTATTTAAATGTAAGATAATTGGGTCTTAATTTTGCAGGTGAGGACATTGAACTTACTGAGCCCAGAATAACTTTTGCAAGGCGGAGCCAACCAACTCTGCACTAAGCAGGTTCAGGGCCTTAGGCCCACTGACTGGCTCATGGTCTATATGTTCTTTCTTCTGCACCCAGAGAGAGTAGTCTGTGTGCTTAGAGAAACACAAACCTTTCTGCTCTGGGAGTTCTATTTGCCAATTCAAAAAAAAAAAAGATATAATTAAAAAATTGTATCATTTAAAAAACTAGTAATTCTTGTGCTAAAGAGTTTTTGTTCAAGGAGTCTATAAACTAGTGATGTGAAGGCCTAAATGACAGAGTAATTATAGGAACACTTCTGATTTACATTTGCTGAATTCAGCTTATCTTGAACAGATGCAGTACGTAAAACTCTTGGACATCTTCCCTCAACGCATACATTTCATCTGCTCATCTTAGAATTTCCTTTTTCTTTTCCATTTTTAAAAATTGTTTCTTTTTCCATTACCATTTATCCCCCATGTACCCTCTTCCACCTCCCCACTGCCCCTGCCCTGCAGTCACCACACTGTTGTCCGTGTCCAGGAGTCCTTTCTCCTCAATCCGTCCACGCCCCACCCTCGCCACCTGTCAGCCTGCTCTCTGTCTCTGTCTGTTTTTGCTGGTCAGTTCAGTTTCTTCATTGGATTCTACCTATCAGTGAATCGTAGTGCTTGTCTTTGCTTGCCTGGCTTGTTTCACTTAGCATTGTGTTCTCCAGGTCCATCCATGCTGTCACAAAGGGTATGACAAGCTCAGATTCTGACTCAAGTTGTTTTTCTTTTTGCTATGATAATGATTTGGTTACTTAGATTTGGGAAAACTTAGAATCAGATTTGAATATCCCCTCTGTCAAAGCTGTTTTCAGTAAAGGTGATAATGAGCAGTTTATAAAGTTTAGGTGGAGAAATAAAAGAACAGTATTGATTAAATCAAGTTGGCTCTTGGTATACTGTGGTACATTGTGAGACAATTTATGTTAAAATGGGGTCATGCTGAAAAACTAGTCAGTTCATTTGATTTAGAAGTTTACAAAAACACTTTAAGTTTCTTATATATGAAAGGTGACTTTACACCTACTGAATTCTTTATGGTAAAAGTAAAGAACATCTGTCCTGACTGGTGTGGCTCAGTGCAGGCCTGTGAACTAAAGGGTTGTCAGTTTGATTCCCAGTCAAGGCACATGCCTAGGTTTTGGGCCAGGTCCCCACTGGGGACCGTGTCAGAGTCAACCACACATTGATGTTTCTCTTCCTCACTTTCTCCCTCCCTTTCCCTCTCTCTAAAAATAAATAAATAAAATCTTAAAAAAAAAAAAAAAAAAAGGAAAGAACATCTTGGTGTTTTGTGTGTGGGGAAGAAAATATGATCTGTCCTGGAAATACATATAACTGGAAAGTATTGTTTCCAATTTTTTAAATCATTCAGGTTAGATAAAGACACACTTGTTTTGTTTTTGAGAACTTGTGTAGGGTCTTTACATCATAAATTCAGTGAGCACTTTGTGTGTGCTGTCGACATGCATCACATCCTTTAGCCCTGACGGCAGCGCCAGTACTGGGGCTGCTGTCTCATACTGGTTAAGGAAGAGTCTTTGGCTTCACACACTTTCTTACTTGTTCACCTAAGTCTTAGAAGATACTCGCTTTTAGATATGTCTCTAATATATGACCAGATTATAAACCAAATGCACATATTTAACTAGAAAAATAAGAAAAGGAATTGGTTTCATCCAGGATTAGCATTTGAAAGTATGTGTGAATTCAGTTCAAGATTGACTTCAAACTTTAAGTCAAACTTGAACCTAACGAGAAACTTTTGCTAGTTAAAATATGAGAACAGAAATAATGGTGATGTTTGTTTGCTCTGCCTTTAAGGTTTTTACACTGCTAAATATTAGATATTAAAAATCTGAGCAATCACATGTTCCTCTACCCCCACTGCTGTGGTTATTAAGATAATAGGCTTTTCAGCCTTGGTTTTGTTTACCTGTGTGGCATGTGAAGTGATTAACAAAGTGGTAGTAAAATATATATACTTTTTAAATTTGAAATGACATAGGTTTTGGAGTCTGTGCTTTGCTAACCCAAGCAGTAAATTACCTGAAGTTTTTGACAAAACCAGAGAGAATTACATAGCACTTATTTGTAATTTACTTCTGTATAATTTGATTGCCTTGTAAAGTGAGTCACTACTTAAGAATTATCACTTCCAGAAAACATAGGTAGGTACTACATTTATGAACCTTGGTCTGAGGGGTTTTTGTGAACTTGACCTTCAAAGGCAAGGGAAGTAAAAGCAAAAATAAATGAATGGTTCTACATCAAACTGAAAATCTTCTGCTTAGCGAAGGAATTCATCAACAAAACAAGAAGGCCAACAACTGAATAGGAGAAGATGTTTTGCAAATGATGTCTCTAATAAGGGATGAATATCCAAAATATATAAGAATTCATGTAACTCAATAAGAACAAAAAAAATTTTCAATTTAAAAAATGGGCTGAAGACCTGAACAGACACTTGTCCAAAAGCTATCTCAAAAGTTGCTGACTGTCACAAGCTATAAGGGAAATGCAAACCAAAACCACCTCGAGATGCTACCTCACACCCGTTAGAGTGGCAGTGATCAGCAAGACAAGAAATAACAAGTATTGGAGAAGTGGAGAAAAGGGAACCATTGTACACTGCTAATGGGAATGTACATTGGTACAGCCACTATGGAAAACAGTATGGAGTTTCCTTAAGAAATTAAGAACAGAGCTACCGTGTGACTCAGCAATCCCTCTTCTGGGCATCAACCAAAATAATTTGAAAATACTTATTCATAAAGACATATTTATTCCTATGTCCATCGCAGCCTTACTCAGAATAGCCAGGACATGGAAGCAGCCTAAGTGCCCTTTGACACATGATTAGATAAAGGAAAGGTGGTACGTCTGCACAATGGAATACTACTCAGCCATAAAAAATGATGAGATGTTGCCATTTGCGTCAGCATGGGTGGATCTGGAGAGTATCACTCTAAGTGAAATAAGTCAGACGAAAGAGGACAAGAATCACATGATTCCATTCATATGTGGGACATAAAACAGAAAGCAACAAAAGTACAAACTCACAGACACACAGGACAGAATGGAGGTTACCAGAGGGTAAAGGAGATGAGGGAGGAGGATGAAGAGGGTAGAGGGAGTCCAATACGTGGTGGCGGGTGAAGTCTAGACTTGGGGTATTGAGCACACAATGCAATATACAGGTGAGGTGTCAGAACTATACACCTGAAACAAGTATCATCACTTCCAGTAGTCATTACAGGACAATTGGATACGACAGTTTCTAATAACCCATAACTACTTTATCAGGGGTGGGGGGAAGGAGGATTTCCTTCGTCTGGTTTAAAACAACAGCATTTTATTTGGGATGATGATTGGGAGCAGTAAAATGTCTGTTATCCAAGAACTTGAAGCATGTCTGAAATTTGCTAGTGCACAGGCCCATTTTAGAATTTTGTTCCTTAAAATAATCCAAGTGTTTTGAACATTTTTGGGATTTGGTTTCTCTTCATGCTAAAGAACAATGAAATTCTAATTTGGCATAGGATCTCTTTGGCTGAAGTCTGCGTTGGGCCAATAGCAAGTAAACAGCTCTTTAATGATTCTCCCCACCCCTTTACCAATACTTGGCAAGATACCAAACTTTCGTAATACAGCTTTTTTGAGGTGAACAGTCTAGCCCTTGTAGCTACATGTCTGATGCTGACTAATCATTTGACAAGATGGGTAGACATGTGGGTTCCTTTTGCATACGTAATCTGATAAGGAGCATAACCTTTGGTATACTCTACTGTACATCTAAGAGATGTAAAATAATATAGCATAGCTTTGTGTACACAATTTTTTAAAAGATTTTATTTACTTTTGGAGAGAGGGGAAAGGAAGAAGAAAGAGAGGGAGAGAAACATAAATGTGTGGTTGCCTCTCACATGCCCCCCAACCTGGGACTCTACACACCACCCAGGCATGTGCCCTGGCCGGGAATCGAACTGGCGACCTCAGTTTCCAGCCCAGTACACTCAGTGTGACTCAGTCCACTGAGCCACATCTTTCAGGGCTCACAAATGTTTTTCACTTTCTGTGTACTGCTGCTTTTTTGAGACAGGACAGGTTTCGTGGTTTCATGCAAAGAGATCCACAAAAGCCTCCTAGGAAGCAGTGGAAGGTTTTTGTTTTTTATTTTTATCATTTTGGTGATAATTATACCCAAACAGTCATTTTCTTTCTGGGAAAGAGTCAGACAATTCACACTCTCCTGCAGTCTAGACTTTAAAAACAGGGTTTCATCCTGTGAGCCTTTTTATTGCCCGCTAAGTAGTGAACACATTTAGGAGTTGGCTGTTGGTATTACCTTTGGGGTCAAAACCTTGGTGCTCATGCATAGCTTTAGAAAAGTAGTTAATTTTTTTACTCTCCAATATTTTATCTATAAACCTGAAAAAGTTTCCTAGGCAGAAAAGTTCCTTTGAAACTTAATAATTCATGGTTTAGTGTGAGAATTAAAAGTTCTTCACATAAGTGTTACTGGAACTTTTGCTTTTCAGAATGACATTCAGGTATGTATAACCTAGGAGAGCCAGGTTTGACTGAAAATAAAATTACATAAACCTTGAACCTGGTAATGCTTCAGCTTTGTAGTTTGCTCTCTAACATTTTTATTTGTATGTGTATTTTGACACCTGTGTGTGTTTGACATTGGCAAAGGCCCAGAAAGGAAAACTGCAACTATTAAATGATTTTTAATGTGTTTTGAATTTTGGAAAATAAAGGTTTTCGGCTTACTCTCACCTTGTAGGAATTTCTCTATCCCAAAATGTACTTTATGTGGCAGTAGAGATTTCCACATCCACACCCCCTTCCCCTTGAAGTCTATAAGGAAGCATTAATCAGATAGGAGAATTCAGCCCTGGCTGGTGTGGCTCAGTGGACTGAGTGTCAGCCTGTGAAGCAAAGGGTCGCTGGTTGGATTCCATAAGGGCACATGCCTGGGTTGCAGGCCAGGTCCCCAGTAGGGGGCACTCGAGAGGCAACTGATTGATGATTCTCTTCCTCTCTTTCTCCCTCCTTCCCCTCTATCTAAAATAAATAAATAAAATCTTTTTTAAAAAATTAAGGGAATTCATTTGGTTATGTAATGTCAGAAGGATCCCTATTTTATCTAATGCCCATTGAAATGGACCCTAATGACATAGATATGTCAACAGATTTGCAAAATTCTGAAGGAATTTCTGGTTTGTTGGACTAGTGGAGCTTTCCATATTGTTTTCTTTAAATATGTTTGTCCAAGCAGACACTGGCTGTGAAAACCGCCCCCTCCCTGTGACTGTTACTATTGCGGCTTACTACTACTGATTTCTTTGAACAGCGGGGGAAAGTTGATATGTACCGCGTTTTTTACACCGTAAGCCACACCTAGGTTTTAGAGGAGGAAAATAGGGGGAAAAATTTTGAAGCAAAAAATGTGGTAAAATATTTAATGACATAAATAACATATTTCACCAATGTGAATGTAAACAACTCAACGGCAGCATTAACAACCATTATTCCTCCCAAATGGGGGTGTGTCTTATAGTCCAAAAAATACTTCTACAGAAATCTGTTTAAAGCAGGAATTCTGCATTTCATGAATAAACAATGTAAAATGTGATAGCACATTGCTTTTTACCAAAGAATATATTATTATTTGGTTTCTGTTTTTTATTTAATTGCAAATCACCTGTCAATTTGTTTAAAAAATGTATTACTTATTTAAGATAGCTTCCATTGCTAATGACCCAACAAAATGAAGAAAATTTAGTCAGTTTTTCTGCATCTTAGTTTATACAAATTTATAGTACCTGTTTAGGGTATTAGCTTCCCACATTATGATCTACATATATTTTACTTTTTTTTTTTTTTTTTTTTTTTAAGTCTCTTGTTTTCTTTAATCCACAGCTTTCCCATGGTTCGGCATGGACATTGGGGGAACGCTAGTAAAGCTCTCCTATTTTGAGCCTATTGATATCACAGCCGAGGAAGAACAAGAAGAAGTTGAGAGCTTGAAAAGTATCCGGAAATATTTGACTTCTAATGTAGCATACGGATCCACCGGGATTCGGGATGTGCACCTTGAACTGAAGGATTTAACACTCTTTGGCCGAAGAGGGAACCTGCACTTTATCAGATTTCCAACCCAGGACCTGCCTACTTTTATTCAAATGGGACGAGATAAAAACTTCTCAACTTTACACACGGTGCTCTGTGCTACAGGAGGTGGTGCTTACAAGTTTGAAGAAGATTTTCGCACAGTGGGTATCTGTTCATCAAAGCCAAAAATTGATACCCCATCCCCTTTAGTTTTTAAATACGAGGCTAGGTTTCCATCTAGCATGTTTCTTAGATTAGTTCCTCCTGCTGATTCATGACTAGCTTTTGATTTAGGGCATTTAAACACCTTTATAGGATAAGTAAAAGTTGCCCAGGTTGGCGGTGGTTGTTACATTTGCTAAAACCTCACTTTTAGGGACTGCAACAGGCAAGGAGACTTCAGTGAACTGGGCAGTGTACAAAGCCAGATGAAAATGGGGCTTGAATTACTTTCACTATGGCTGCGTTATGTTCGCAGCTTTTTGAGTGTTGTCCATATAGTCATCTCTCCTGAGGCCACCTGCTCCCCAAACCCCAATACTGGCATTACCACCTGAGCTCTACCTCCTGTCTCCTCCCCCACTCTCCCACACCCCCTGCCCCCAGGTCCATGGAAAAATTGTCTTCCACGAACCTGGTCCCAGGTGCCAAAAAGGTTCTGGACTGCTGCCCTAGAGAATGCAGGAGCAGGACGATTCTTTGCTTAGCACAACTGCCCGCCCATTGCAGATGTCTGGCATCCTCAGTCCTTGCTGCTAAATGTTAGTTTTGTCCCTCTTCCCCATCTTTGTGAAAACTAAAGTGTCCCTACGTATTTCCAAACTGCCCCCAGAGTAACACCACCGTCACTGAGAACCACTGGGCCAGATGGAAGTCCCAAAGAGATACTGACATGAAACAATGAAAAATGTGGGTGTCGTAGATGACTTTGAAGTTTTGTAAAGTACATGAAAATTATACAGTATGATTGAGTCAGTATTTTGAATGCTGTTCTTTGTTCACTTTATAAAACTTTTTTTGATACCATTTTTCCAGATTGGAAACCTCCACCTGCACAAACTGGATGAACTTGACTGTCTTGTGAAGGGCTTGCTATATATAGATTCTGTTAGTTTCAATGGACAAGCAGAGTGCTATTATTTTGCTAATGCCTCAGAACCTGAGCGATGCCAAAAGATGCCTTTTAACCTGGACGACCCCTACCCACTGCTGGTGGTCAACATTGGCTCGGGAGTCAGCGTCTTAGCGGTGCACTCCAAAGACAACTACAAACGAGTGACCGGGACGAGGTGAGCCGCCTTTTCTTTTTGCAGCATTTGTGCCGCATTATACACGGAAGTTGTGGACTCTGTTAATACTAGCTTCATCAGAAAAATAGCATGTGCTTGTGCCGCAGCAAAGAATGTAGATGTGCAAATATAAGTTAAAGTGTTGCAGACAATATGTTTTAAAGGTATGTGTATGAAATGACTCAAAAATATTAAATATTTTTATTTGGTTAGCACAAATTGGCATTAAAGTTTTTGTAGTGTCAAGAGTGAATTTTTGTCGGGAATGATTCCAGTGATTTTATTTTCCAAAGCATTTTTCTTCTTTGCTTATATTTCATTTTTTAATTAGAGATATTTAAGCCTAAAGTTTGCCATATACTGATTTCATGCAGAGTATTGGGCAACATTGTGATTAGTTCTTAAAGGATGAATTTAGCATGAGTTCTTTATAGGATAACATTAATGTTCCAAACATCTCTCAAACTTTCTGTTGTACCTGAAACATGAACGTGAATTGAGATTTAAAAGTTTTCCTTGTGATTCTGATATGTACTTCATCAATTTTTAAGGCAAGTGGAGGCCCCTGTTTATTTAATTGAGAATGATTTGGGAATACTTTAAGACTGATTTGTGAAATAACTTGTTTCAGTTTTAAAGTAGTACTATTTAAATGGTACTTAAATTTTATCAAATTTAAGTATTAAAGTATTTAAAGATTTACATGTTAATTTTAACAAAGTTAGTACTTTATTCCTGTGGCGGCTGAAAAGCTGCCCCCTTGTAACTGTGATGCCAGAGCCCTCCCTTACCTGCCATGTTGCTTTCTGCGGTCCTGGTTACTGCAGGTAAAAGTACTAAATCCTCATGTCCGGAGGTTAGGAATTTATGAGTTGTGAATTGCACGCCATTCTGAGCTGTGTGATGAAATCTCCACGCTGTCCTGCTCATGAATCACCCCCTTTGTCCAGGCTCTCCACGGTGTGCACACTGCCCGCCCTTCCGTCGCCGAGTAGCCATCTCGGTTATCAGACCTGCTGCTGCAGGGCTGTGGTGCTTGTATTCAAGTGACTGTCGTTTTACTTAATAGTCATCCTCCCAAAGCACAAAGAGCGGTGATGTGGGCAATTCAGGTGTGCCAGCGAGCAGCCTTAAAGTTCTTCAAGTGCAAGTTCTTGACTTAATAAGAAAATAAATTGTATGCTAAAGGAAATGAATTTTCTATGTGTGAAATTGTGAAGGAGAAAAAAATGCCTGCTGGTTTTGCTCTGGTACCTCAGACTGCCAGCATCACAGACACAGCGTGTGGTAAGTGCTCAGTTGCGATGGAGAAGGCATTGGACTGCGGGTGGAAGACGCGAAGAGAAAATGTTTTCTGGCCGATGGCAATGTGTTGCCCCAGAGATCCCAAAGGAAGACTCCAGCAAGGAGTCCCTGAAGTGGGGGACCACTTTCACATAACTTTCATTACAGTCTATTGCTATCATTGTTCTGTTTTATTATTAGTTACTGTTAATCTCTGACTGCACCTAATTTATACATAAAGTTCTCATAGGTATGTACTGTGGGGGAAAAACAGCATATATGTACTCTGTTCAGTACTGCCTGCAGGTTCAGGCATCAACTGAGGGTCTTGGAACGTGCCTCCCACAGACCAGGGGGGACTACCGTATTACCCACTTAAATCAGTTCTAAAAGACAGAAATGCAGCCTGTTAATTCCAACAGTGATTCAGGGACAGAAACCTGTTGCAAGTTCAGATGAGACTTGGGGGCATAAGCTTTAATTTTAGGGATTAGAGAGACCTGGTTTTATTTTGTGAGCATATCCAAAAGAATATTAGAATCAAGTACATTTTTGCCATTAACATGATGACCAGCCTGACATAAGTTTCCTCACTGTATTTATTCCCAGGTCATGTTAAATGTTAATGTATCTCACTGATTTGACTTCAGCCTTGTCAGGCCAAGTAAATAGACCTTTCACAAAATCATTTCCTGGAAGTCATTTAGAATCACAAGTTTTCTCCTTTTAATTCATATGGTACGAATTTTTAATATGTAATCCTTTTACATATACATAAAAACATTTATTCTTGGTATAAAGTATCAGATGAAGTTATTGGAAGATAGAAAAGGCCTGCCTGTCCTCGTGGTGTTCCCACCGAGTGATCTTTCTCTTCGGTTTATTTTTTTTGGTCAACAAGTTGGTTTTGCTAAGCATTCCTAACGTTTCCACATTATGTTCATATTGTAGCATTTAGCACTAGCAGTATGTTTACGTGTTTATTGAATAAGTAAATGTTCAACCCTTCTACTTTGGAGAAGGAGTACAGTGGGCAAAAGCAGCTCATACATAGTATGTATGTATTTATTTCTTTAGCCTTGGAGGGGGCACCTTTCTGGGCTTGTGCAGTCTACTGACCGGCTGTGAGAGCTTTGAAGAGGCGCTCGAAATGGCGTCCAAAGGTGACAGCACCCACGCCGACAAGCTGGTCCGTGACATTTACGGAGGGGACTACGAAAGATTTGGCCTGCCAGGTTGGGCTGTAGCATCTAGGTAAGTTTAACATTTATGTTGTAATTAAAGTGGCTTATTTATATACAAAATATATTCTTATAAGGAACTTCTTATACAACTTACACCAAAAAAACCCCAAACAATAAAATTACAAAATGGCTAGGGGCCTGAACGGACATTTCTGCAAAGAGGTCACAGAGATAGCCAGTAGACATGAAAAGATGCTCAACATCATTAATCATCAGAGAAGCACAAATTAAAACCACAGTGAGATATCACCGCACACCTGTGAGAACGGCCACCATCAGTGAATCCACAAACAACAAGTGTTGGTGAGGACCTGGAGAAAAGGGAACCCTGGTGCACTGTTGGTGGGAATGCAGACTGTGCGCCACTGCAGAAAGCAGTATGGAGGTTCCTGAAAATATTCAGTGTAGAAGTGCCACACAGAAGACCCAGCAATCCCACTTTTTGGTAATTATCCAAAGAAATCCAAAACACTAATTTGAAAAGACACGTTCACCGCTATGTTCATTGCAATGTTATTTATAATAGCTAAGATATGGAAGCAACCCAGGTGTCTGTCCATAGGTGATCGGATGCAGAAGTCATGATGTATATGTGCCATGGAGTATTACCTGGCCATTAAAAAAAAAGAATGAAATCTTTTCATTTGCAACAACATAGATGGACATAGAGGGTATTATGCTAAGTGAAATAAGTCAAATAGAAAGACATATACCATATGATCTCACTTATGTGGAATCTAAAGTACAAAAATGAAGAAACCTACAGATACTGAGGAGCGTATCAAGATGTACAAATTACCAGATATAGAAATAGTCACAGGGGAAAGTATAGCACAGGGAATATAGGCAATAAAAATGTAGTGACTGTATGGTATCAGACGGGCACTAGACTTTATCAAAGTGATAATTTCCTAAGTTATATAAATGTCTGATCACTATGTTGTACACCTGAAACTAATACAGTATTGTGTGTCACCTGTAATTGAAAATTTAAAAATAAATGAAGTCGGGCCTGGCAAGCTAGAGCGTCATTCTGACCCACTGAGGGTGCCAGTTCGACCCCCAGTCGGGGCACATCTGAGAATCAACCAGTGAATGTGTAAATAAATCTGTATTTTTCCTGTTTCTCTTTCCCTCCTACCTCTCTCTAAAACCAATAAAGAAAAATAAAAAATAAATGAAGTTGCTTATTTAGTTTTCAGAAAGCATTAAATATATCAGGAAATTATACGGGGGCTTCCTCTTACCTAGTGTAGGCTCCAAGTTTTGAACACTCACTTGAAAATTAGATATTAGAAGTCTTCCTGAGTGCAGCCTATGGGAAACTATTTTTATTCAGGAGTATCCTTTTAGTGTTTCTTTATGCAAACACAAAATCATATCCTACGCTCCCCTTACATAAAAGATAATGTTCATATGCCATTGAGTAGCACACTATACTTTTTTTAAGATTTTATTTTTAGAGGGAGAGAAACATTGATGTGTAAGGGAAACATTTCTATGGGTTGACTCTCACACACCCCCATCTGGGGGACCTGGCCTGAAACCCAGGCATGTACCCTGACCAGAAATCCAACTGGTGACCGTTCAGTTGGCAGGCCGGCCCTCAAGCCTCTGAGCCACATCAGCCAGGGCTGTATATACTCCTTGACAGCAGTATAACCTCATCTGTCTCTCTGCCTGCCTTCCCTCCCTTCCTTTCCCCCTCCATCCCCCTTTTCTTCCCTTATCTCTCTCCCTCCCTTTCTTCCTTGTTAATAGCTTCACAGTATTTCATTCTTTGATGTTTGGGTTGTTGCCATTATTTTGCTACGTGCAGTTCATTTGATCAATGAATAACCCTGTGTATGTGTAGATTTGTCTGTAGGAGAAATTCCCAAAATGTAGGAAATATGCTTTTTATCTGAAGATTTTTGCTTTCATTTCTCTGCAGTTTTGGCAACATGATTTACAAGGAGAAGCGAGAATCTGTTAGTAAAGAAGATCTAGCAAGAGCTACTTTAGTTACCATCACCAATAATATTGGCTCTGTGGCACGAATGTGTGCTGTTAATGAGGTAAAAAATTTTAATTATTTGAAAAATGTGGATGGAGTTCTGTGTACAAATAGCAGGTCTTCTTCATGGTCTTTAGGGAGTCCTATCGAATGCAGACCTAGTGCATGAGACCCCAGGACTCGCTAAGTGTGTGTGTTCTGTACTCATTGTTACATTGCCTTTAAAGAAAGTAGCCCGTAATTCAAGTTGGAAGTAGGATGAATTGACATTTCTGTTTCACCTTGGAAATACAGTCATGTGCTGGTTAACAGTGGGCATGCTCCAAAAAACGCATCGTCAGGCAATTTCATTGTTGCGTGAACATCACAGTGTACACTTACCACAAACTGGGATGGCACAGCTTACGCACCCCTAAGCTGTACGGCACAGCCTGGTGCTCCTGGGCTACGAACATGTACAGCGCAGTCCTACACAGAGCAGCGTGAGGCTGAATCGAGCACGAGAAAAAGGGTGCAGTCCTGGCCGGCCTGGTCCAGTCAGTTGGTTGAGCATCATCCCGTCCACTAGAACATTGAGGGTTCTGTTACCCCTCAGGGCACATGCCCGGATTGTGGGCTCCATCCTGGTCGGGGTGCTCATGAGAGTAAACAATCAGTGTTTCTCCCATCGGTGTTTCTCTCTGTCCCTTCCCCCCTCTCTAAAACCAATAAACACATCCGCAGGTGAGGATAAAAAATACGATTTAAAAAAAGAAGACGATGAAAGGTTGCAACCAAGAGACCCAGCGAACACGAGATCTGTGAGGCTGCTGCCAGTGTAACGTGGCTTCCTGTTCTGTGGCAGACTTTCTTTTCCGAAGCAGACAGAGCGCACTCCAGCATGACAGTAAAAAGTGTAGCACGGTGAATACGTGAACCAGTGGCACGGGCGTTAGCATTGTCAGGTCACGCGTGCCATGCTTCGATGCGGCCGGCAGTGCCGTGGTTTGTTCACGTCGGCGTCACTGCAAAGACTTGAATGACGTGCTGTGCTACAGCATCTCTAGGCAGCAGAAATTTCCAGCTCCGTTATAATTTTACGAGCCTCCATCGTATTTGTGGTCAAAAATGTTATGTAGCGTGTGGCTGTACATGACCTAAATCTCTTGAAGATGTAAGAGAAAGAAGCAGTGGGTTTTTTTTCCCTTTTTTTGTTTGTTAATGTTGCATCTGATGAGTGAAGTGCTCGGAAGTTTTCTTGCTGCCCTCGGCTTCTTTACAGTGCTGCCTTGTTGCATATGGATCAAGCAGCATTGTACAGGGCTATGAGGGCACCAGGACCGCTCTTCCCGGGAAAGGCGGCCCGTGTGTGCGGGCGAGGCCAGTGTTGCCGGACCTGGATCGGGGCTGTTTTTACAGTCTGGAGGGGACTGCACAATTCTGCTCTCGTGTGGTAGACAGACTTGTCCATTTTATTTTTGTAAATATCAAGCACTTCTAACTGAATTTGCTTTTTGAAGGAACCCTTTATTTGTACATTCATTCACGTATTCATTGAATGAACATTTACATATCACCATGTGCCAGGCATTGTTCCAGGCACTTGGGATATGTTAGTGAAGAAAATAGTGATCTCTGACTCTGACATCCACTCCGGTGATGTAGTAAATAAGTACATTACTTAGTTTGTGTTAGTGACAGAGAGAGAATCCAACAAGAGAATGGAGGGTAGACCGGAGCGTGGCAGAGGGCAGATTGCTGGGTAACTGGGTGGTTGAGGAGGCTTTACTGAAAGTGTGGCCTTTGGGCAAAAATTTGAAGGAAGTGAAAGAATTATACCTGTAGATACTCTGAGTATCTACAGGTACTGAGGGTGAGGGGAGGCGCCAATAGAAAGAACAAAAAACTCAGATTAATCCTGGATTACTGTTTAAATCCACAATTTTATCTCTTCAGTTTCTTAATAACAGTGTCGTTAGGTTGGTGGAGGGAGTGACTAGCATGCATTTTAACCCTGGTTTTAGGAATATTTCACCTTTGGGACCTTTTCCCTTCGCCCTGTAGGCCTAGATTTTCACTGGCCAATTGTCTTAACAGCAATGAAGGCCACAGTCTACGCAGTCACTTTCAGAGTGGAGACGTGTTCTCAAAATTCAGTATATTATTGTGGGAGTGCAGATAGGTTTTCTGGGGACACCTATTCTGGAAAATACCAGCTCCTCCAAGATTTTCCTTCAGTCTCATCAACAGTGTTTCTCCAAGTTCTTATGTTCAGTGGGTTATTTCTTGGCCTTTTGCAAAAACAGGTCTCATCTATAATCATTTAGTACGGTCTTTTCTAGAACTTTTCTTTTTTAAAATAGACTTTATTTGGGGGGCAGGAGTATAAGTGGAAGAGACTACAGGGATGATAAATGGTAATGGGAAAAATACAATTAAAATAGACTTTGGTTTTTAGAGCAGTTTTAGGTTTGGGGTCACAGCAAAAATGAGTGGGATGCGCAGAGACTGGGCGTGTCCGCACCCTCACGCACGCACAGCCCCGGCACTGCCGCCCAGCACCGCGCCGTGGGCGCCCTCCCTGCAGCCCGTGAGCCTGCGCCAGCACATCCTTGTCGCCCAGAATCTGTAGTTTACATCTGGGTTCACTCTGGGCTTTGATAAATGTGAAGTAGCATATCCAGAGCTAATTTTTTAAGAAAATACAGGATTATGGAGGTATATAACAGGAATGTGGCAAGCCCTGAATAAAGTTACTTGTTTATATTTTTAAGTAGAGATTTTGTAAAGCCTTTCATGTTGTAAAATTGACTCATAATGCCTTCCTGAACTCATTTTCTTTTTTTTTTTTTTCTCTTAGAAAATAAACAGAGTTGTCTTTGTTGGAAACTTCTTACGAGTCAATACTCTCTCGATGAAACTTCTGGCATATGCACTGGATTACTGGTCAAAAGGGCAACTGAAAGCATTGTTTCTAGAGCATGAGGTATGGCAGCAAAATGTCTTGTTTTAATAGCATGCTTTCGTACACGGGCTTCAGATACTGCGTCTTGCTCAGTGTTTGTAAGTGAGGCACAAAGCCACGATTCGCCTAAATGGTGTATTGATTCCCTCCCTTCAGTCTGAGGTGGGGGGTGCAGGGTGCTGTGACCTGGCCAGCGCTCCATTAAGATGAGAACTTCACAGTTCTCACAGTTCTTCTGAGAGGCAGAGCACATCATCAGGTCTGTGAGCTCCTTAAACACTGGGCTGCCTGCACTCTTGGTGGATTGTTTTTTTGTTTTGTTTTAATTGTTTTCTTTTAATTTTATTTTCTTCCATGGGGTGACAAATGTGAACAATAGAAAACTATATAATTTAGCAGTGAAAATTCTCCTTAATGTTCCCACCACACCACCACAGCCTTGCCCCACTGCCAGAGGTAACCACTGATAGCATTTTGGAGGTTATTGTTCTAGTTTGGGTTTTTTTCCCCTGTATTTGTTCATTACAGTCAAGTTGAATTCCGATCTAAGCAAGTACAGGTCACATCATGTGTCAGATTAAGTAACTTCACTTCGAATTACTTTGTTTCTGGGTAGTCAGATGCACTCAGAGCACGTTCTCCACAGAGCTCCGTGTCCCGCTGTCACCCCTCCCCCTGTGCAGATGGCAGTGGTGGGCTCTTGTGCAGTTCCATCAGCACGGGGCACACGGAGGCAGTGGCGGACAGAGCCCGGGGACCTCACTGAGGAAGGGGGACAGGGGCACAGGACTGCTGTAATAGCTCTAGAAGCTTTCGTGTCTAAAAACCACACTTTAAAAATAGGTATTTCAAAGATGTATATATTGAGAATACAGGGTTTTTTGTTTTTTGGGGTTTTTTTTTAAGATTTTTTTTTTTATTTTTAGGGAGAGAGGGAAAGGGAAGGAGATACAGAGGGAGAGAAACATTGATGTGTGAGAGAAACGTCAATCGGTTACCTTTTGCACACCCCCAACTGGGGTCTGGCCAGGCATGTGCCCTGACCAGAATCGAACTGGTGACACTTGGTTTGCAGGCGAGCACTCAACCCACTGAGCCACACCAGCTAAGGCTAAAATTCTTAATAATAGCTGACAAAACAAAAATTGGTATATTTCTGGATAGGTGTTCTTAAATAAGTATAATATAAATACTTGTTTTTAGTTTTCTTTTTTAAAAGATTTTATTTTTTTATTTTAGAGAGAGGGGAAGGGAGGGAGAAAGAGAGGGAGAGAAAAATCAGTGTGTGGTTGTCTCTTGAGTGCCCCCTACTGGGGACCTGGCCCGAAACCCAGGCATGTGCCCTGACTGGGAATTAAACCAGCGACCCTTTGGTTCATGGGTTAGCACTCAACCCACTGAGCCACACCAGCCGGGGCTAAATATGTGTTCGTAACTGGTTAATACTATATGCTATTTAAAAGCAGCACTACATTAACAATTGTTTTAAAATTCTACAGGGGTACTTCGGAGCGGTTGGTGCACTTCTTGGGCTGCCGAATTTCAGCTAAAGCGTCAGGTTTCTGTCTGCTAATGTCACCCAGGAGGAACTGAAAACCAGAGGCATTTTACTGTGTTACTTGTCACTGGAACCAAAGGATGAAAGAGTAGCACTATTTCTGTTAATTTTTAAATGTCAAAACAGTAAGCTGCTAAATGTTGCCATATTACAGCGAGAACTGGGTAACAGGTGAAGTGTTTCCAATTGAAATGCTTTCCCTTCTGTACATAGCCAGTGTTAAATCCTTAAATGCAATACAGCCTCTGATTATTGAGCTTCTCTCAAAAAGATTTTCTATTTTATGTAGCCAACATTGCGGTACTATACACTCAAACGCAAATCTTTAACGTCTCAGACGTGTTTAGCTCATGAAAATAATCAATTCTGAGTATGTGTTAGGAGTCTGTTCTGCGTGTGCTTTGGTTACTGGTAAGCAGACAGTAACATGCCTTGCATCAGAGTTAATTGAAATGGCAATCAAAGATGATCACTTTTATGTGACTTTAGAAATGTTGGGGAATATTAACTATTCATTACCATAGTTTTCCTAACATACCCCCACCAAAATCATGTTTTTATCTTTTCCCAGAAGTACCACCTTTTACAAATGCCATAATTTAATTGAAATATTGTTCTTAAGTAGTAGTCTTAATTTCCAACAAATACTAGAAAATGCACATATTTGGTGGCATTGCACTTCCTGTATTTTATTAATCAGTACATTTTCAAATGCTTATTACTATTTTGTAACTGGGGGCTTCCTTCCTTGTTTGCAAGTCCGTGTGCTGCGGCCCGGGGGCCGCCCAGGTGGAGCGTGGTGTGCATGCGGTAGGGGATGCTGTGCACCGCAGGTGGGTCAGCCCAGACTCAGTGCTTTCTGTTCAGTTAGGGCTGAACCATCAGAGCTAAAGACTTATTTCTATTATGAACAGCAACAAAATCACATTTATTCTAAATTGATGGTATGGAAATCCAAGAGTTGTTTTGAAACTCCGGAATTCGGAGGCAGTACTGCAGAATTATGAAAGAATCAGTGTTTTGTACATTCCAGTAATGAAAGAATTATAGTTCCAAATTTATAAATCTCTTTGCCTTAGAATTTGTTCTCTATTTTGAATTATTTTTTATACTGTTATAAATTTTTCCAGGTTTTCACTTTGGTAGGTCAGCAAAGTTGTGAAACTATTTGTCATGGTTTACGAGATAACGGGAGACTTAGGAAAACTATTCACTTCCTTAAATTATCAGTAAAGCAGAATGTGCTTTGAAGAGCTTAAAAGTTGTTTACATTACAGGAAGAAGTATTAGAAGTATTACGATGTGTTTTTACAGAATCCAGCTTTGCTCCATAGAGAATAGTTTCCAGTAGACTATCAAGAGGTGCTTGATAAAGATATTTCTCCTCAGCGTTTTCAAAATTTGTGCTCAGCTACTTAAAATTTAGTTTTTCTACCTGAAGACATTAACATGAATAATAGGGGGGAATAATAGGGGTGAATGTGTAGAGGGGAGAGTATGTCCATGTAAGTTTTTAGAATTTAGAATATTTAGAACTTCAAATTCATGTCAATCGGTAATCACTTTGAAAACCTACTGCTAAACATTAATGTTTCCATTGTAGTGACTAGATCATTTCAGCCAAATGTTATCTATTCTGTCTATTGTAAAATGTTGTTATTGGGCATCTGTACAAGAGTGTTCTTTTTGAATGACCATGACTTCCTGTCCTGTTCCTGGGGCACTGTCCTCTCAATAGCGGCTGCAGGGAGGGGCGGTCTGTAAGGAGCAAGTGCTGTGGCCACAGTCTCAGCTCATGCGACCAGCACGCTGCTCCGTTTGGGGCTGGGGTTCAGAGTTCTCGTCACTAAGAACCTCGGCCATCTGATCGGATGCCTGCACAGCCAGTGCTGCCTCAGCTCGCCTGCACTTGGCTTTTCTCGGGTGTGCTCTGGAATTAGGGTGAAGGCTGCCAAGAGTCCAGTTTTTGATTCTGATCTCAAGGGATTCCTTGAGAGAACATGGTGGTGAGTGGGGTCAGTTCCGATCAGCGGTGCTGGTGGAAGTGCGGTGTGAGCCTCACGTGATTTCACTTTCACACTTAACATTACACAGAGACGGGAGAAATGCGTTTTCATTATATATTTAATTCAGTATATCCGATATGTTATTTCAACATGTAATCAATATTATAAAAGTTACCTAGGAGATTTTTTTTTTTGTACTTAGTCTTCAAAACCAGTTTGTAATTTAATACTTAGCAGCACATCTCAATCAAGACCAACCACACTTCCACTTCTCAGGGGCCACATTTGGGCAGTGGCTCCTGTGTTAGTGCCATTTTAGAGTTAGCTCTTAAAAAGGAACACCATCACGGGTCCATGAAAACTTCACAATTGTGGGCTTTTAAAAGAATGTTTGTGAGGGGGGAAATATGGGAAACTTATATTTTAAAAAGAGAAGGGGGGTAGGAAGTAGCTCATTTGGATTAGTTTGCTTTACACAGACAAGCTGTATTTTTTTCTTTTTAAAAATATTTTATTTATTTATTTTTAGAGAGAGGAAGGGAAGGAGAAAGAGAGGGAAAGAAACATCAATGTTTGGTGCCTCTCGCCTCTCGCATAACCCCTACTGGGGGCCCAACCTGGCCTGCAACCCAGGCATGTGCCCTGACTGGGAATTGAACCGGCAACCCTTTGGTTTGCAGGCTGGTGCTCAGTCCACTGAGCCATACCAGCAGGTGCATGTATTTCTGACCCTTCCAAAAATACCTTATGTTGCATCCTGGTGGCATTGTGGTACATCTCAGCTTTTCCAGCAACATTGATAAAGTTGCCCAAGATGCATTCTGTCTGCCCTCAGCAGTCTCCAGAATGCACACTCCCCTCGCTGAAGCAAATTGGATGATGCCAGTGACTTCAGTTTGGCCCCACATTACCTAATTTAATTTTGAGAAGCCAATCTTAAGGGATTAAAAAGAAGCCCTATTAATTCTTTGTTGAATTATGTACACAAAAGAAAATCTTTAGTTTTTGGATTTAATTTTCATTCTTAAAAACTCTGATAACATTTTTCAAATGCAGGGAGCAGTATCAGTTGTTTTGAGGCTTAGCAAAGGACACAAAATCTAGAACTTTCCACCACCAAAAGCACCCCTCAGAAGAGACTACCTTTTAACTAGAGACTTCAGAACTAATGGCTTTCAGTTCCACACCTTGACTTCTCCAAAGACAAAGTATTCATAGATGTGCCTGCCTGTTGACATGGGCAGTTCTTTGTTCAGATGCTTCAACTTAAATACGTGGACCCTCAGTTTAGGGAAAGTCAGTGCTGTTGCCAATGCTACACGTGGTAATTGACAATCCTTTAAGAGGTTCGGAATATTTGCCAAATGTTAGGCTCTGTAAAGGCTGCTGAGTTTCCTGCCTTTGCGTGCAGATGTGATTGCCATACTGTACGTCCTGGCTTCTGAAAGTTTCCTTTCTGTGAGCTGAGTGGTACGGCCAAGAGGGAGAGTCGCTCCTCCGTCCAGTGGTGCTCTCGCCTTGATTTCTAAGGCTGCATTCTTGGGTGGAATGCCGAGCAAGGGGAGAGTTTCCAAATGTCCTTTGTAACCACTGTTTGTGATGGAAAATTTTTCATATTTTATCATTTGGGGTGGGGGGAGAATTGAGCACTTAATGCTCTTCAGTCTGTTGCATTTGAGAATGTAGTTTAGAAATTCTCCTTTAAAGCCATGTCAAGACTGAAAGAATAACCACCAGAAAAATAAGTGTGCATTATTTTTCATTTAACTTTGTTTTTTGGTGTATGTATAAACAAAAGTACTAGAAATATGTTGTCTTCTGTAATAATACTCTTTGACCTGTTGGAGATGATTTGCCATGAAATGTCAGCAATGGCCTGTTTGCCCAATAAGTTGGTTTATTTTAATGTTTTATTGCAATACTGAAGGAATTTGGCCAACTTGTTTCTATCATCAGATAATCTCACAAAATAATGTGCTTTATACCTATTTTCAATATTTTAGTCAGTAGTTGTCTTATATTTTCTACTGAGCCTAGTAATCGGCAAAGACCCAAATAAGTGTTTTTTTTCTTCCTTTAAAGTACTTTAATAGCCTATCTTTAAAAATTGTGTTGTAGAAAGTAGCTCAGCCCAGCCTTTCAACCATATCTAACTTTTGAGTAATGTCCACTTTCAAAAGTTCAAATGTCTTAGTAGCCCCTGCAGCTTCTGGTGTCTGCCTGTGTGGTCAGTAGACACGGGGTCACAACTTGGTATTGTGTTAGAAACAGCACCTGTCACTGGTCTAGCTTTGCTAAATTTTTTTGCTTTACTTGTAAAATGAGGACGTTGATTTGTTAAAATGGGATCGTCAGTTATCAGGTTCCTGGGAAAGACAGTTACTTGCTTCGCTTGTGGCAGCAACTAAAATAGTCTGTTCACATATTAGCATCATGTGTTAGAATGAATTTCATTTGTTCGTATCAGTTGGTACTAGACTTTGAATTCCCACCAAACCAGTAGAATGGTGTCAGTTATTTTTCATCATGTTAAGTTATTGCCTATAATGGCCAAGTACATAGACCTTAAAGCAATATGAAGGGAGGTGTGTGTATTACAGTGTGTGTGTGTGTGTGTGTGTGTGTGCGCGCGTGTGTGCGCGCGCGCGCACGCACACTTTAATCTGTACAGCTATCTGGGATTTTCATTGTGCTGACTTCAAAATTATATGGGCATTATAACTTTACATTCTGGCTCTTTCTGTAGTCAAAGGTTAGTTTTCTTACACATTTTCAGCTGCCACTAATTTTGTTTTTAAAAGAACTAATGAGGATTATATTGTTCAAAGGCGTAAATGAAGTTAAAAAAGATTTTGGATTATATAAGTATGCAACTAAATTTCAATTCTAAGATAGTACTTTTTTTTGCTGTTAACATCTTTCATACATTGCAGTGCTTACAGTTTGGTAGCTTTTCAAAGGAAGCATCAGCTTTGACATAATTCAGAAAGTACAAGTAAGTACTGCCCACCGTTTGCAATCCTCGTAGCCTTCCATCCCGTCTCCGCACTGTGCGGTGGTTTCCTCTGGCAGTCAGTAGTTGTCACAGATACTAAGCCATTTTAAAATTTGCCACTTTTTTATGAGGTACCCTTTTTAGTTTATAACATTTAGAATGAAAGGTAACTTTATACACCTGACATCAATTCACTAGTCTCTTTGTCCAAACATAATGAATGGAAGTAGATGTAAATCATGTTAAGATGGTTTTGTCATTTTTATACATTGTGTGCTTTCACTTTTTTTGACTTTTTAACAAGTTCATTTGTCTTAATTCTGCCCAGTTACTGACCAATCATACGTCGATGTTTGTATGGGTTGAGTTTGCTTACGCAAGCCCCTTCGTGTAAGCTGCCTTACTCTGCCGCGTCATTGCCGCCCAGTCTCACTGAGCTGTGTCGCCTTGGAGCACCGACCCTGAGCCTCTGATGTAAAGATGTACGATGTATAACGAACTAACTTATAGCCTGTTATAACCTATAAAACATTTCGTGTAAATTGTCTAATTTATTTTTTCATTTATGTACAGTTTCTTATGTAAATTTTTAAAGTACTTGTGGCCTGTTCTGGAAACATCTCACACTCCTCCTTAATGCTGCTTTGCATGAAAGAAACTTGGGTTTTGCTGGTTCACATCATATGGCCACTGAGCCAACTTCAGTCCTCTGCCTTCTTTTCTGTAATTTAACTTTTTCTAGTGTGGTTCATAATCTAAGTAAATGTTAAAGTCCTGCTTATTTCCTACTTTCCAAATAAATTCTCTAAGTTGTTTATTCTGCGTATCTTTTTGTTACTTCTATATTTTATGCGTTGTCCTCCCACATTTCCGTTCTGGTTCCCTGTAAGGTCCCACTGAAACCAGCTGTGGCAGAAGGGAAGCTGAGAGCAAGGGCTTGTACAGCTGTCCGCCCCTGTGTCCGCAGGCCTGGGCACAGGGGAGGCGTGCAGTGAATAAATGCACGTGGAGGGAATGAACTGCAGAGAGGGGGTTACCGCGAGGGTGAAGACAGTGTGAGATGGTAACTAAGGGATAAAATGGTGAATGTGGTCTGGAAATGCTATGTTTGAGGGGTTAAGTACCCAAGCAACTGGAAATAAGCTATGGAGAGTGGAAGCAGTTCAGGGCTATGAAATACACTGGCCTGCATTCTACACCCAGGGCCATGCACGTTCTGAAAGCCACTAGTGTTTCAGCTTCTAAAGTGTACGGATCACTTCCTATGTTAAGAGCTTCATAAATTCCTATTTTAAGATACTCTGCTTCTAGATTTTGAGGATGTTTTAAGTTTTTTTTTTCCCTAAAATAAACTTAAACCTGACTCATCTTAGGGACCTTAATCCCCTTAATTAAAAGTTAGTACTTTTTAAGTCACCCAAGGATATGTTTATTGATTTAAGAGAGAGAAACATCAATCAGTTGCCTCTCATATGTGCCCGGATGAGGAATCAAACCTGCAACCTTTTGGTGTACTGGACGGTGCTCCTCCCAACCAGGGCTCAGGCATATTTAACGTCCAAGTGCCTCACCACGTGCAGAATGAGGCTCACGTTCAGCAGGCATCACAATTCCACCGCCCGGACACAGTCGGATTGCACTTCCGGCTCCCTTGTGGTGGAGCAGGTTTATATGACTGGTCCTGGTCCACTTGTGAGTTGTGCCTTAGAACTTGGGACAGGAGCCCTCGTTTCCCTCCAGTATCACAGCCAGCAGCCTTCAAGCTGGTCCGTGAGTCCAGATCCCTAAGTGAGTAAAATTGACAGAGTCCCCTGTCCCTCAGTCCTCCACAAAAGAATGAAAGCGCTATACCGTGAGGAAGGAAAACTTCCTTTAGGCCCAGACTTGGGGGGTAGCTACCACAGTACAACCCATCAGATACAGGGATCCCAACTGAGAAGTGGAGTCCCACGGAAGAACAAAACCCTGCAGCACGTGGGGCTGGCAGCAAAGAAACCTGTGAGAGAATGGCCATTTGTGTCAGGAAGAACCACCTGGGACACCTGATATCCTGGAAGGTAAAGTGCCAATGAACTCCTGGTCTTAGGAGAAGTTTGAAAACGAAGTGATAGCACAGATTGGCAGCTTTGCTTCCATTTAATAATTTACTTCGAGCTGCAGGCAGGTTCAGGGAAGAACTGGCCAGTTTGCAAGCAGAAATGAAGACAGAGGAACAAGGACTAAAGCAAGGAAGTTACTGTAATGAGGGACTGAATGCTTAGCCGGGTAAGGGGGGATGCTAGAACGCTGGTGTCAAGGGGTAGGAAGTCCTGTGGGGTTGCACTGGGGTTCTTAAGGGCAGTGAGGAGAAGAAATCGGTGGTGAGGAAGGAGGTTTGGCTGGGGGAAGATTAAAATCACAGGAGCAGGTGAGGAAGCCAATGCCTCCATAAAAACCACCTCCGGTTTCGTCTGCAATTCTTCCCACGCACAATGTGTGTGCAGATGACGCTTTATTGGCTCGTACACGGGAAACCTCTGGTTTTGTGAACCAATGTCATCCCAATAAATCCAATTAAAAAATTCAGCTAACCTACTGAACATCAAAGCTTAGCCTGACCTACCTCAGATGTGCTCCAAACACATTAGCCTCCAGTCAAGCAAGATCACAGAACGCAAGGCTACTGTATAATAAGGCACTAAAAATCCATGTACGTATTGCACACTGCACTGAAAGTGAAAAGCACAGTGGGTGCACGAGTACCCGCCATTAATGTACACAGCGGAACAGGCCAGCACGCAGACACGGCATCCAGAGAGCGCTGGTGACGCAGCACACCGCAGACTATCTGCTGTTTACCCTCGAGTTCCTGCCGTGCCTGGGAGCTGGCTCCCTGCCGCTGCCCAGCGTCACGAGAAAGGATCCCACTCACATATCACCAGCCCGGGAAAAGATCAAAATTCGAAATATAAAGTACTGATCAGTATGGCTTTTGCACCACCATCAAGTAGAAAAATCGTGACGTTGCATCAGCCTGAGCCCAGGACCACCTGTAAATACTTAACTCTCACTTTCGGCTCCTTGCTGTCTGAGCCCCTCCAACACCTGGCAGCACAGCGGAGCTTCTGACCAGCACGCTCTACACCCAGCACATCTGCCTCCTCGTTTTCAGCCACAGACATCAACCCTCCTCTTTGGAATCTGGGGGAGCATCCTGTGCCGTCCTGGAGGCCCCAGGTGCTGGCCGGTGCCACAGGAAAGCTCAGCTGTTATTCAAAATACTGTCCTAACTCTGCCTTTCCTGGTGAAAGACGAGAATGGCATGGGGTTTTAGACAGCGGGTATCAGCCCTGCACGCATATTAGAATCAGCTGGGGGACTTTCAACACCGCTGAAGCCCGGCCTTCCCTAGCGCATCAGATTTTAATTTCACTGACTTACAGAAGGGAGACAGTCTGCTCCATAAGATCCCAATTCTCTGTTTTCTAGCTGCACCACCTTGTCCGAACCTTGTCCCATGGGGTGAGAAGTCCACAGGGAATGACTGCTGTGCCCGGCAGAGCCCATGTCCCCACCTTCCAGACCAAGCATCATGCCCAGGGCAGCCTGCTTCCACCGTCTTCCCCAGGCCAGTCCTCCTGAGTTTGCAGCTCTGGTCCCCAGGGGTGGCTTGAAGGAGGCTGTTTGAAGGGCAGGGCCTGGGAGCATGTACAGACGTGGCTCATCAGGCCTGCCAGGGTGTGCAACAGACCGGGAGTGGGAACAGAGAGGGGCAGGCCACACAGCCAGGCCAGACAGACATCGGGGGGAGGCTCGGACACCAGGGCTCATTTCACAGCAAGTCATTAAGCTGAACGTTTACATTTCAGTGTTTTCCAGTAAGATGGTTCGCATGATCAGTTTTACAACAACATACCGGGTCCAGCACAAATAGCGCCCCTATTTTATTACAAAATCTCTTACCACAAAATCATAAGCATGTGATTCTGTAATGTAACACTATCACACTCAAGCACACCATATGATATTTTAGGTAAAATGCTAAAATTAAAACTATAAATTATTACACCCACATTATTACCCTGCCAACCACACTGGAGCAGGCGTTACTTTTGCTGGACCCTGTATTTTAAAAGCAAATAAATGCTTAGCGCCATGCCTAGCCCATAAGTGCTTGATAAATATGGATGGAGAAGAATCCAAACGTACTCACTGCGGCTCAGATGTGTGAAAGCATGTTGCTTGGTGGCTGGATTGCAGCTGGGAGGGAAAATGCCATTTTAAAGAAAGGTGGTTCCTTCTGGTTTCAAATAGTCTCTTTTGGACAAAGGTCCGTTTCCTCGGGGCTTCCCCCTCCCCACTATTCCTCCCTTCATCCCAGGAGACATCTGTGCAGGAAGAGGCTGGGTGGGAGGCCGGGTCTGTGCGCTCTTCCCCGCTGGCCCCTGCCCACCCTCTCTGGCTCCTGGTCCGTCTCCCTCCCGTGTCTTTGAGCATCGCCCCCTCCTCCCTGCACCTGCTGTGAAAGTGATTGCAGCTGGGGCCCGGGCCGGGCGGGCTCAACCTCAGCTCCAGCCCCGGCTGCTAATTCTCTGACACTCAGCAGCAAATGCCACCAGCTCCCAGCTTGAACCAGACCTCCCGTTAGCCCTCCTAAGTGCCTTGCCACGCCAACGCAGCCCCCGGCCTTTGTGCTAACTCTGAATTCCCATCCCCCTTGTTATCTTGTACTGGCATTGAGAGGGAAGACGGGGAAGAAACAACATGCAGAGAGCTGGGCAGGCATTTCACGGTGCACGTTGCTTTCCTCAGTCACTTCTCACAAGCCAGTAAGACAGGCCCTGTAGCTGAAATTTCCCATCCAGCCTTAGTGTTGTGGCTGACTCGTGTTCTAAAATGTTGAGGCTCTAACCCTCATTGTGACTGTATTTGCAGATGGAGACTTGAAAGAGGTAATTAAGGTTAAATGAGATCATAAGAGCTGGGACCTAATTTGGTAAGTGTCCTTTTAAGAACTGAGACAGCATAGATCTCTGCGTTGCCCTTCTTTTTCTTTCCTCCCCTCCCCCACCCTTTCCCCTCCCTCCCTCTCTCTCCTCTGCCTCTCTTCCGCCTCTCCCCCTCCCCCTCCCTCTCTCTCAGCGCCTCTCAGAGAAAGGCCACATGAAGACACAGGGAGAAGGCAGCCATCAACAAAGTGAAGAGAAAGGTTTCACCAGAAACCAGCTCTGCTAGCACCTTGACCTTGGACTTCCAGCCTCCAGAACTGTGTGAAAATAAATGCCTATTGTTTCAGCCACCCTGTCTGGAGTATTCTGTTATGACAGCTAGTCTAAGACACCTAGAGATCCCAAGGTGGTGCCTTCTGGGAACTCAAACGTTCTCAGCTCCGAGTGGGTCGGGTGCCCGGGGCAACTGCTCCCTATTTCCTGGGCCTCACTGCCCACCAGAGCTACAGCTCCACACTCCCCCTGCCCTAATTCCCCGGAGCCAGGTTTTAGCTTCTGCCCTGCATTTCCTCAGGCCTCACTCCTGTATTTCTCTTGGTACTTACCATGTCGTTCCACTGGTCTGTGAACCCGTCTGTAGCTCAGAGACATTCTTTAGGTTGTTTTCAGGCCATTTCTCCATTGATGGTCCCACCTCAAGCTGCATCAGACATGGACAATGAATGGTCTCTGAGCAAACGGCAAAGAAAGAGGCCAAGTGTCCCCTGCTCTGTCCCCCATCCTGGGCGACAGACACCTGCAAGGAAGACCCAAGAGCCTCTTATGGAGGCGGAGCCATCTGAGGAAGGGCTGGATCCCGTGCAGTTCTGGAAGTGACCTTCCTACGCCCTGTGCACCCGTCAATCTCCAGCCTCAGAGTTCCAGCCCAGCGAATGTGAATTAGCCCAGGGTTGGAGAGAGGGCTTTTCAAAGTGAAGGAGCCAGCACAGAGCTCTGGGGAAAGGCCACAGGTTTTGGAGTCAGGGTCCTATGGTTTTGATTTCTGGCTGTGACCTTATTGGGGGATCTCAAGCAAGTCATGCTCTCTGTTTGAACTACAGTCTCCCACTGGTTATATGGGTGTCACGGCCCTGGCTTCTAGGGGCTGATAGAGACTTCACCCTCTCTGTGCGAATGCCTGGTTTGGGTTTTTTGGGACATGTTCTTCATTCACCCTCTTCTTCCTAAGCCAGTCTGGCCAAGCCATCTGAACTGTAGCTCTCCCCCTGCTTTGCAGGTTGTGTGTTGGGGGGGGGGGGGCTGGTGGTGGAGGAACTCAGGGGAAGGAGTGAATGGGTGGCTGCCTTTTAAAAAATCTGATTTATCTTCTTTCTTTGGGTCAAAAAGTACATCCTCAGAAAACAGTGTCTAACTGCAATTGCCACCCAAGCACCTCTTCAGGACCCACTCTCCAAACGATGCCTCAGGGGGCAATCACTGCCAGTCCCCAAGTCCATGACCTTGGTGAAGGCGATGGGGATTTTTCAAATGTGTGGGTGAATGAATGCATGAAAGGCCTTAGGAAGGCCTCGTTTTGGAGCATGCCCAGCCCTCCTGGGACCGCTCACTCTCCTTGGAGAACCATGATGGAATGCCCAGAGCTCAGCAACTCCAGGTCTGCAGGAAATGCCCTTCAGGAGCGGTGCTTCCTGGGAGTCATTTTCCCAGCTGCTTCTCAGACCCTGGGCGATACCACTTTGGGTATGTTATGCCTTACAGTGGGAACACTCAGCAAGGTGGATCCACTTCCTACCCTCCTGCTTCGCTATTTTGAAGTCTAAGAAAAGGGTAACACAGAGGGGTAGGGGACAGAACGCAACGCAGCAGGAGAGCCCACTCTGTCTGTCCTGTGTTTGGGACTTGTGGTCTGCCCTGTGTGGGCCCCTCGGAGAGGTACGATCCCACTGGGGTAGAGGAAATAGTAGTGGATTAGAGCCCAAAAGACTGGCATTTAAGTTCAACCTCCCAATAAGTCAGGTAAACCTGTGCAACCAATTTACCTTCAGAAGCCTCGTTGCTCCGCATGTAAAATGGAAGTGGTCACAAAGCCGCCTGCAGGCTGGGGTGATGAGTAAATAGCAGACTAGGGGAATGCGAAGGGCTTGGTCAAAGAGCAAAGTGCTGAATGTACACTGTGGTTAGGACTCTGGCTTGGACTCAGAGAGACGGGGTGTGTTAGGCTATAGTACTATCTATCAATAGCCAACGCCACTCCCTGGAGTGAATTGTAACTTGGCCAAAGTACAAGAAGTGCCCCTTGGTTCCAAGGGTGACTTTCCAAGCTCCTTAGCAAGTCCCCAGCTCTTTCTGTCTCCCCCCAAGATGACAAAGCATCTGTGAAGAGGGGCACTGGGGAGCCAGTGCCCTGTGTGACTAGAGTGAGTGCAGTTCCCAAGCGGTTCTGTGATGGGCTCCTATCACCAGCTCGTAGGAATTTAGGGATTTGAAAGACTTGGGGATATTTACTGTAGCAAAACCCAGCCTGGCTTCACTGATACGCCTGGATACTGTTTCTTTAAGCCATTTAATAGCAAAACCAAAGAAAGGAAAACAACACACAAGAAACGCATACACAGTAACACTGAAGGCAGCAGTCTCGGAGGTCTAAGGACGACCCCCTGTGTACACAGTAACACTGAACGCGTACACAGTAACACTGAAGGCAGTGGTCTTGCGGAAATTTCAGGGACAGCCCCACGCATACACAGTAATACTGAAGGGAAGGCGGAGGTGTGGGGAGGTCTCAGGGAGGGCCTCACACATACACAGTAACACTGAAGGCGGGGTCCCGCGGAGGTCTCAGGATGCCCCACGCATACACAGTAACACTGAAGGCAGCGGTTTCGGTCTCGCGGAAATCTCAGGGACAGCCCCACAAGTACACAGTAATACTGAAGGCGGCGGTGTGGGGAGGTCTCAGGGATGGCCTCACACATACACAGTAACACTGAAGGCAGCGGTCTCGGTCTCGCGGAGGTCTCAGGACGGCCCCACGCGTACACAGTAACACTGAAGGCGGAGGTGTGGGGAGGTCTCAGGGATGGCCTCACACATACACAGTAACACTGAAGGCAGCGGTCTCGCGGAGGTCTCAGGACGGCCCCACGCGTACCCAGTAACACTGAAGGCGGCGGTGTGGGGAGGTCTCTGGGACAGCCCCAGCAGGGTGCTACTTGCTGCTGCTCTTGGGAAGGGGCCGGTAGACCCCGATGACCACGGCGTGGTCCCTCTCATAGGGCTCCAGGGTCAGCTGCTCCTGAGGCTTTAAATTCTCCTGCTGCAACTTCCTCACCTCAGATGCAAACACTGCCTCAGCAGATGCAGTGGAATCAATGCAGTTGGCCTTGATGGAGATGAGAAAGTGGCCCCCATTGCGCAGAAAGGTGTGGGCGTTCAGAGCCAAGATGCGGGACTGGTCGGGTTGGGCCACATCCGCGAAGATCACATCTACCATCCCTACGAGCATACGGTACTTGAGTGGGTGCCGGGCATCTTCCAGGACCGGGATGATGTTGGTTCGCTTATTGGCCACGTTGACCAGGTCGCGCCCAGCACGATGGGAGAACTCCACCGCGTAGACCAAGCCTTCCGGGCCGACGATGTCGGAGACATGGGACACCGTGGTTCCCGAGGCGGCGCCCAGGTACAGCACTCTGGACTTGGGCTTGATGTGGATCTGGTCGACCCCGCCCAGGATGGCCGCAGCCAGTTTGGAACGGAACGGGTTCCAGGTGCGGTACTCCTGCTTCACGCCGCCCTCAGTCACGGTGACCCGCCGCTCGCCGTACACCGAGTAGCCGGGCACCATGTTCAGCGTGACCAGCGCGTCCTCCGCCCCGCGGTAGATGAAGACGCCCTCATGCCGATGGGGCTCCACCGACACCGTCTTGATGCCCTTCTTGCGGCGGTTCTTGCCCCTGGACGCGCCGCCGCGCCGCCGCCCACCGCCGCCACGGTCCCTGCCCTCACCGCCGCCACTGCGTCCCCGGCCTCGGCCGCCGCCGGAACCACGGTTCCGTCCCCCGAAGCTGCCCTTGCCTCCAGAGCCACCGCCATCGCCACCTCCTCCTTTGCCGCCACCTCGCCCGCTGCCCCAGCCGCTGCCGCTCCAGCCGCCGCCCCAGCCGCCGCCCCAGCCGCCGCCAGCGCGGCCTCCGGAGCCACCCCCTCGTGAGCTAACCGCAGACTTCATGGTGCGCCCTGGGCGCCCGGCACCGGTTTTCAGCGGTGGCTGGTGGCTCCAGGTAGTGGTCTTGGCGCGGGACGAAGGTTAGTGGCCGTGGGTGCCGCTTGCCGCCGAGTGTGCCGCGGCAACGGAGGAAGGCTGTGGGCCGAGGTCGCAACCAGCTCTGCCGCAGTCCTGACCAGCTCTGCCGCAGTCCCCGCACCCCGGAGCTGCGCTTTGACGCGGCGATTAGCGTGATTGCATCACTCCCGTTTTGGCAAGCCTGCAGCCCCGGAAGCCCCCCTTCCCGGACCCCTCGCGCAGACGCAGCCCGCTGCCTGGTAGCTCTCCCCCTCCCCCACCTTCTGCTTTCTCAGGGACCCCTGCACCGCTCCTGGGCTGCAGGGAAGGGGTGTCTCCTCGGCAGGGCAGGGGGAGGTAGGCACGGACGGCAGTCCTCGCCACACCACTTGCTTGCTCCAAGGTCTCAGGAAGCTTACCTGCCCCTCTCCGCGCATCGTGTACGAGTTTGAGCAAACTTCTTGAACTGCTTCTCACCATCCCATCTGTAAAACAGAACCTGCCTCAAGGGTTTGTTTTAAAGCACTAGCCAAACCCTAGCCAGTACGGCTCAGCGGATTGGGCACTGGCCTGCAAACCAAAGGGTCACCGGTTTGATTCCCAGTCCGGGCACATGCCCGGGTTGCGGGCAGGTCCCCGGTGGGGGTGTGTGAGAGGCAGCCACATATTGATGTTTCTCTCCCTCCCTTCCCTTCTCTCTAAAAATGAATAAACTCTTCAAAATAAATAAATAAAGCACCAGCTAAGGCACATGCTACGAGCTCCATAAATGTTTGTGCGTTGTTTTAAAAACGTGTCTTTTGGTGCGTCTTTTTATTGAGATATAGTTTCCATACAAAGAAAGTACCATTGTTTTGTTTTAAATAAATGTATTGCTGTGAGAGCTTTTGCCACTTGCGAAAGGCTCTGGCGCTCTTGCACAGGGTTGGTGGGGTTGCTGATGGGTGCATATCCTCGAACACAACACAAACGACGAACCTGAAGTCCGACGTAGCCATTTTGAAAAAGCTGTCCCAAAGGGACGGCCCAGCGGCTGCTGTAGCGACGGTGGTTAGAACCGCTGGAGCCAGGGTGTAGGCGGCAGGCGGCGGCAGCGATTGCCGACGCTGCGGGCGCGGTGGCGGGCCCAGCGAAGTAGGCTGATTTGAGTGATACTGAGAAGACAGAAATCACAGGCTCTCTCACAGACTGGACACAGGAGGTCGCCAAGGGCAAAGCCCCAGCCCGGGACTGCAGAAGTGCAGTGGCTCCCTGCTGCGGGCCTGGTTGCTTTCCACTGGGCTCTGTTCTCTTCCATTAGCTGTGCCGAATCCCAGAACCTGTTCTAGAACCACATGCAGCAAGAAACTGTTGATTCCTCAAGGTGAATGGGCCAGAACCCTAAATCCTGTAACAAACACGCATGCCTCCACAGGGGCAAAAACCCCATGTTTACCCTTGAATTCTAGTCCATACTTCAGACATCTGCTTTTCAGTCTGCAGTATTTTCTTGAGTAGATTTTGAAAAATAACACAAAGTCAAAACAAAACAAACAAAAAAAAAACACCCACCATTGGGAAGCACCAAGGATGGCAAACGTGCCAAGGCAGAAGTTTGTGCATTGATTTGGTCAGCACCCCGGACAGCGATATCACTGGGGGGTGGGGGACATTTTAAAGACTAAAGCTGGGTTTGGGGCCCCAAGGGCTGGGGAAGGTGCTGTGAGCACCAGGCGGGCCGCCCTATTAGAGGGACTAGCCCTATTAGAGGGACTAATCGCCTGCTCCAGAGCGAGAAAAAAACGTGCCTAAAGTCAGGGAAAATGTGAGGCAGGGGGTACCCTTCTTGTCTCACATTCACAGACAGCGACCCCAGGCCTGGCTTTCCCTGAGGGCCAAAGTGCCTCCTTAATGGGCCCCAGAAGTGTATGCATTGGAATGCGGACAAGGGGTCAGAGGGTACAGTGGATGGTTTACATAAAACACTCTCCTCAGAGGTTCCTGCTTTCATTACAAATGAGGAGCGTTCTCTAACATGAGCAAGGGTTGGAGTTCCCCAAAATTAGCCCCTGTGAGGGTAAATTTTATATGTCAGCTTGACTGGCCCACAGGGTGCCCAGATATTTGGTCAAACATTATTGTGAGTGGTTCTGTGGGGCGTCTGGGGACTAAAGAACATTTAAATTGGCAGGCTGAGTAAGGCAGAGCGCCCTCTGCGACATGGGTGGGCCTCCGCCAGCCGCTGAAGGCCAGAATCAAACCAAGGCTGACCTGGCCCCGAGTCACAGAGACGCTGCCTGCCCAGTGGCCTCCGAACGGGCACCCGTCTCTCCCTGTCCTACAGCAGCCTGCCCAACCTTAGACTTGACCTGCACGTTGGCTCTGATGACTGTGGACCTGCCAGCCTCCGTAAACGCATGGGCCATCAATACAGATAGATCAATCCATCTACCCTATTGGTTCTGTTTCTCCGGAGAACCTTAATACAGCCACTGACACAAGGGCTTGGGTCCGGGTGGTTTTTTGACAGGTGATCCCAGGAACACATGTGGGGCTGGGGACAAGGAGAAAGGCTAAGAAATAGAGCACCAATGAGCAGATTGGGTGATCAGGGCTCAACTGTCTGAGCGCCTTGTGGGAGGCCGTGAAGAGCGTCTCAGAATTGTTGCTCTGTAGGCTTGGGGGCTGGGGGCCTGGAGTCCACCGTGCTCCCTTCCCCTCCTGCCAGCTGTTTCTGGGGCGTTCACTTCCCGCTCTGAGTTGCTCCTGTGCATGGCGCAGCCAACTCCCTTGATGCTGCAGAGAGCCCTCGGGCAGAGAAGTGGGCACTGGAGGTGAGCTCTGAGGTGGGCACAGGGGACACTGGGTAGGGCATCGCCAGGGCTTGCTTCCCCTGACCACTGCATCGCATATACAACCAGAACTTCGTAACCTACAAAATGTGCACAAGCTCATAAAGCTTATTATACTGGGAAAGGAAGTCAGACTGTGAGTGCACTAATGCTTCCTGTAACACAGGTCTTCAACTTAGCAGTACAAACCTTGCTGCAATGAGTATGAACATTTTTCACTGTGGTACAGCGTATCATGGAGGTCTGCAGTTACATTTGAAGAGTTCATTCCTATTTTGCTTCTATCCAGGATACGAACTACCCATCCTGTACAATGACCTCTCTCCAGTGCTCTGCAAGTTACTGAAGAAGACATGACTCTATCACGAAGAAGTCTACCAAACTTTCACCTAAAATACTTTAGGTGATCCTGTTTACCACTCCAGGTGGGAGCCTTAGCGGGCACGCCTGCTGACACATCCTGACCTGCCGTGTCAGCCCCGCTGTCACTGCCTCTGCTTTACCACAGTGCAAGTGTCTCCCAGGCTCCTGCTCTCAGCCTCTGTTCTAAGTGGACTGACATGGCCTTTCTCGTGTCCTTGCTGTTCACTTAGGAACAGAAACTCTCGAGGATGTCCTGCATTCTTATGTGATCAACTAAACGCAGATGACTGGCAGGGGTGGCTAGTGACTACGAACCCTAATGAGCAACGTCCAGAAGTAGAGTTGTTCTTTGGGGGCAGTGACTGTGCACCAGCAATAGGAGTGGCCACCTCACTGGTGGTGCCTATTTCCCCAGGCTTTTGGTGCCCACCCTACTCACTAGATGTCTCACCAGGGCTTAAGGCAGCCCGCTCTACAATCTGGCAGGGACAGCTTCTCCAGACATCCACCCACTGCTGCCCAAGCTGCCCGTCAGTTTCATCATGTTACTGCTGTCATTCCAATAATCTGCTAAGGGTTCCAGAACCATCCTCCCTCACGATATGCAAGCCCAGGGTGACTTCCTCAGGCCGCATCGTTGGACAGCCCTGAAGGAATGGATACAAACCAAGTTTTCAAGTCTTTCTGACTGCAGGCATCCTGTCCTGGGACAGTATGTAACGACTCCCAGGGATACCTTTTCTGTCTCCTGGCTTTGATTCCTACCTGGCACAGCTGTTCGTTACAGCCTGTCGGTTGTAATGCCACAGCCTGGGAGCGCCCATCAGTCAGCAGAGCCGAACATGTTCCACCCCTCCCATGCACGACCTGGGGATGCCACCAAGGCAGGGGTTCGTGCCAAGTACTGCATCACATGGGGACTGAGGTGTCAAAATCTTACACAAAAATTTTCATCTCAAGCTGCTGGTAACATTGAAATCTGTCTCAGTCCTAAAGATTCTTTAGCAGTGGGCACCATCTATTCAAGACGTTTCCTCAAAGGCTAAGGCTGGCGTTATGGCCTAGACCTTCCTTTCTGACAGCCAACAGATAGCAATGACTGTGGTCATTTAAACTTGTGTTTACAGTTGACTTATTACTCTGTGAGATCTGCCCTGTAGTGATCCCCATGATCATACCTGTGACCAGGCCCCAGTGGTCAACACAGAGTACGTCAGTACTACCCACAGACTTAACGGAATATACGATGACCTTTGCTCTGCTTCCCTCACACAGCATTCCAGCACACCGCCCGGGAGTGACTGCCCCGACCTTGGGAAAACCCACCGCGGGGCGGTGACACTCCACCCCACTCTCACGAGTACTTAAACATGCGTGCATGAAGTGGCTTTCCCAACCTGTTTTCTGTAAGCCATATAGTTCACTTCTGAAGGTGACTTGGGGGGTTGCATCTCTATCCACAGTGACAGCTTGGCCAACATGGGCTGAGCTACGATGCAGTAACACATTATAACCCTGTTATCAACGGTTGATACAACCATGTTTATTCCTTGCTTACGTTTCACGTGCACTGAGGGTCCACAGAAGGTCTGCTCCACATACTCACTGCAGGGCTCAGACACGAACTCTTGTGGCTGTAACATGAGAAACAAGAAGGCCTCCATTGTCACCACTGGGGAAGAGAACGCATGGAAAACTCACGTTCTTTGTTCTGTTTTGGCTGAGGGTTCGACACAGTCAATTCTACTCACAACCCATTGGCCAGGACTGGTCACCTGACAGAAGTGAAAGGCAGCTGGGGCGTGTGGGTGGGATAACTGGCTAACAGTAAATGCTTTTGCCACAGGTGTCTGCTGCAGGACGTCAGCTGGCCCACCTGGACCAGTGCACTCAGTCACAAACCCCACTGATGATGACTTTGTTGTTCCACATGCCATCTATTTAAATATACTTACCAAGACAAAATGTAATACCTTCTTACTAACGCGTGATTCAAACCCAGACTCATCACCGATTCCCATTCACGTATTTCACATAGCTTGTTAATAAAGTAGAAAAGAAAACGGTCTCTCCTTTTCTAGTCTCTGGGCCTTGAAGAACATCTGAAGTCCCTTACCTGGGATCCCGAAGTTCAGCCACTACCTTGCTGGTGTGGCACTTCATCTCAGGGGTGGTTCACACTCACTCCATCTTCCCTGTAGAATGAGTGACTGGCACTCAGTAAATGCTCAAGGCTGAGATGGGTCAGGGATCACCAGACACACGGGAATTTATTTCTCAGTTCTTGAGGCTCCAGTCCAAGACCAGTCTGGCCAGTTTCTGGTGAGAGCTCTACTTTCCTGCCTTCTCACTGTGCTCTCCTACCGGGGGAGGGAAGGTGAGCTCTCCAGAGTCTCTTCTTTTAAGGAGGCTTACCTATTAACGCCATACTCTATGGCCTCATTTAACCTTAATTACTTCCTTACTCCAAAAACAGACACTGGGGGTCAGGGCTTTGACAGGAATTTGGGGGAGACATAACTAAGTCTACAGTGATGAGCTACTTCCCCAAAGGTCTTCTTTCTAGAAGAAACCTTTGAAATCATCAGCAGTTCCTCTTTTTAACAGAATAAGAAATTGAGATTCAGAGATGAGCTGGCTTGTCCACACTACAAATCCTATAAACTATCTGCAAATTCTGACGAGTTAAGTACCTAAAATCCCCACAAGAATACAGTGAGCACAAGTGGGCTCTCCTTCAATCCATTAGTCTTTTGCCAGCACTGTCTACACTATGACACTGTTGGCTAATACGGAAATGCAAAGCATGTCAAACACAAAATAGAGCCATTTTTAAAATTTCAAGTGACCTCATGTACTTTCATACACCTCAATATAATTTCTATGACCCAACTGATTATTTAAGTTTCTAATAGAGTTAATGCTGGCTGTTCCAGGCTGACATTGGTCAAGAGGAAACGTCACAGGCCGACAGGAAAGGCTCACGTAAAATTACGTTACTGATGCAAATGAACTTTGAGTTACTCTCCTGAATTCTACTGAGGCCTAGTGTAAACCCTCTGTAAGAATTCATTGTTCAGTGCGGGGGAAGTCGGGGCAGCCCAGCGACTCCTCATTTCCCTAACACACTCGGAATCACTTCTCTCCGACCTGTCTGCCGCATGAGTCCGCTCTGCTGTCTGGGAACTGACTAGTCAACAGGGAACCCCCAAGGACTCGCACAGTAACTATAAAACAACGTATCCGGACTAGAGCTGCTCTCGTGCTTCTCTTTGACCCCAGGGAACCCTAAATAACTTCTTTGTGGCCTCTAGAAATTTCTTTAGTCAGTGAGGTCAAACCAGAGCCTGACAGAAAATGTTTTCTAAAATAACCCCAATCCTTGTTAACTCTAAGTAACTCTGACTGCATGTCAGCTTCATTTATACCCTCATTTTGGCCTCTCTGCTTTTTAGGAATATATCTCAGCAAAGCTGGAAAAAATAAAAACAAGCCTATTTTTATGAAAATCACTTTCAATCAGCTAAAATCTGGAAATGGAATCCAGAGGTCAGTGGTACAGAAGGGGTCAACTTTATTCTGATTATTTCATTCTCCAATGGATCTTCAGTTTCTATTAATATTTTATTATGGGCCATACCTTTTTCTAAGCCTTGTAATTTTTTTAAAAAATTAAACATTTTGAATATTTAAAATTTTTTAAAATTTATTTTTTAGCAAATGGGGGAAGGAGAACGAGAGGGAGGGCAACACTGATCGGCTGCCTCTTGCAAGCCTCTAACTGGGGAGCTGGCCCGCAGCCCAGGCATGTGCTCTAAATGGGAATCGAACCGGCGACATTTTCTTTGCAGGCCCACCCTCAAACCACTGACCCACATGAGTCAGGGCACATTTTGAATATTTTAATATGACGACTCTGGAAATGAGGCCCTCCTCTCTTTCCAGGGCTTGTTTTTGTTGCTTGTAGTTGTTCATTTGGTGACGTTTCCAAGCTAGTTCTGTCATGTCTGAATTGTTTGTTGTGTGTAGCCACTGAAGTCTGTTGTATTAACTTCGTGGTTACACAGGTACTTCCTTAAAAGCCAAATTCTCTCCCAGTCTTGTAGATTGCTCTGTGCAAGCTGGCGCAAAGGCCCCTGCCCCCCGACATGCAGCCAGAAGTTCACAGCTGTGCCTTGGTGTTTACTTCCTACTTGCACAGAGCCTCAAGATCAGCCAGAGGGCTTAAGGGCTTTTCAGATCTGTCCTAAGCATACACACAACCCTGGACATGGGCATGGCTTTCTAGATAACCAGGAATGTGTCACAACTTTTGTTCAAAAGCCTGTACTGCCCCAAAGCATCTCATTCCCTAACCTTTCTTCCCAAGCTCTGTGGTTAGTTTACTGTTTGCCCCAAATGGTATTCATTCCCCTAGACAGCAGTGACTAACACGTTTGCTTGCAAATGTTTTTGATAAATGGTCTCTACGTAGCCATCTCTGTACTAGAAGAATTATGAGTTAGGTAAAACAAAGGCACACCCTTTGAGCTGGTACTCCAAGGAGCTGCCAGACAGTTCAAAAGAAACAAATGTTTGCAAATTAGTTCCACTGTACTCACTGTAGTACTGGCATTCTCACGGGGAATGTGGCTGCTTCTTCAAAGCCACTGCTGAGCTGGGGAGGTGAAGACAGGTAAGTTAAAAATGCCACAAAGCTCTCCATTCTTACCAAGATTCAGCTTTTTCTTCTTGCTTATGTTTCCCTGGTTACTGCAAGCTTTCAGTTTCCAGAGTTCTGAAAAATTTGATTATGACAGATTTTGCCAGTTTTTTATTCCTTCTATGGAGGGGTAGACTTTTGACATTTCTTACTCCACCAATTTTGCTGCAGTTTGAATATAAAAGATTTAAAGAGCAATATAGGATAGTGTATCCAAAAAACTGTAGACACCACTTATGTTCAAGTGCACATGAAACATTTACAAAACCCGAAAAACTCCTGGCCTGGAAAGCAAGTCTCAACAATTTCCCTGAATTGAAACAATGCATTTTAGAATAGGGATGTGTATATTTTCCAACAATAGTGGAATTAAAATATAACTAAATGATAAAAGGCAATTGGAATCTGGCAGGCAGCCAGTTACTCAAATGCATGTCAGAATTATTGGATGTCACGGTTGCAAGGCAGGGACATTAGAAAGGTTCTAGTTTGCCCCACTCCTACTCCTCACGTGTACGAGGAGACTGAGGGCCAAAGGTCACACAGGGAGCTGGTGGCTGAGCTCGTCTATGTCCCAGGACTTTCAACCCAACCTTGACACAGGGCTGCCTCAAGCCTTCCCCCATCCATGTGGGTATGGTCTGCTGTTCTCCACTCTTCCCCAATCCCACTCCCCCACTGAGAAGTCTAGCTTTGTTTTCTGACAGTCTTTTATTTTCCCCAAAGGTTAGCACATTAAACACAGGCTAATCAGAGGTTTACCACCTCCTAAGGGAAAGTTTTTGTATTATCTATGTTACCTAATGATTCTTGTATTTCCATAATTTCTAGTAAGACAATGTTTTAAAGATTGAACCAGATATTACTGTCTCAGGAAGCTGACAGACCGATTTGTCAGTCTATGAAGTAATCATAGCCTTTAGTTACACTCCCATGGAGTTTTATTATTTCCTTCTACTCCTCATCGAATTTTGTTTTTTACTCATAAGATTTCCTGGACCTTCTGACCCACAGACTCCGCGGTACAGGGAGACTATTTCTTTGCAGCCAGCAGTCTAGAAGAAACTGCTCAGCCTCCCAGATTTATCGAAGAGAGCTGTGATCTGATGTGGACACGCCAGGCTTTTCCATACAGGGTGTTTGTAACTGGTACTATTGTCAAAACTCACTGAGATCATCTCTAAGGCTGCTTTTGAGTTTAGAGCTCCTTGGAAACAATCAACAAATACCGTTCATGTTTATTAAGTACTTGTTTCTCAAGGTACTGTGTTCACTTCTTCACACAGACTCTCATTTCGGCATTGTGTTGGCGGATTACATTAACTCCCACCCCTGCCATCAGCAGCAGCCCCCCTTCCGCTGACCCCTGTCACTGTCATCAAAAATCTCTACCTTCTGTCTCGCCAGCAGAACTCGTTTCATGGAGTGAAATAGTATACCGAGCTCAGGGAATGAATCTTGACTTATCTAAGCAAATCATGGAAATCTTGTTCTTCTTTGCTTAGATATTCAAGTTTTCTCAGCTTCCTTTACCATTAGAACTGGCAGATGACCAATGGGATACTGAGTTAATCTAGAACTTCAGGGAAATTTCCAATCTGCTAAATGTTCTTGCGCCTTCCCCCAAACCCAGGCCTATCACACTGCCAGTGCCATCTCGCTAACACAGACCCTATGTTACCTCCATGACTTCCACGAAGTCATTTTGATTTAATGCTCAGCAGAAATAAACATATTTGTAAAAGTATTTTTTTTCTTTTCAGGAGCCTAGTTGTTAGTGATAAAGAACCACATATTGAGTAGATAGTTGACAAATTTCATTTACTTGCTTTTATATCCACATGATTGTAAAAAAGCAAACAGTGCTAATGGCCACTTTGGTGAAAACAGTGTTTGAACCTCAGAAGGATTACATTCTTTGGACGGGTTTTAGGCCCAGGATATCAAACCCCTTGGCCATGACAGCGGCCACCGCTTCACACAGCAGCATACGGCACATGTTCACCTTCAACACTTTTCCTGGGAAGACAGAAAAAAGAAGACAGTAATTAATTTGTTTTTCTTTTCAAAATCATTATTAAAGAATCTATGTTACTTCTGGATTTTACTGAGAAGTGAAAAGCCCAACTCACAGATGTTTTGGGGCTTTAACCAGAATCACCTTTACTTTAAACTACAGAGGCAATCGAAGAAATAAAGGTGTTTCTGCCCTGGCTGGTGTGGCTCAGTGGATTGAGCGTCAGCCTGTGAACCAAAGGGTCACAGATTCAATTCCCAGCCAGGCACATGCCTGGGTTGCAGGCCAGGTTGCCAGTATGGGGCGTAAGAGGCAACCGCACACTGATGTTTCTCTCCCTCTCTTTCTCTCTCCCTTCCCCTCTCTCTAAAGACAAATAAATAAAATCTTTAAAAAACAACAACAACAAACAAGTTCAATGCTACTCATACCCAATTCAAATAAATACCCTGCTGGTGCCCCATCTGCCATGTAACCACTGGATACACCACTCACCGGTCTGTCGATCTTTCTCTACACAATAGCAGCTATCGTAGAATTCAGTGAAAGTAGTCGCCAGCTCATAGATATAATCACAGAGCGTGTGGAGAAACAGGTCATCTAAAATCTTCTGCAGAATCTCAGGGAACCGTAAAATGCACCGGCCTAGTTTCCATTCCTTCTCATGGTCCAAGATGATCTTGGTCTCTCGAGCAGCTTTCTGGAGCATCTCTTCATCGATGTTGGCCAGACGTGCAATAGACCTGGAAAACCATGCAGTGACCACCATTCCTCTGTTAAGTACTCCAAAACACGTAGTAAGACATGACAGGACTGGTGTAAACGAAAAGTTACCATCATTCGATTAGAAAGAGGACAATGTTGCACCCGCAGTTACCTGATTCTGGTGAAGGCGTACAGCAAGTAAGCGGCTGTGTTTCCTCTGTCATCCAGCATTTTGTCGAAGGAGAAGATGTAGTCGTTCAGCCGGTTATGGGAGAGATCGGCGTATTTGATGCAGCCATAAGCAACGGATGTCTGCGCAGCCTTCAACTCCTCTGAGGTTAAGACCTATGTAAAAACAGAAACAAACCTCACAGCTCACTGACCGCTGTCTTTGTCCTGGGGTCTCACAGACAGAAGACGAGGGCAGGGAGCATCTACTGGTGCTCCTTTATCAGTAAACTGTAGAATAACATGGGCCTATCTACAAAGAAAACAATGAAAATATAACTCATCAGCTATGCATAACAAAGAATGTTTCTATAAGAAATTTGATTTGTAAAATAAAATCTAAAAACTAAGGTCAAGTAATTAATGAAAATCAAAGCGGGATGTGAAGAGCAGGAGGAAGAACTCATGTATTGTTTTGCCAATATTTGGTCACACACCAAAGCATTATTATGCCATAGTAAGTAAGAATTTCTGTTCTGGACATGATTTGGTAGCTTGCAGTAAACTAACCCTTCTACCAAAAGCAACTATTTAAAAGCTGGGAAAATTGCCCTGACTGGTACGGCCCAGTGGGTTGGGTGCTGTCTCACAAACCCACAGGTTGCGGGTTTGATTCCTAGTCAAGGCACATGCCTGGGCTGTAGGCCAGGCTTCTGGTTGGGGATGTACAAGAGGTGACCAATTACTGTTTCTCTCGCGTATCAGTGTATCTCTCCCTCTCTTTCTTCCTCCCTTCACCTCTCTGTACAATAAATAAATAAATACATAAATAAATAAAATTTTAACCAGAAAAAATAAAAGGGGGAGAAATTATATGAAGCAACAGTCTGAAGTCACCAGATAGCATCAACACAAGTAAAGCTTAGAGGGTTAATTCATCTCTGTGATAAGGAAACAAGCCTATTCCACATTCATTTGGCACTGTCCCTGAGGGCATTTTCCAAATCACTAGTGCAGGACCAGGCGAGGACATAACCCAGGCAGGAAGAAGGCAGTCTCGCTGGGGTAAGGCAGTTCAGAGACTGGGGCTGCCAGAGAAGTGAGGACAAAACCACCAAGAAGGGGGAACCAAAGAAGAGTGAGAAACTCTGAACACAGTTCTTTCAAACTGCCCAATGGCTGGTACTAGAAAGGCACACATGACTCCTAGAAAATCTAGCTGAAGAGAGAAAGATTCCATCAGCTGTTCAAGCAGATATCCTCGTGAAATCATAAGGGACATATTTCAAGATTAAAAACTCACCCTTTGAGTTAGGTTACATTGAAATAGTTCAGCCCTAACATAGTCTGACTGGAATTCTACACCCAAACAATAAAAATATTATTTAAACAGAAAGTGATATAAAGATATTTTCAAACAAATGCTAACAAAATCTGTCACCAGCAGACTCTCACTACAAAAAATACTAAAAGAAGATCTTCAGACCAAATTAAAATAATCATAGTTGGAAGTAAAAAACTGCAGGAAGGAATAAAGTACACAGGAATAAAAATGTGGATAAAAATAAATATTGCCAGTTTAAAACCAACACTTGGCAAAAACGTGGACAGGTCTTTCATAAAAGAAAATGTGTAGATGGGCAATAAGCACGTGAAAAGGAAGTCAACATCACTCCGCATCAGGGAAATGTAAACTCTAACCACGGTGAGATCCTCTGCACATGTGTGAGAAAGGCTGTGATAAAAGATGGACAAAATCAGGTGCTGATGGAGACATGGGGCAACTGGAACAGCCACGTATTACTGGTGGGACCTCCTTGGAGATTCTTTTTTAAGATTTTATTTACTTATCTCCAGAGAGAGGGTAGGGGAGGGAGAAAGAGAGAAACATCAATGTGAGAGAAGTATTGATCAGCTGGCTCCCATACACGCCCCATCCAGGGACCGAACCTGCAACCCAACGATATGCCCTGACTGGGAATTGAACTGGCGACCTCTTGCTCTGCAGGAGGACACCCAACCAACTGAGCCACACCAGTCAGGGATCCTCGGAAATTTTTAATAAAGTTAAGCACAAGCCTGCCTGTTGCGTTTCCTATTCTGATGGCTCATCGGTGGTCTTGGGTGGTAGGTGTTGGCTGGTAGGCCTACTCTACAAACACTCCCAGAGAAAGGAGCTCAGCAGACAGAGATGCTAATGCAGGCTGGAAACTCAAACTGCCTCAGTGTGCAATAGTCTCCCATCACTGGTTCAAGGCAGAGACAGGTAAACTGCCAATAAAAAGCAGGGATACTATGCTATATTCACAAAGGAGAAGATGCCATTATTTTGTAATAGCCAAGAACTGTTATTTTCAAAATAAATGGTTAGCAATTCAACAAACTTACTGTGCAATAAAATCTGAGTAATATAAGCCTGTGGTAAGTGGACTGAGTCCTTACAATCATTCCCAGTTCCATCAATAAAATAAAAACAAAAATCACAACACAATACATGATATACAATATATAAATAAGGCCTGGAATTACCTTGTCTCGTTCTTTTTCCTTCAATTTGTCCATGGATCGTTTTAATCCTTCTTCCAAAAGGTCTATGAGGCGCACTGTTTCACCTGAACGTGTTCTAAACTTCTTCCTAAAAAAGTTTAACGAAATGCCTAACTAAATAGATTTTGAAACAGACCTGACTTAGAAATCTTTAAAAATGAAGGCGTGACACTGCCCCATTTCAGTTTGCAACCAGGGAGCATGCCAAAGGAAAGAAACAGGCGCACTTTCCTCAGAGCGCCCTGGGCTTTAGGCCCGTGTATGTTCACCATTCATTCGCTCCCTAGACAAAAGAAACAAGACATCTGTTACTTTGTTCGTTTTCCTGAACACAGTTTTGGCTTAGAAAAGTTATTACCTTCTGAGAAAAGTTATTAATGAAATACATTTTTGCTTCTAGAGCTGTTTGGGAAGTAGGCAAATTCTTAACTGGAATCTCACTAGCATTTCCCTATATAGTAACCAACCTTGAATGCAGAGTATAATCAGCTGATGAGCTTAAAAACCTAACAATGGTATAATGACAAATTGTTTTCTTTCTCACACAAAGCCTACCAAAATGAGTGTGATACTTCCTATTAAAGTTGTATTTTCAGAAGTGCCTTAGAAAGGATATTCTTGCCCTTTATCACAGAAATGAAACTCTTCTATTATCCCAGAAACGCATGAACTACTCCAAGGCTTTTCTTATGGAAAGCCATCACCTCCTCGGGTATCCAAGAACCTGCAAATCTTGTCTGATGAAATGATATCCGTCATAAAACTTAGCAAAGGGCTAAGTGAAGCCTTCCCTAACATCACTATTTTGCAATAACTGTTTTTTTCATTACTCCCTACCTGTGCCTGCCTGGAATTTTTGGTTTTTGTGTCTACTCCTCTGACCAGTGAAGGGATGCATGTCTGAATACCAAAAGAGCTTTCAAAAAATAAGCCCAGTCCTGACCCATGTGGCCCAGTTGGTTGGGTGTCAGCTGCAAAGCAAAAGGCCACCAGGTGATTCCCAGTCAGGGCACCTGCCTGGGTTGTGGGTGGTTCCCAGTCAGGTGCATACAAGAGGCAACTGATTGATGTTTCTCTCTCACATCAATGTGTCTCTCCCTTTCTTCCCCTCCCTTTCCTCTCCTAAAAACAAAAAAATAAATAAATAATTAAAAAATTAAAAGAAAAGAAAAAAAAAGAAGAGAGGTATAAGGGGACTAAATGGTAATGAGAAAAAAGACAATAAAAATAAATTAATTAATTAAAAAATAAAAAAGAAGCCCAATACCCACGTCAGACCCAAGTCCGCAACTGCCCCCGGTGGGCCTGGCACGTATATTTCAACATGCTCCACGGAAAATCACTCTGTTCTCAGACCTTCACAGGCACTGTGGAGCAGCACCCAGCCGATGCCATGCCCAGCGGGTGCTTAATAAACAGGCATCCAAGGAATAGCAAGAAGGTGATTAAATAAAGGGGTAAATTATTTGTTGTAAAATGTCTTAATGCAGAGAAATCTCATGAAAATATAGGTGGCAAAATCCCCACCTATATTTTTATGTAATAAAATGTAAGTATTTTAATATAAGCATTTAAGATGCGGTGGGCTGCCACTGGCTAACTATCACTAAGGTTATTCTTCACTTTAATGGTCTCGGATGCCAGAATTATATGATGCTGAGAGTGCAGAAATATAAAACAACAACAAAAAATAAATCAACAACAACAAAATCCTGTGGCCATCACATAAGGAAGTTAAATGCCAAGATGTGAACATTGGTGATAAATATCAAAAACAAAAGCAAAGCTGGTAATTTCACCTAACTGTAGGACTAATCATCTAAACGTCAGTCAACAAAGTCAACAGTTAGGAAACTAAGATCCTGTCAGCAGTACTCAGCTCACTGGTCAGCTTTCTAGCACTTTCTTAGCACCATGAACACCACAAGGACCCAAGGTCTTCTGATGGCAAAAAAGTGCAGCTTTACGTAAGATTCGTACATCAGGATTAAAAATGTTCCCTGTTGATGCCAATGAGGTCTTTGATCTTCATGTAATGTCTACAAAAATACCTTGACACACCTAACCTGGCCTTTATGTGTTTCATTAGGGCTTTTGTACATCAGCTAGTTAAGCACCTTGAGCTACGTCAAGTGGTTTTCATAAGCAATACTGTCTTTGTGTAATGGTAGTATTTGGGCGGCATCACCAAATCTAAAATGCCAAGGATTTTAAAGACATGCTGATTAAATAGCTAAGTAATCTCTACTGGATATAAAATATTAAAAATTTTGTGCCTTGGAACTGAAGAATACTGTGTATAAATATTTGCTTGTATTTATATTTAATTTCATAAAGGCTGAGCATAATGTGGGGAAGAACTTGGTTACAGAAAAACTGAAAGTATGGCTATTGACATGCACGTCTTAATAAACTGAATATTTTTGAGATGAGCATAAAAACGGAAGCTGTGAATGTTAAAATACAGACATTTGCAAAATGTTTGAGATACACTGTCCAATATTTGGTTTGAAATCTAAGAAGGCAGTGTGATAGAATTTACAATTTAGATCTGTGGAAATGAAAACTCTCTTTAAATCTGTCAAGTCTATAGTTTGTTTCTCATTCGACTTCGTACAAATCTCCCTAAACAGTTACACTCTCAGGCAGTGACAAGACATGGGCGCAAAAGAGCTCAGCTGACTCACCATTAGAGCATAAATAGACTATGAACAAATTGTAGACTTTTAAAATTCTAATATGGTATGAAATGAAATGCAGCCTCGTCCAAAGAAATTTAGGAGTCAGGTATGCCATCACCCTCTTCAGACTTTCCAGACTTACTTGTCTTCCCCCAGCACCACACCAAACCCGGCATGGGACACTCGAGTGACTTTGGGGTCATACCAACCAATCATCTGAGCAGCAGCAAATACTGCCTGGAAGTGCACAGACTACAAGGAAACAGAACAGAACGTGACTGGTAAACTTTCTAATGATAAAAAAATGACTTAAAGCTTTTTTGTGCTTAAGGACAAAGATCTGTATAATTCAAATCACTCAAAAATCCTGTGCGGCAAGTATAATTACAAAAGCTCTTTTTTATTCCCCATATATGAGAAACAGTAAGAGCAGGACTGTTACACTTTCTATGTTCAAAGGTTTTTTAAGCAACTGAATTTAAGGCAGGTTTATGGGCACTAGTTTCAATTCAATTTCTTGTCACACAACCACCATTTCAGGTAGGAATGGTCACTGAGGTTCAGAGAAGTAACACCGATTCCAGTTTATGGGACAAGCCAAAAAGCTGGGAAGTGTCCAACTTTGACCAAATGCAAACCCTGTTCTCTCCTATGTTACAATGCTATTCTCAATTTCAGTCTTTGGGGAAAATTTATAGTCTTCAAGTGCCAGATGCCACAAACCTCACCATACCATCTCACATGCGATCAGTTAATGTAAGGGCACATGCAAATCTACAAACTCACTTGTCCACTGTCCACCACATAGATAATCATATCTGCTTTTTCCTCATGTAGTCTCTGTTTAATCGCAGCCAGGTCGGAAGTATCGTATGTGTAGCCTCCATCTGATTTTACTATGGTTAAAGGTATGGAACATCCTGGGGCAAATATGATCTTTCTGCCATCATCCACTTGCACAAATCCTAGAAAAAGAATCTTTATTAATAATGTTAAAAGAACCCTGAAGAAATATAAACGCTGAGCCGTTACAGGATATTTATTAGAGAGCTAAGACAGCACATGACTTTTTTCTCTTTGTGACCTACGTGCCTTGGAAAACGGCTACTGTCTTGGTTGTCTGGGCGCCCAGGGTATCTGCAGGGCATAGGGGAGTGACCCTGACCGTCTGCTGGACTTGCACTACACTTGGCTCCCAAACTCTCTGCAACACACCTCACTGGAGCCCACCTGCTCAGCAGATACAGAACATCTAAATCCATGCTTTGTATTCAAGCTGGAGCTATAACCTTCCTCTGGGAGAGAGATGCAGTTTCTATCATTGCCTCTTAAAATGTAATCAAAGAACATGGTGACAATAAAGACACCTATATTTGAGTACTATAACGTGCCAAATACTATGCCAAGTCTTATTTGACCTTCGTAATAACTCTATACAATAAATACTATTATTTTTGCTTTTTTATAGGTTAGGAAACTGATGCTTGGTAAAGGCAGTATAAAAATGCAGTGTTTAGAGCATGTTTTTAAATATAGGTCATCTTATTATAGGTCACCTTATTATCCATGTGACCTTGGGAAGTTACTAATTTCTCTGTGCCTCTTTTCTCATCATTTAGAGTCTTTAAAACTGTATTATCTTAAAAGTATGGTCCCCTTGGCCCCAGACTGTGATGGATAAATACCATTTCCCATTCAAGTAAGCAGGCTTTCTTAGAGATATCAGATTAGTTGACTTCAGATATAAGGCAGAAAAGGTACAAAATAATCCTCAAATGTCATATACCAGAAACCAAGTAAACTATCAAACACTATAGGAGTCAAGAGGGAAAAAAAAAGAAACGAAAGCCAATGTGAAGCAGTTACCATTAGCCAAAAATTTGAGCATCAAAAAATAACAAATCCAAGTAACTGAAAATAAAAGATATTAACATCATTTATAATAATAAGAACAACTAAGTTGTCATATTTGGAAGAGGCTAAGAAACTAATTTATTCTTCTGAAAATCGATAAAGAAAAACAAAATCACACATTTTTACTGTCTTATGTAAACTGTATATCAAGATAACCAAACGTGACCAAGTTCAGTGCAGCAGTAGTTCCAGGTAACAAACACAGACGGAATGACAGAATTCTCCAGCCGCTAGAATAGCCATAATCAGTAGTTGCTAAAACCCCTGGGGGCACCAGGGAGTCCAACAGGAAAATGTAACAGATAAGGTGACAACACCTGAACCCATGAACACATCCTAGCATCACAAAAAGAGCCAATCTGACATTGTTTCCATTCTTGCAAATAAACAAAAGACAAAGCAAGAAAGGAGAACATAAACCAGATTTTAATCAAGCCTCTTTAGACAACACAGAAAAAGGAATTATATTAACTAACACCATATCGAAAATTCTGTAAAACAAATAGTGCAGTTTCTTCAACAACAGAAGAAAAAAAGGGAGGGAGGGAAGAGATACGTACAGATTCACAGAACTTAAGATACATACTAAACAAATGTAATGATCAGACTCTGAAAGAGAAACCCTCACTATTAAAAAAGATTGTGAATCGCCCTGGCGGGTGTAGCTCAGTGGATTGAGTGCCGGCCTGTGAACCAAAGGATCGTGGTTCGATTCCCAGTCAGGGCACATGTCTGGGTTGCAGGCCAGTTCCCGGCAAGGGATGCACAAGAGGCAACCATACATTGATATTTCTCTCTCCCTCTCCCTCTTTCCTTCCCTTCCCCTCTAAAGAAAAATAAATAAAGTGTTTTTAAAAAAAAGATTGTGAATCTATTTGGGATACTTAAACTCTGATGGGCCATTTAATAATGTAAGAGATTATTTTTAATTTTCATGGAGTGATAATGTACCATGATTTTGGATTGGGAGTTAGAGCCTGTTCATTTACATACAAACCAAGATTGTTATGGATGAAATTATACATGATATAAGTAGCGTACAGACACAAGGTTGCCCGGTTTTTGTAATTGTTGAAGTTGAGTGGCGAGTATATGGAGTTGCAGGGCACTGAGTCTATCCATTTTTGCCTTTGTTTAAAAATGTCCATAATAAGCCCTGGGTGGTGTGGCTCAGTGGACTGAGTGCTGGCCTGCAAACCAAAAGGTCGCTGGTTCAATTCCCAGCCATGGCACATGCCTGGGTTGCAGGCTGGGTCCCTAGCTGGGGCATGGGAGAGGCAGCTGATCATCTCTTGCACATCGGTATTCCCCCCTTCTCTTTCTTCTTTCCTTCCTCTCTCTCTAAAAATAAATAAATAAAATCTTTGTAAAACAATTTCCATAATAAGAGTTAGAAAGAGTACCTACCCTTATCCTCAAATTCCTTTACGACATCATTCATCCTATCTTGATAGAAGGACTCTCCCCTCTCTATTAAAGATACATCCAATGCATCGTAGATTTTATTAAACTCTAGGGAAAAAAGTCACCAAATGAAAATGGTTAAGAATTTAAACAAACAAACAAACAACTTACATTAAAAGAAATTTATTATTTCATTGAAATATTTGGGAGGAAAAAACAATATTTAAGAAATGTATGATACAGAACATTATATATACACTGCCATTTGGAAAATGTGGGAAGAATATGGTAAGACACATATCAAAATATTAACAGAAAATAATTTTTATTTTCTTTTTCCTGTCTGCATTTACATATTTTCCTTGAAAACAGCGTATGTCCTGTGTAACTTTTAATTTTATTTTTTAAAAATGTGAGAACAAAAAAAGAAACAAGAGCCTTTTGTATTTCAAGATTAAATATTTACTACATTTTTTTATAGTTTTTCCTGATGTGCACCATTTACCTGTCTGTCTAGCTGGGCATCAGTGACACAATACCACCTACGGCGGCTTTATAAAACATTTTACCACCTAGTGCTATAAAATAGTCAGCATTAGCCTTCTTTTTCGAAGATCTACTAGCTGTTCCTGTCCATTTATTCTTCAAAGTGACCTTTACAATTACTGTCAAGTTGGAAAACTTGAAATTGTCTTAAATGACAAATGAATTTCAGTAAGTAGGGGACTCTGCACAACACTCAATCCAAAGATTCTATTACATCTGCTGTGTATTTCTCTTCATTTTGGTCCCACGCATCTCTATAAATCTATTCCTAAGTTATGTTTTATAGCTTCAGTTGCTACTGAGAATAGGATCCTTTTCTTTTCCACTTTCTTTCCTAATTTTTACTGACTTTTAAGAAAATTAAATTTTGCAACTGTCTCTCACAATAAACTTTCTTAATAGTTGTTTCAGTTTTAGAAAATATTTAAGAAAAAGTCTACTTGCTAGTCCTTGAAAGTTTAACGTGTCATTTAAGGTCAACTCTGTATAACTCAAGGACGCTATATGCAATAGTACTTGCTGAATGAATGAACAAAATCCAGAAGCTCACCTTGGCGGGAGACATCACAGATAAGCTTCCAAGCTTTTATGATATCTGGATCTTTACTCTGCAGCAGAACTACACACTGGTAGGCTCGCTTCTTAAATTCCTCCTCAGTATCAAATCTTTTCTTGGATTCCTAGGTTTAAAAAGAGAAAACTAAGGTTTATAAAAAGAGCCGACCCAGTATTTTAGATCAAGAATTTGTCCATTTGTCAAAAAACAAAATTCATCAAAATGCCAAAGAGTGAGGCAGTGAAAACTTAAAACACCAGAACAAATGCTCTATCTCAATAGTCAGAAATATTGTTACAAATGAATGTGCCAAAGAATGCTATTATTTCTGAAATAATTTTTCTTGAAATACAAAGTTCTAACCATTGTGCTACCTCCATTTTTTAAATTATATTTTATTAATTATGCTATTACAGTTGTCCCATTTCTCCCCCATCATTCCCCTTCACCCTGCACACCCCCTCCCACCCACATTCCCCCCTTTAGTTCATGTCCACATGTCATAAGTTCTTTAGCTTCTACTTTCCCACACTATTCTTGCCCTCCTCCTGTCTATTTTCTACCTACTGTCTATGCTACTTATTCTCTGTACCTTTTCCCCCTCTCTCCTCCTCCCACTCCCCTGTTGCTAACCCTCCATGTAATCTCCATTTCTGTGTTTCTGTTCCTGTTCTAGATTTGCTTAGTGTGCTTTTGTTTCAGGTGTGGTTGTTAATATCTGTGAGTTTGCTGTCTTTTTACCGTCTTATTTTTTATCTTCTTTTTCTTCGATAAGTCCCTTTAACATTTCATATAATAAGGGCTTGGTGATGATGAACTCCTTTAACTTGACCTTATCTGAGCAGCGCTTTTATCTTCCCTTCCATTCTAAATGACAGCTTCACTAGATAGAGCAATCTGGGATGGAGGTCCTTGACTTTCATGACTTGGAATATTTCTTTCCAGCCCCTTCTTGCCTGTAAGGTCTCTTTTGAGAAATCAGCTGAGAGTCTGATAGGAACTCCTTTGTAGGTGACTGTGCCCTTATCCCTTGCTGCTTCTAGAATTCTCTCCTTCATTTTAATCTTGGCTAATGTAATGATGATGTGCCTTGGTGTGTTCCTCCTTGGGTCCACCTTCTTTGGGACTCTCTGAGCTTCCTGGACTTCCTGGAAGTCTATTTCCTTTGCCAGATTGGGGAAGTTTCCCTTTAATATTTGTTCAAATAAGTTTTCCACTTGTTGCTCTTTCTCTTCCCCTTCTGGTACCCCTATAATTCAGATGCTGGGATGTTTAAAGATATCCTGGAGGTTCCTAAGCCTCTCATTTTTTTGAATTCTTGTTTCTTCATTCTTTTCTGTTTGGTTGTTTCTTTCTTCCTTCTGGTCCACTCCACTGATCTGAGTCCCAGTTTTCCTCCCATCACTATTGGTTCCCTGTGTATTTTTCTTCATTTCACTTATTGTAGCCTTCATTTGTTCATCTAATTTGCGAACAAAATCAACCAATTCTGTGAGCTTCCTAATCACCAGTGCTTTGAACTGTGCATCTGATAGGTCAGCTATCTCTTGGTTGCTTAGATGAATTAGCTCTGGGGCTTTGATTTGTTCTCCGGTTTGAGACCTTTCTTTCTTTTTTGGGGGGGGGTCTGTTCAAGTTGTTATGTAGTGAGGGGTGGGGCCTTATGTGTTCACCAGGGCGGGGCAGCCCAGTTGCTGGGTAGTAATGCTGTATGTGGGGGCGGGGTCCGAGAGGGAACTTGCTCCGCTCTCTGTCGGATTCCAGTCCCTTCCACCACTTCCCCCAAGCAAATTGGGTCCTTCTGGCGCTGATTTCTGTGTGGGTGGGTTCGTGTACGTTCTAGGACCCCATGGGTCTCTACAATGAATTCTCCTGTGAGGCTGGGATTCTCTCCCGGCGCTCCAACCCCCACAAGTGTTCTCAATCAGTGCTTTTAGGCTTTACTGCCCGGTGCTGGGGCCCTGTGCTGCGCAGTCTGTCTTGCTGTCCGTTTTCGCCTGGTTTATCTGCGTGCGAATGTGTGACCGTGGTCAGCCACCTTGCGTGCCTCGCTTGGTCTGCTCGTTGCCTCCCTGCTCTCGGTAACCCCCACCTGTGCGCCCCAGACCACCAGCTACTGCTTCTTCCCGCCGCAACCCCTCTCCATTGGGCCGCCGACTCTGCCCCTCTTACCAGTCTGGGTGAATCATTGTCAGACTTCCATACAATTCAATCCTCTATCTGTTCTGCTTGTTTTTTTTTGTTGTTGTTCTATATTTTTGTTGTCCTTAATCTTGATTGTGAGAGGAGGCACAGTGTGTCCACCTACACCTTCATCTTGGCCGGAAGTCTACCTCCACTTTTCTAATTCACAAAAGCCTACTCACACCAGTGCTTCTGTCTGTTCCAGAAGAATAACAAATAATAAAGAACAGGAAGTACTGATTTTTCTGGGCTCTATTTCCCATTGTAGATGTGGTCCTGGGTGAATAATTATTTGTAATTAAAAATAAAATTGTTTTCATTGTTTTATTTCTATTTTGAAAGCAACATGTTTACTGTAAAAAAACATATATATATACTTAATCCTACCCCAAACTAACCAATGATAATGACATGCTGCTACATAATTCTAGGTATTTCTTTGCAAATACACACCTACACACTTTAATAACACCTGGCAATATACGACTTTCCTTTTATTGTGGCTTTAAAATTTAGCAATATATTATAAACATCTTGCATTAATAGATCTGCCTCATTATACTCAGAGCACAGAATTCCAACAGCTAATTATAACATTAGAACATTAGTTATTTTTACTTGTTTGATATCAGTAAATATTTTGGTTGCTTTAAAATTTTATTTGAAGATTTTATTTATTTATTTTTAGAGAGGGGAAAAAAGGAAGAAAGAGGGGGAGAGAAACATCAATGGATGGGTGCCTCTCTTGCTCCCCCCTACTGGGGACCTGGCCCACAACCCAGGCATGTGCCCTGATTGGGAATCAAACTGGTGACTCTTTGGTTAGCAGGCTGGCACTCAATCCACTCAGCCACACCAGCCAGGGCTGTTTTCAATTTTTTCATTAGAAAATGTGTACCAAAAGACAAAAACAAACAAACAAACAAAAAAAAAAAAACAGAAAAAAACCCATCCTACAAATGTTTACTTTTTAATGTAGTAATCCTATTCTTGGGAAGTTGTCTATCATAAGAAAACCATTATAAAAAAGAAAAAACCTAAAAGTACAACATCATTCACTAAGAGCCCCCAAAATTGGAAAAAAATCAACAGATTAATATATACTTTGGTACACCAATACCACAGAATCCAAGCAGCTGTACATATAGTAAATGGAAGAGTTTACAATAGCCCTGGCTGGTGTGGCTCAATGGGTTAGGCATTGTCCTGCAAACTGAAAAGTCACCGGTTTGATTTCCCGTCAGGCCACATGCCTGGGCTATTGGCCAGGTCACTGGCTGGGAGAGTGAGAGAAGCAACCAATCAATGATTCTCTCACACACACATCAAGGTTTCTCTGCTTCTTTCTCCTTCCCTTCCCCTTTCTCTAAAAATAAATAACAGAAAGAAAGAGTTTGCAATAAAATGTTAAGTACCATACAAAATGATATTATAATCACAAATAATGTAATAAATGTTTGAATATGGATAAGTGAAGAAATCAAAGAAAGCTGACCACAGTGATTGATTTAAAGTTAGGATTTATGATAAATTTGTCTTTCAAAAACTTTTCTTCCATATACTTAATAACATTTTCAACATATATAAAACTGAGAGAAAACCAACAGCATCAAAAACATTTCAGCCCTGGCTAGCATCGCTCAGTGGGTTGAGTGCTGGCCTGTAAACCAAAAGGTCACCAGTTCAATTCCCAGTCAGGGCACATGCCTAGGTTGAGGGCCAGGTCCCCAGCTGGGGGCATTTGAGAGGCAATTGGTAATATCGATGTTTCTCTCCCTCTTCCTTCCTCCTTTCCCCTCTTTCTAAAAATGAATAAAATCTTTTAAAAAATGTTTAAAAGAAAACATTTTAAATACTAGGAAGGGGTAGAAAAAATTGTAAATATTAAAATGTATTTTGATTAATGAACTCCTAAACTCATTTAACAATAGGTAATGTGGTAGGATTTAATTTTTAGCATACACCAACACAAAAACAAAGATAATATGTTAAAGGGGTAGGGAGTTTTGCAACTTTTATTTAGACCCACAGTAGCTTCAAATATCATTTTGACTCTCTAGGGAAAACAGACAATTACAATGAATGGTAAACACACAAATAATATAACAGTAACTGGTATCAAACCTTATAAAAGGCCTGAAGATCCCCAACAGGAGGTGAAACTGTTAAGTAATCTGGAAATTTATCTTGCAGGTGAGCGATGAGCATGCCAAACTGGGTCCCCCAATCTCCTACGTGGTTTAATCTAAAACCAATCAGAAGACATGAAGTAATTTAAAAATGATAAACATGATTAATTTAGAGGAATGATATTCCATTAGCAACCACCAACATTTAGGTACTGGCACATCACACCATTTATTCAGTTGGTGCTCCAACCGGTCTGCAAGCTCTGCGAGAGTCAGACAACATCTGCTATGTTTATCAGCACAGTGTATTTTGCCATGTGCAAGGCACACTTTTTTGCCCAAATTTTTGAGGGAAAGATAAGGATGTGCATTATACATGGGTATGATGACTACATACCATGGGTATGATAATCCCATGTATGTGTTAAAAAACGTGGGTGCGCATTTTACACGGGAGCACATTCTACACAACAAGATGCGGTACATCCAGCAACACAGCCTGCACAAACCAGGCCTCCAGGACTTGTTAAATGAATGAAGTTTCTACCAATGGACTATGATCTTTTTATTGTGCAGTTAACTGGGACAATGACAGCTGAGCCAATGTTTGTCATTACCACAATTTTATGAAAATTTAACCTTTCAATCAATTATTTCTGTAATTTATACTGTAGTTCTGAAGTATCAGTAGACAAAATTCTACAAAATATATGTCAATTCAACCACTTTGCATCTCTCACTGCTTTTAATTAATCTCAAACCACCACATCACCTCTAAACTGGATTATTACAACAGACTTCTAACCTATTACTATAGTTCTCCCTTCTTTGCCTGGCTTATTTACAGAAGCCAGAGTGATTTTTAATTAGATTACAGACTAATTATTGTCCACTGCTTAACTGGGTTTCACAGAAGTTGCATTTTTGACAAACTGAAGACCCTCCACCAGCAAAAATAATCATGACTCACTTTTATTCTGGCTCTTGGTTTACTGTGGTGGTCTGGGGCTGAGTCTGCAGATCCTGGCTCTACTAATTAAGACAATCCAGCAGCTTCCCATTACACTAGGAAATAAAATCCCAATTTCTACCTGGCCTACAAGACCCAGCAAAATCTGTCCCTTGCCAACCTCTCCCCGTATTAGAATATAAACACCTGATATGCAGGAGGTGCTCAAGAAATATTTGTGGAATCAATGGCGGAGGTGTAATTTTTTCCTTGGTTCCACCCCCAGAGAACCTAAAAAGCTGTTAGTTCAGAGGAGAGGCCAGGACATAATTTATTTAAAAAGCCTACTGGATGATCAGAAGCAAAACCACACTCATGAATCACTGACTTAGTAAAAGATTCCTTCTCAAGAGACACTTATCATTTTCTACAGAACTCCCCAAAGGCAAGAGTACACACCTTAGCACATCATATCCTGCAAATTCAAAGAGGCGGCTCATGCTCTCTCCTATGATAGTTGACCTGAGATGGCCTACATGCATCTCTTTAGCTATGTTGGGAGAAGAAAAGTCCACTATAACCTAGGATAGAAAGTAAAAAGAGAGATTTTTATAGATAACAATGTTATACTATAATTATGTAATGGGATAAATATAGCTACAGAAATGATCATATTACAACATGTAAATAAATCAAAATAAACATGTTATACACCTTAAATTTACATAATGTAATTTATATGTCAAATATATGCAACAGAAATTTTTAAAAAGGACATAAGCATTTTATTCTGCTAACACATTCATTAATAACATATATAATAATAAACCCAGACTTAAATAGTAGCTTGGTTTGTAATTCAACTGCATTAAGTCTTCTGATGAATCTACCTGTCCATCATCAATTGAAAAAGAATCAGATTTGTTTATACAAATTATCTATGCTCTATTTCAGCAATACTTCCAAAACATCAGCTGGCTACCTCAAATACCTTCTGAAATAAAGTGATAATAACGTTACAAGCAAGATCAAGGAAGAAGGCTACACCGCAGTTATGTTCATAATCTCAAATATTCATGATTAAATCTCAACGTGAGACGTGAAAGCCATTCCCAGTGATAGCACTTTTCATATAGTTTTAAGTATCAGGTGTACATATACCTTTTTGTTCTCTCCAAGGGCAGGCAGACGAACACCATTCACCAGGAGATTGGTCAACTGTTTTGATACAAAGTCCTTCCGTAAGTGGACGTTAATAAAACCTAATGAACAGTACGGGGAGAAAAAGATCAGATGGCCCCTGTCTCCGAGGACCGTTCTCTCCAAAGACTTTCTCCGCTCCTCTTACGCTGGCCCCAGGTGCCGACCTGGCTGGCTCAGGCGGCACTCTTCGGGATTCCGGCGCCAGCTGGTGCCTTGACTTGAGCCCTCCCGGCAGCCCCATTTCTGCACTGACTTCAAACCTGACCGCTCTCCTGAAAGCTTACTTGACTCAGGGCCCCTTTTCTCCCAGCAAATGATTTGTTCATCTCTTAACAGAAAACAGCCACAGACTTATGTGACATTATCTATCTTTTTGCTGATGAAAAAACTCAATCAAAAAGAGGCACAGTAACTCATCTAAGATCAGGCAGTTAAGTCTACACTAAAACTTCAGTTTCTCAACTCTCAATCCAAGGTGCTTTCACCATCTTGTTCAGTATAGAAATCTTAATCCTGCATTTATATTTAAAAATGGTTTTCATTTTTATTTCAAACAGGATTCAGCATCAACACAACTGCTTAAGTAGGGTAACATTGTCATACCAGGACCAGCAATTTCAACTTTTTCAATACAGTCATTGTCTGGGAGGTGTTTGGTAATGTTTTCGGCAATTTCTCTTGGATTAACTCTCTGTTCCTTGGTTTTAAGCATCTATAACACAACATAAAAAAATTCATTACACAACAGGTTTCAGCAAGTGATTAAGAAATGCGCACTGATAAAGCACTAGATGAATTTGATGTAGATCAAACAAAAGGCAGAGGCAGAGAAGTCCAATGACTTGTAAGTGGACAGATTAAAGAATCAAGCATCACCCTGGCTGGTGTGGCTCAGTGGATTAAGCTCCAGCCTGCAATCCACAGGGCTGCCAGTTCAATTCCCAGTCAGGGTACACGCCTGGGTTGCAGGCCAGGTCCCCAGTAGGGGGCATGTAAGAGGCAACCTCACATTGATATTTGTTTCCCTCTCTTTCTTCCCCGCTTGCCCTCTAAAAATAAATAAATAAAATCTTGGGGAAAAAAAAAAAAGCATGAAGTATCAACAGTCTCAAGAATACATAAGTGCCAAAATCATGTGACGTCCATTCAAAATGAATTGCCACGCATACCTATAACCTTTTAATGAAGACATAATAAAGTTTTTAGTTCTTACGTTTATTTCCAATGTATTTAGTTTCTAACTTTCAAGCCATGAGAAGTGTGCAATACACAGACTTGGGCAATAACAAGCACCCTTATAAACTTAAATCCAACGAAGACACACAAAAATTATCTGGGAAGAAAATCTGGACTCTTAGACTAACCCTTTCTATTTAACAACTAAGAAAGAAAGCAAAGCCCCAAAGCAGGGCAATTAACCACAAATGCATTAGACAACGTAGCTATTAAAAATAGGGAATTCTGACTGAAAATGAAATGCAACAGCCCACCTCAAAGACACCACAGTTGCATCAAATATTTGATGAAAATGCTGGCTGGTACATGGTTAACTTTTAATCCCTGACCTTGCTCACCAACAACACACCAAAACCCCAGACACGACAGGGGGAAGGACAGAAACAGAACAGCGCCAGCATCACCCACTGCCCTTAAATACCGATAATACACATAAAACCTAACTGAATATTCAAGTCTGTGCTTTTTAAAAATTAAACACATACATTCCCTTTTCTCAAGTTCTCCAAAACTGTGGAAAATGTTCTTTACATTGAGGATATATAATAATTTGCTATTAATTATGTAGATGGTAAATATGATGCTAATGCATAGGAAAACCAAATCACCAAGAGCGCGTCAGAATAATGCAATCACCTGAGAGATACCCATAGCGCTGTTGCACTGATAGTCCCCAAACTTGGGCTGCTGACTGGGTGTCACTATGAGCGGGGGGTTTTCCAAATCGGGATACGCAGCCCTAATGGCACAGCCAAAGATCTCTTGTAGGCGGCTGTTGATGTTAATCATGTTTTTAGTTGGTTTGTTCCTCTCTGCTTGAAGACTCTGTAAGAAAAGAGTAAAAATATCTGAACAAAATATTAAATTACCATATAAAACTTTCCCCAATACTTTTGATGTCTTGAGAAGAACCAAAAGGTAACACATACTCCCAGTTCAATGCTCTCACATCTGGGGGATGCTGAGAAATGTAAGAGGTCACGTCCATCCCCCTGCAGGGGAGACATGCGTGGGAAAAGCCCCAAGGTCTCCTTCTTTAGTTACGTTATCAGAACATGGACTGGAAGTAGGGAGTAAAGAGGGCTGACTAAATCATCTTCTTAGCTTCTCTAAAGTTCTAAAAAAATAGTGTAAAATTTGATATATATACATTTCAAATGCTGGAAGTGAAAACCCTATGTACAAAAACAGGAAAAAATCTTGTAAAGTATATAATTATCTAACTTCTATGCTGTACACCTGAAACTAATACAGAATTATATCAAATGTAAACTGTAATTGGAAAACAAAATTAAAAAAATGTATTCACATGTTCTCATTAAAATGTTGACCTCTTCCAGGCATGAAATGCATATCTAATAGCTGTTTTGTCTTGCTGTTTTCTGTGAAGTGGAGTACATTTTTAAGATCGTGCGTAATTAGCCACCTCTATTACTACACTTATCATACCTTCTCAAAATAATGTGTCTCCCTCACCAGATTTCTGGAGGAAGGAAAAGTGCTTATTCATGGCCTTATCTCTGGCCACTCTGCACTGTACCTGCTAGGCAGCAGGTCAAGAAATGGTGACTGAACATATGTGCTTTTAATGGACTACAAATAAAAATGTCACTCACACACTAATCACAATTTTATGTAAATGAAAATGGCCATGATGGCAGTATCAGTGGCAATGATAATAAAAGCTACTATTCGAGTAGCACTGTCAGGAACTGAGCCCTATATGCATTATCTCACTGCATCTACATAACAGAATTGAGTCATCATCATCAACACTTCCGTGTGGGCTTGAGATTAAGGAACTTGCCACAATTAACACAGGATAAGTGGCAAAGCCAGGGTTCAAACTCAGAACTACCGGAGTGCGGAGTCCCAGTTCTATACTTGGCCTCGTCACCCCCTCAACCAAACGGAAAAAATTATGTTCTCAAACTCACTAAAACTGTTTAAGTTTTTAGTTAATCAGTAACTGATCCATTCTGTGATAACACTCAAAAAAGGGGGAAGATTTGCTTTGCACAGTCTAAAGATTTCCAACAGCGAATACTGAAGTTATTTTGATAGGATCCTAAAACCCAAAGCCTACTACAAATACATCTTAATCTTTGTATTTTTAACATATACATGTTCTTTTTGGTGTGTATATATTTCTAAACACATATATATGAACCCATCTACCATGGAATTTAGTATTTGATTAAAATGTAATACTTTTTCCCCAAGCCATTTTACCTGTGCAAGTCTCTTCTCTCCCAAAACAGTAAAAAGCTCCACAAGGTTAAGAAATACTACATATGATACAAGCATGTCTACTATAACTCAACACCTCACATTATGCCAAAAATTGTATCATAAAAATAACAGAGCTGATGAGAAAATCAGCATCAAAGGCAGATTACTCAAAACCTATGTGACTTTGAAAAGAGCACTATCACCATAGCAATCTCAGTATCATCACTGTTAGAAAGGTATCTGTAATTAAGTACTAAATAAACACGAGACTATCTTTAAAAGCGATATGGACAGACAGGTCAACGGAAGGGGCATTGGAAGAGCTGAAGCTGCTGAGGTACTGAAAACAAAGGCAAAACGCCTGAGACAAACCATCCAGTAAGTGCTCCTAAGCCGCAGCACATGGCCAGAGCGAGCCAGGAGTATGGGGTGGGGGAATGGGCGTCCCACACTGTACTTTTTCCATTTGTGGCTTGCTGTTTTCTTTTGTGTTTGTGTGTCTGGCATTCAGCTCAGGTACCGTTACTCAGGGGGCCAAAGCATTTGCGGAACAACCAATGTGCCTTCCACATTACGTTCTCCTATTAAACCCGAGAGCTCATCTGTACTGTGGACACGCATATTTGAATACACTATACTTCCTTTTGTCTCTTCTATGTAGCCACTTGCATATTCTAAGCATTTAATAATCCTTTTGAACTGAAATAAAAAGAATAGACAAATGAGTACAAATAAGTGCGAATGAATGAGGAAATCAAAAACATTAAGACATTTGGGAGGAAATTCCATGGGAAAGAAATTTTGTGGTTTCGGAAGACTCGAAGACAAAGCTACCTGGAATACAGCAGATCACACACGGGTAATGACAAAGACCTCAGGGGAGTGGGGAAGCCAGAGAGTAAGATGGGCAGATGGGGCCCGAGCCCGTGCGGCCTGGCTGGACGCAGGACGCACGCTGGAGAACAACCACGGGAGTCAGGCCACCCCTAGAATGTGTCATCGGTGGGCCCAAAGGCAGGCCGAGCCATGAAACCCCAACTAAAGCCAACTCAGTTTTTTGACAAAACAGGCAGCACTCTTAGAGCATGAAGTCATTAAACAACAAACACAACACTGGCTACCTGGAAAAAAATTCTTCTGAAATATTAACTGGAAAAAGAGCTCAACCACTATGACACTATAAAGCAGAAAAGTAAAAATTGTAAGATAACCAGCTTAGGGCCGAGGAGGACTGGGGGTGTGTTTTGAAAGAGTTCCCTTTGAATGATGCACTTATTTAAACTTCAAAAAAAAATAATGAAAGGCAGAGGCATAAACTGTTGAAAGAAATGCCCCAACATACTTGAAGCTAACTTTACGCTGGCCGAACATTTGGTATGATGGAACATTCCAAAGAGGGAGCACAGGTCAGCCCCAACTTCTCCATTACTTGCACCAATAACTTAGTGCTCACTTATCTAAGGAGAAAGAACAGGGTTTTTTTACTCCTTTCCCCAAATTCCCCAGGGTAAACTTTCTCAGGTAACAAGGGGTTTTTTAAAGGTACAATAATTCAAAGCATAGAATGAAACCAGAATCACAGGACTCACCCTTCGAAGGATATTCAGTCGATACTTTAACTTTAAACTTTCTTCCCGCAACTGCTCCAAATCTGGAGAAGTGACTAAACAGCCGCCGGTTTTCAACTGATCAATTTCAAGAGTCAGAGACTTAATCTCTTTTTCCTATGAAAGAAAAGGCACTTTGCTCGGTACAGTGTAGCTGACAACTTCGGCAACATGATAAACTGTACCATAAACTTCCTCCGTGCCCCTTGGCACCAGGGCAAGACACAGGGGACAGGGACAAAGGACTTTCCCCTTGATAGGCTGTGACTTTCCTTCCTCGAGGTCTTTGATGACCTTAGCAGATTACCCTCGACAATACAAAGACATCAAGTGTGTCGGAGAGAGGAACAGGAGTGTTAAGCACACAAGGGGATAAGCCTCATATCCCTAGTTTCTCCTTTCAGCTCAAGTGTTTGCCTTTTGCCCTTTCTAGGACAAAATGATTTTCCCAGTTTTTCCCTCTGTTTCCAGCATCTTAGGTCCTAGACCAGGTTTTTTACTCTAATACCTAAAATTAAAGACACGCCAATTCAGAAGGAAGTAAGGCATCCAACCTAACTGCATTACTCAGGGAGAGGGGCCTCACTTGAAATTTCAGAATGTTTACCAGCACCTAACCACAAGCACAAAACGAACAAACAAAAAACAGGTGCCATAAATAAGTACACATTAGCTGACCTAAACACTGCAGAAATTACATCTGTAATTCTTACCACACCCCAGTGGAGAGGTGCTTATATCACGACACTGGCAAAGAACATATGCTTACAACAGTAAGGAACTTGCCAATTTACTCGCTCAACTTGACTCTGTGACTGCTGCCTTACTACTTTAAAGCACTTCCTTCCTCTCAGCCCTCCCACTTCCACAAGCTGTGAGTGTGAAGGCAGAGAGCAAACTCCTGTTTGATGATGAATCCACTCCGTGGGCTTTCTAAAATTCCTCTTGCTTAGTATCATGGAGATAAAGGTGGCCAAGCTGCAAATCAGAGCGCAGGGCTCCTGCTCTTATCCCCTTTGCTCTTTGCCCGTCCGCACCCCCGCGCCCCCGCCCAAGAGGCCACGTGTGCGTAGGGAAGGAGGGACAGTGAGTAGTGGCAGTAAAGAACTCTCTAGGCTCCAGCTCCGAGAGGGCGGAACCCGCCGCTCCGCTGAACCTCGCTGTCACCCGGGTCCTGAAACGATGGGTTCTCTCCATCCCACCCCTGAATGGGCGTTCACTTCCGAGGCAGCGCGGGCCCGGGACTCGGGACCCCGGACCCCGCTGCTCGCATCGGAAAGGGACAGGGTGGCCCCCGCCTCGTGGCCGCCACCTGGACGGCGCTCAGGCGGAAGCTGGGCCCTGATTCCTCCCCTCCAAGCACTTGCACTGGCCTCAAGCGGACCCACCTGCTGCAGCAGCCGGGAGGACCACTGAGCCACCAGAGGGTCCATCCTCCTGTCAGCCCCTCAAGCAAGAAGTGGCCGGAAGGGGAAACGGCCAGCACTGCCCGGAAGCGGAAGCCCTCGCCTCCCAAGGTCTGGAGGCTGAGTGGGTGGGGCCGCCTCTGCTGCCCCCTGGCGGGATCCAGGGTGCACTACGTGGAGAACCCACAGGGTGAGATGGCCTGGATGAATGCGGGCGCTCTTGGGTTCCGCTTTTGGGGGAGTACAGAGGGCAATGGGACCAGAGCTGCTCCGGGCTAGAACTGACTTGGGCAGTCTTTTACTTACTGCCTCTGTCTCTCAAAGGCTGCAGTTTACCCGGTTGTGAAATGGGTGCGTAACTTACAAAATCTATGTATGTATTCAACAAGCATTTACTTTGCACTGCAATGTGCCAGACACTATTCCAGGCGCTGGAAACAAGTCGGGTCCCCGCTCTCATGTAGGCTACGTTCTGGAGTGAAGAGATACACTAGACAAAAAAGTAAGTAGCAGTCAAGGAAGCCCTCCCTGAGTGCGTGGCATTTGAGTTAAAATGCTAAACAGCTAAGCTGGGATGTACATTCCGAGGACAGGGGTCTTAACTGTATTTCTTGCTTACTTTTCCCGATAGCCCCAGTACTTTAAAGCAGTAGTCTTTAAATTTTTTACTTCTGTGCCCCATGAAAGAATTTTTAAAATTCCTACTCCACTGTAGACTTTTAAAGTTGACATCTGAAAACTATTGCCACAACTTTAGATGGTGGTAATGGGCTACTTTCTGGTATGTTGCTTCTTGTCTAAATGCTCTCAGGTATTTTCATTTGCCCTGGCTGGTGTGGCTCAGCGGATTGAGTGCAGGCCTGTGAACCAAAGAGTCGAAGGTTCGATTCCCAGTCAGGGCACATGCCTGGGTTGCAGACCAGGTTCCGGGTGGGGGTGTGGGAGAGGCGACTGATGGATGTTCTCTCTCACACAGTGCTGTTTCTCTCCCTTTCATTCTCCCTCCCTTCCCTTCTCTCCAAAGGTAAATAAAACCTTTCTTAAAAAAAGAAAAAGAAAGCTATAGAGTTGCAAATTTAGTTCATCCAATTTACAGAAAATGTCTACCATACAATGTCAAATCAAATAATCCAAATCATGTATACTTTATTTTTTAAATAAGTTTGTTCCTGGGACACCTTATTTCTAAACTCAGAAAGAAAGATGAGTTTGCTGATGGACAGACAGATCTCCACTTTCAAGATAAAGCAGGAAGTGCCCTGGCTGGTGTGGCTCAGTGGACTGAGTGCCAGTCTGTGAACCAAAGGGTAGCAGGTTCAAATCCCAATCTAGGTCACATGCCTGGGTTGCAGGCCAGGTCCCTGAGAAGGGGTGTGTGAGAGGCAACCACACATTAATGTTTCTCTCCCTCCCTCCCTTCCCCTCTCTAAAAATAAATAAAATAAAAAAAAAAAAAGATATAGCGGGAAGTAAGGGTCTTTTTATTAAGCTCCTGTCATTTGGTGCTCAAGGGAGTTGCCCTCAAGATACATGCATTCTTGGAATACCTTGTTCAACTCATTAGTTTGCATCCAGGGCAGGGGAGGGGTATTATGCCTTTCCTTGTGGAAGAGATGTGAAATGAGGATTGGACAACTGAGTTTGCAAGCAAATCAATTTTAGGCAAGACTCTACAAAAACTCACACCTGGAAATGGATTCTCCTAACATATCCAGGCACACAGAGCCCTATGAATGCTTTCCTATACCCCAGCTTGGAAGGCCCTTCACCTGGAGGGGAGCTCAAAAACTTTCTTAACTGAATGAATAAAAGGGTTCTAGGCAGAGGTAGCAAATACACATCATCCGAGGCAGGAATTAAATTTATTTGAAAACAGGAGGGGAACTGGGGGTCAGCAGTGGTGGAGAGATTAGCAAAAGTGAATCCTTCAGCACTCCTCCTGTTCCACCCAGAAGCTTCCTGCTGACTAGGTATGGCGATGAGGAGACTGACCTGGCCCCTGGGGTGGACACTCATTCGTTCAACTCACAAATATGGAGGACCCATTCTGCCCCTGATCCAACAGAAAACAAGGTTCCTGCTTTAGAGCTCACATTCTAGAGGGAAGAGACAGACAATGGAACAGTGCTCTGAAGCCAAGAAATCAGATGACTGTATCTAAGAGTGACCTGTGGGACAGTAAGTTGGATGGGGTGGTCCAGGGTTGGGGTGGAGAGGGCTCTCCAGGACGGTGAGGCTTGAGCTGAGATCTGAATGACACAGAGAGTCTTGTGAAATGGGATGAAGGCACAGTAGAGGAGGGTACCACCAGGCAGAAGGAGCTAGCCATACAAAGGCTTTGTAGTAAGAATGAAGAGAAGAAAGATCAGCATGGCTGGAGTCTGATTAGCCCGATTAGCAGATAACTGGACAAATCATTAGCTTTCTTAGAAGCAAGGAGCGCTAGACTGCCAGTGAGCACCGTCGACTCGGTTCACCAGGCAGACTGCAAATAGAGCAAGGATGCAGGTGATCTCTGGTGCCAATGGCAATGGCAAAAGATTTGTAGTCAAAAGACAACGATGGGTTTTCTGGAAGGGATGATCAGATCCAGTGAGGTTTGCCGACTGTCTTCTCTCAGGCTAGCATTTTAGTCACCCCGTTTCTGCATAACCACATGTAAAGAAACCACAGGATCTCAGGACCTCATTCCTGAAACCAAATGTGCAAAGTCCCTTCAATGAGGGCTTCTTGTGACCACAATGCTGTAGGGCAGAAACCAGAGCTGAAAGATAACACATTTTGGAGTCAGAACAGTGGATTGCATGCTAGCTCTGGCCATTTATTATCTGTGTGACCTTGAGCAGAGCATGTCACATTTCTAAGCTGGTTTCCTGAAGATTCTGGAGAATACATGTGCACAGTTACCAGTGGAAGTTTCTTTATTTATTCTGCAAACAACGACAGGATGTATTGGTGGCTGGCCAGTGATTGTTGATGGAGAATTCAATGCCACGGCAGACACAGGGCCTTCTTCCTTCTGAAGAGTGCATGCTTTGGTCCACAGATGCCCTACCAGCTGCAGGGATACACACTTCTCAGGCAGGAGGATTTGCACAAGGAGGATGTTTGGAGCTCTGCTTCACAGAAGCTGCTGCTGCAAGGGGTGAGGGGCTGACCTTTGCTTGGAATGCTGAACACAGATAAAGGTGTGACTGAGTGAATAAAACCCATTGCAGGAACCTCAGGTTTTATGGTGCGCTCGACTCGGTTCACCAGACAGACTACAAACAGCAAGGATGCAGTTGGCCCCTAGTGTCAACCAACTCAGACTGTAAGGATGTTCTTTCTTCCCCCACTTCTCTCTGCAGGATGGCCCCCAGAAGCTGGGGCCATGGCTACAGGCAACTTTCAGAAGAGAAAATCTACTTTTTAACCTTCAGGTGGCTCATTAGGGGAAGGGATTTGTCTGGCCCAGCTTGGATCCCGTGCCTATCCTTGGCTGGATTGTGGTGGCCAACGGGATGGGTCACTCTGGCTGTCCAGCTTGGATCATCTGTTCCATTGCTGCCACCAGACAGTGCCAGCCAGGGCAGCAGGTGACTCACCACTCTGCACTGTGCAGGCATCAGGGCCCCCAGGAGCGCGCTCGGAGCACAATCCCTGTGCTCTCGGACAGGCTGCAATCGACTGGGGATGTCGGTACTCATCTGAAGAAGCTGCAGGGCCAACCCTGAACATGTGGGGTGGAATTTCACAAAGTGAAGTGCGTCAGACGCTGAGGTGCTCAGAGATGTGACACGTGGGGAAGGAGGAAGCCCTAGCAGCCACATGGGGAATAATGATGGACTCTCTGCCACTATAGGCTCCTTCTACATGAGAAGCAGCCAGGTAAGGTGTGGAGTGAGGATGTGGGGAAAGCCTCTGCAGCCAAGTGAAGGGAGCTCCACTCCCTCCATCATGCCTCCCCCAATGGTCCCCAGTGGCTGGCAGAGAGGATGTTAGTGTCCCCTGAAGTGTGCAAAGGACAAACAGTGGGCACATGGATAAAAGCAGGTCCATCCGGTCAGCCAAGGGCCCCGGAGTGTGTATTTTTAACAAGCTGGCCCAAGTGAGTCAGACGTGGCTGGTGCTGCACCGTACCTGAGGAAAGCTGCACAGGATGGTGTCCGAGGAAGGAAGAAGGCAGAGATTTGGATGCCTGTTTGTTAAAGGCTAACTTCCAATCCTCTGCAACAGCCCCAGCGGACTAGTCATTTTTATGCGATGAGCAACTGAGTGGAGGGGTGGGCAAAAAACCAAACCAAGCAAAAAAAAAAAAAAAACATCATCCGGACTGGCTGGGGATGGAGAGGAAGGAAACAGCTGGGCAGGGAAGTGCCAAATATCAGGGAACACACAGACGAGGGGTGGGGGTGGGGGGTAAAAGACATAGAGGAGATTCATTCAGAAAGGCCACTTTATTGATGGAGATGAAACAAAAAGTTCTCCACAGCCCTCCCTCACTCACTTCAGTGGCTTCACTGGGCATCTGAGACCAGCGTGGGCAGGCCTGTGGCCAGCTCCCTGCTGCCCGCTCCACCTGAGGCGGCCACGTACAAACACATCACAGCTCATAGATTCCCAGATGTACCCCAGGGTCCCCCAGATGATTGCTGTGCGTTTTTAAAATATTGTACAAAATATGTTAAGTAGGAAAGGTCAGCTGTGCTGTGATTAACTGCAGGACGCCCTTTGAGGATTACCATCCCCCCAAATATTACTTACTTATTGCAGTGAAACCTCTAGAAGGTAGAGCTGTACAAAAAAAAAAAAAAATCTAAACAATTTTATTTTAAGAAGAGCAGCAACTGAACGCTGCTGTAGTTCATTTAAATTTTCTTTCTCAAAAATACATTCCTAAATATACAAACTATACAATCTTGACATTTTAATGCTGGTTTTGTTTTTGTATTTTTTCCTCTGAATAATAATAGAATCCAAACTAAAAAAAATCTTCATCTTCAAACCTACAGGAGCGCTACAGGACTTGTGACTCGGTACCTTCATATAACACCACATAAATAACTTTAGCCACAGTCTATGTTCACAGCGTGGTCAGTGAAACCAAGGAAATACTTTTCTGGTGATTAGACGTCGTCTGCAGAGAGCGTTGGGATATTCAGCCGAGGCCGGGTGAAAAATGCCATCTTCTCCCTATGAAAGAGGCCATCACCGTCCCTTTAGAGCCGGAGTTTCCAACCATTCTTTGCAGATTCCATGGGCGGGCTGTCCTATGCACTGTATGTCACGTGGCAGCACCCCGCCTCTGCTCCCAAGATGCCAGGTGCAGCTCCCCCACCCCTCCTGGTTGTGACAACCAAAAATGTCCCCACGGGAGGTGGGGCCCAAATCATTCCTGGTTTAGAAGCACTACTTTACGGGACACAAGCATGACCAGAGACCTTTAGTTAAAATCAGGTACTTGTTTGGAAGGGCCTTTGAGCCAGTTCCAGTGTTTGTTTTAGATTCCCACTGGCTTAAAATCGGAGATGCCCAAACATGGTCATAAGAGTCATGGTTCCTTTGAAATGATTTTTAGCCTTATCTGAGAGGACATCGGAAGTCTAAATGCAAGGCCCTCTGTGGATGGGAGGCCCTCCCGTGAGCCACCCAGGTCTCATACAGCAAGAAAGCGCCTCCCTGAGATCCCAGCAGGCAGCAGACAGAGCCAGGAGGCTGGGCAGGCATCTGTCAGCCTGGCTTATTTATCAGTTGGCCAATTCTCTGCAATTACCAGTGACAGAAATGCTGAGAGGGAGGCCGGAGCAGGTGGCTCATTCATTAAACAAGAGGAGCTAACAAATTAGCTCAGGTTGTCAGGGACTGAGGAGGACATCGAGGGAAGGCAGTGCAGAGTGCACAGACTGCTGGGCACGGCTTGGCAGGGATGAACGTCTGTGACAGAGCTGGTGCTCTGCTAGAGAAGGGGCCACGGGACGGGGGCAGGGAGATGGAGAAGAGCACCGAGGCTGGGCAGGTGGGATGTGAAAGTGAAAAAAGGTGGGCTGGGCTGGCGGGCCGGGCGCCCTCTTGCTCACCTGAAAGACTGCACTTCTGGGGGCTCCTTACAGCTCTGGCCTCGAAGCCTGTGCACATCCTTGGCAGCCGCCCTCATCATCTTGTCTGTCTGCAGCTCACCCTGGCACTCTGCTCGGTCCACCTGTAGGGCAAGGGCAAGCAGAGCTGTGAGGTTGTGGAGAGTCCTTTGGGCCTCCAGAAGTGGGTCAGCCAAGGAGAACCTTCTAGCACAAATGAGTTTACAGTAGTCCAAAGGTCCGCAGGCCCACAACCGGCACCCTCGATCTTCTTGTACCACTGTAGGGTCTTCTTTATTCAGAGTGATGAGGGAAAGTGGGCCCACCATTTGGGACAGTGGCCAGGCATCCGGAGCCAGGGCACTGAACACCTGTGTGGACCTATCCGAAGTCAGGAGATGATGCTGTCTGGCAAAATGTGTACTACCTCATCAAATCCTCCCTCAGGGCTACCTCAGAAGATAGATTTTATAGTTACCTCTATTTTACTGTCCAGGAAACAGAGGCTCAGACATGTTAAGAAATTTCTTTAATGTCAAACTACTAAGATGTGATAGAAATCCAATTCCAAGTTGTACGGTGTGCTGAACTTTAGGTACATTACACACCTTCCTCTTTTCTTTTTTTTTTTTTAAGATTTATTTAGTTTTCTTCCAGCCAAGATGGAGGTATAGGTGGACACACTGTGCCTCCTTGCACAACCAAAATTAAGAACAACAAAGATTTAGAAACAAAAACAAGCAGAACTGATAGAAAATTGAACTGTAAGGAAGTCTGACAACCATTCATCCAGACTGGTAAGAGGGGCAGAGTATCCACAGGAAAAAGTGGAGGTTGGAGGACCCAGGTGCACAGGCAGCAGCTGGAAGACCTCAGGCACCAGGTGGCAATGGGCAGACCCAGTGAGGCCTTGCAAGGCAGCTGGCTGACCAGGTGGTTCCACATTTGTGCAAAGATAATCCAGGTGAAAATAGGGAGTGAAACAGATCTCGAAACCCAGGGCCCCAGCGCCGGGAAATAAATCCTAAAAACACAGATTGAAAACACCAGTGTGGGTTGAGGTGCCTGGAGAGACTCCCAGCCTCACAGAAGAGTTCGTTGGAGAGAACCACGGGGTCCTAGAATGTGCATGAACCACCCACGCAGAAATCAGCGCCAGAAGGGCCCAATTTGCTTGGGGGAAGCAGTGGAAGGGACTGGAATCCGACAGAGAGCAGAGCAAGTGCCATTGTTCCCTCTCGGACCCTGCCCCCACAAACTGCATCACAACCCAGCGACTGGGCTGCCCCGCCCTGGGGAACACCTAAGGCTCCACCCCTCGCTACCTAACAGGTGCGACCAGACCAAAAACGAAAAAAAACAAAAACAAAAACAAAAACAAAAAAAAGGCTCAAACAGGAGAACAGATCAAAGCCCCAGAGCCAATTCATCTAAGCAACCAAGAGATAGCCAACCTATCAGATGTACAGTTCAAAGCACTGGTGATCAGGATGCTCACAAAATTGGTTGATTTTGGTCGCAAATTAGATGAACAGATGAAGGCTATACTAAGTGAAATGAAGGAAAATGCACAGGGAACCAATAGAGATGGGAGGAAAACTGGAACTCAAATCAATGGAGTGGACCAGAAGGAAGAAAGAAACAACCAGACAGAAAAGAATGAAGAAACAAGAATTCAAAAAAATTAGGAGAGGCTTAGGAACCTCCAGGATATCTTTAAACATCCCAACATCCAAATTATAGGGGTACCAGAAGGGGAAGAGGAAGAGCAACAAGTGGAAAACTTACTTGAACAAATAATAAAGGAGAACTTCCCCAATCTGGCAAAGGAAATAGTCTTCCAGGAAGTCCAGGAAGCTCAGAGAGTCCCAAAGAAGGTGGACCCAAGGAGGAACACACCAAGGCACATCATCATTACATTAGTGAACATTAAAATGAAGGAGACAATTCTAGAAGCAGCAAGGGACAAGGGCACAGTCACCTACAAAGGAGTTCCCATCAGACTGTCAGCTGATTTCTCAAAAGAGACCTTACAGGCAAGAAGGGGCTGGAAAGAAGTATTTGAAGTCTTGAAAGGTAAGGACCTCCATCCAAGATTGCTCTATGCAGCAAAGCTGTTGTTTAGAATGGAAGGGTAGATAAAGTGCTTCTCAGATAAGGTCAAGTTAAAGGAGTTCATCATCACCAAGCCCTTATTATATGAAATGTTAAAGGGACTTATCGAAGAAAAGAAGATAAAAAAAATAAAGTAAAAAGATAGCAAACTCACAGATATTAACAACCACACCTAAAACAAAAGCACACTAAGCAAACGGCTACAACAGGAACAGAAAGACAGAAATGGAGATCACATGGAGGGTTAGCAACAGGGGAGTGGGAGGAGGAGAGAAGGGGAAAAGGTACAGAGAATAAGTAGCATAGACAGTGGGTAGAAAATAGACAGGGGGAGGGCAAGAACAGTGTGGGAAAAGTAGAAGCTAAAGAACTTATGACACATGGACATGAACTAAAGGGGGGAATGTGGGTGGGAGGGGGTGTGCAGGGTGGAGGGGAATGATGGGGGGAAATGGGACAACTGTAATAGCATAACCAATAAAATATATTACAAAAAGATTTATTTAGTTTGAGAGAGGGGAGAAGGGAAGAGAAAGAGAGGGAGAGAAAAATCAGTGTGTGGTTGCTGCTCACCCAGGCATGTGCCCTGACTGGGAATCGAACCAGCAACCCCTTGATTCGCAGGCTGGTGCTCAATCCACCCAGCCACACCAGCCAGGGCTGCACCCCTTCCTCTTCATGCAAACCTATGTAAGTTTATTTGAGAACAAACCATGGAGAGCCCTAAAAGACCCATGTACTAGACACGTGACAACATTGCAGAAGGAATTTTAGTCAGTGAAGCTGTTGTTCAAATGGCTGTTTAGTAGGTGATTATCAAATAGTGGTGGATGTACTATAATTTACTATTTGAACAGTCAAGTTTCCTCAGTTTGTATTTCCTGAAGGCAGGACCCATTACATTTATTTCCTTAACCTCTTTTTGCCTTGGCTACCTGGAAGCTCAGAGGTAAATGTATCAGACAACTACCATGAAGTTAGGAATATATTCTCTTCTCTTCTTTAAAACTTTCTGTCATTTTCTATTTTTCCTTAGTGCTCTTATTAAATTCCTGTTCTTCTAAGTGTACAGGGTACAAGTAATCAATTAGAAAGAAACATTTTTGGACTTTCCAAATTGCCTAAGTCACTCTGAAGATCCCACACTAGTCTTGACCTAAGAACTCCAGCACAGCTTCCCTGCTCTCTGGCATCACCACTTGCATCAAGATCTGCGACCTTAGCTAAAGGCCCTCCCAACAACCCAGGCAGGCACCCTTTGTACGATGCTCTTTTGCATCATCTGGCTGGGTGCAAACAGAACTAGTGGAGGCCTGTCATTCCTGCCAGAACTGGCAATCTGGGAGTGATTTACAAAAATCAGTTGAAGAGCCCTGGATGGTGTAGCTCAGTGGATTGATCGTGGGCTGTGAACCAAAGGGTCACTGTTCGATTCCCAGAAAGGGCACATGCCTGGTCCCTGCGGGCCGGGTCCCCAGTGGGGGCCATGTGAGAGGCAACCACACATTGATGTTTCTCTCCCTCTCTTTCTCCTTCCCTTCCCCTCTCTCTAAAAATAAATAAAATATAAAAGAAAGAAAGAAAGAAAAACCCTTCAAAGCGCAAAAAACATTTAAAAAAATCAGTTGAAGAGGCCTCTGTTTATTGTCCCCATGATGCTTAAATTTTTCGTGGTAGTCTGTGACCTGTTAGCTCAAAAGCCCACTGGTGCCAAACTCAAATTTTTACCTATCCAGTTGTTTTATATATAGTCAAACAAGCAGGTTTGAAACCATTTAGAACTTGCCTGCTTTGCTCACTCTGTGAAGCTACACCCATCATCTGCTAGCTACAGATAAGATACTCCTTGGGGCTACCAAGGACCCTGAAATGCTGCTGCTTCAGAGCTCTTTTTTCTAAAGAAAAGATTTTCTTTATTTTTATAGAGAGGAGAAGAGAGGAAGTGAATCATGGATTAGTTGTCTCTCACATGCCCCCAATGGCGGGGGAGTGGGGTGGAGGCAGCCCGCAACTCAGGCATGTGCCGTCACACAGGGAAGTGACCAGCAGCCTTTCAGTTTGCAGGATGATGCCCAACCCACTGAGCTACACCAGTCAGGGTTGCTTTGGAGCCCCTCTGATCCAGAGACTCCTTACGGTGCTGCTGAGTGACATCATCCAGACGCATAAGCCCCCTCCCCAACCCTCCTAGGAGTTCCCTTTTCCTCCTGCCCTCTAGGTGTAGCCCCAGAAAAGTTGTTTCTGGGAGGTCCTCATGCTGGGAGGGACTTCTCTGGCATGAGGACTCATGAATGCAGTGTCTCATTGGGTGCTAATGCCATTTTGTAGTCCTACCTTTCTCCTTGAACAACCCTGAAACCCCTTGAATGCAGTGCAGGAGGGCAGAGGAGTGAGCAGGCTTGTGTTGCCAGCATGTCAGCTCCAAGCCCTGCATCGGTGTGCGGCTCTCCACGCTCGTGATACCTGCTCCATGGGACCTCACAGGCAGGCCCTGGGCTGGGTCACTGTTCTAGATTTACTGCTCAAGTGGGCGCTGCAGAGGAGGTACCAGAGTTTGAGGAAGGGCTGCACAAGTGAGTAAATGTGTGGCTAGTAAGGGCTTGCCCACACCCACACGGAAATGCAGCAAAAAGGGCCTGGCCACCAGGTCTAGAGTTGGTAACATTTGCCGGGCAAAGGGATTCCTTGATCCTTTTGCTGATGAGAATGAAGGGCCCCGGAACACCCTCAGGGGGGTCTCAGAATTATACCACCCCCATTCAAAGATTTGGTTGCTTTTCCCCTTGTAGTACCAGGCGGTGTTCAAGGGCAGAACGCACCACCCCCTCCAGTTTGCTGCACTCACCTGCTTCTCTAGCATCCTCAGCAGCAGGCGGAAGCGCTCGTCCTCACACAGCCACTGCGGCAGCTCCTTTTCCCCATGGATCTTGGCTTGCTCGAGCTGCTGCTTGAGCTCCTTCAGCACCGAAATCTCCTGAGTCAGCTGGCTGTGCCAGGTCCTGGTGGCCTGTAGGTCTAACTCAAGGTCCAGCGATGTGCGTATCAGGCGCTCGTTGCGAGGGCATTTGAAGGATGAAGGCTGTGGGGGTGGGGATGGATCAGTACCTGGCGGGAACCAGTGAGCACGCCCACATAACCCCCTCCTCTCATCCTCCAATACCCTCCCCTCCTTCCTTAATCAGCAGGCTTCCACGCCTTCAAAAATGCCCCTCCCCCTATGGCCCACCTCAGGATCTCCCATTCTACAGCTCCTGTTGATCGAGCGTGTTTCTGCCACAGGCACCGTGCGGGGCCGTTTATGCCCTGACCTCAGCTCATTTGCACAACCCGACGATGTTCCGATTGTTACCGTTGCACAGATGAGGCTCCCACAGGGTAAGTCACACATCGCAAGTGGTAAAGCAGAGATTCCACCCCAGGGATCTGGCCCGAGACCCCATCACGCACTGCCCAATGGGGCTCAGCTCCCCACCCTCAGTGTCCTCAACATCCCCCTCCTCAGTCCGTGCATTCTTGTCTCTCCCCTGCACTCAGGCTGTCTCCTTAGTGCAAGCCTGCTCCCCCTTGAGAGCTGAAGCCATGTCTTCTTGACTCGGCGCTCCTGTAAGGGACAACCACTGTTTCCACCTGTGTGGCATCTACACCCCCAGTCTTAGCGGTAAGTAGTCACTCTCCTTTGGGCATCCACGCTTCCTCCATGCTCAACACATGTGGTTCGCGTGGGGCTTCGGACACAGGACTGTGACCTAAACTTGGCAAATCAGAACTACAGGGATAGCTTCAGGGGTGATACTCAGCTTTGGTGCCTCTAGTGAGCTATTTGGAAAAAAGGCAATGTCTTTACGTGGAGATTCTTAAGCCAGCAGGATATAAACTTAAACTGATCACGGTCACCTTCAACACCACATGGGTGACCCTGGTTAAGAATTATGCTAGAAGAAGAAGGCGGCGCAGGAGAGGAGAGAGAGGAAGGCAAAGAGGCATAGAAGGAGGGAGAACAAGAATATGAATTAATAATAAGAATTATTATTACTATTATTATTAAGCTATCTGGAGGGAACAGTGCCATGAGGGCTGGTGGGGGTGGTGGGGAGGGCTGAAGCCTAACGATATTCAACTCCTGGATCAGTTTAAACCTGGACTTTCCATCACACAAGCCAGTAAATTCCCCCTTTCATTTTCAAGGTATACTCTTCAGGTACCTGTATGCATAAGACCCTGAGTAATATAACAATTAACTCTCTTGCTATCAAAACCCAGTAATGATTTAAAAAAAAAAAAAAAAAGACTGACTGTGGGAAGCTGAATTCTACGCTGGCCTCCAAGACTGCCAGCCCCTCCTGTACACACCCAGTGCTGTGCTAGCCCCCTCAGTGTGGTGAGACCTGTGAATACAATAGGGTATCACTCCTGTGATGAGGTAACTAACCAGCTGATGTTGAGTTAATCATCCTGGGTGGGCCTGACCTAATCAGGCGAATGCTTGAAAGATAAACTGGCCCTTTCTGGGTATCTTCTGCTGGCCTCCAAGAAGCCATGTTATGTTTTGGAGCAGGCCACACAGTAGGAACCTGAGAATGACCTCTGTGAGCTGTGAAGAGCTCCAGGCCTGCAGCTAGCAAAGAAATGCAAGGAAATGAATCCTGCCAAACCCTCAAGGGGGCTGGGATGTGAAACATTCCCTGGTCAAAATTCCAGATGAGGATGCAGGCAGTCAACACCTAGATCTCAGCCTGGTGAGACTCTGAGCAGAGGGTGCTTGAACTCCTCACCTGTGGGACCAGTGGGAGCAGGTACTGTTTTAAGCTGTTAAGTTTGTGGTGATTTGTTAGGCAGCAACAGCAAGCAAAGATGACGATGAACAAAGGGACTTGAGAAATGGCCTGTAAACTGTTACTATGAGCCCTATCCTCACTTATACTTGCATACTTTCAGGAATACCAAACGGCTCAATGCAGAAGTTCTATGAGGCTTGTCTAGGGTGAACATCATCTAGTCTGTGGTTATAAATGCGCAGGTTCAGGAAATCCAGCTGAGGATCTACTGTATGTGCCTCAAGTTCTCAGAGCAAGAAATGAAGATTTTTTTTCTTTGCTCTGACTGATGTCCAATCTTAGAACCTTGCTGGATGCAGACAGGGGCACAGGTCAGGCTGTGAGTGGTGGAAGGATGGCAGCAAACAGGGCCCTGGCCCAGCCCCTGGATTCTCCTGTTCCTTGGGCATAGAGGATCCGAGAAAAATGTGGGCTCAGACAGATGCACCATCAAGGGCTCCCTTATTAAGTCATCCCCTTGGGTAAGTGCAAGAGCAAGTGAAGAAGGGGGAACTTCTTTGGGGTTCACCTTGGAAGGGGGTTTTAGGGAACACAGTGGCATTTCTCCCTCCAGAACCCTTTGAGGAGCTTGCTGAAATGTAGTTTCCAGGCACTGAATTACACTGTCCAGGAATGTGGGCTTGGAATCTGCATCATCAACAAGGTCCCCAGGAGACCCTGCAGCACCAGCCAGCCAGCTATAGCAAACGGGAAGGGGTGGGGGACCCAGAGCAGGCAGCAGGCTGTCCCTGTCACCTGAGACCACGTGCACCATCTCCCACCGCCATCACCCTCTTCTGCCTGCACTGCTTTCTCCTGCTTACTCTTGTTCTTCCTGGAGATTCAGGGGGAGGGGTGGGTGATTGACAGAGGACCAACTCCTGATTCTGGCAGCCAGCGGCCAGCCCCAGGAGACGCAGAGCAGCCTTCTCCTGCCTGGGGCTGTTGGCACGCTCTCCTTTCCTGCACTTCTGTCACTGTGCTCTCTGTCCTTCTCTTTTGGATACTCTGGAAGCTGGGCTTCTTCTATTTCTACAAACACACCAGAACTGCCACAAAGTCTGTGTTAAAAGTGCAAAGAGGGCAGGGCCCTCGGCATCTCCTGCAGCCCTGGCTGGTGAAAGGAGTCAGTCCTTTGCATAATGCCACCCCACCCTGATCCTCAGTCAAGTCCCCAAAAGGAAAGGCCAAGATCTCTCTACAGGGACAGCTGTGGCCTCTTCCCTGCGTGCATTCAGCTGGACTGAGAGAAGCCCACTCATGCCTCCCTGCTTCCGGTCGGTGCTGGGGTGCCTAGCTCCTCTGCCAGCAGGGAGGGTTGTCAGGACCTTGACCACTCAATCAGCTGGACCACACACTGAGCTGAGAACCTGCAGGGTGGTTTTCTATCAGTGACCTTGGGTTGCTGGATTTCTACCCAGGAAGGCACTTCCCCAGGCCTTATAGTTCGCAAACGTCCACATGTAAAAACCCTCACGTTTTCAACAGCGACGTCCTGCACATCAGTGGCTGAAAAGAACAGTCAGGCATCGGGGGCTACACTAGGGGAAGTGAGGGCAGAGCAGGAGGCTGTCTTACCCGCTTCATCCGGACGCTGCGGCGCTCCAAGGAGTTTCGAACAAAAGGTGGCTTCTTGGACAGTGTAGAGCTGTCGCTGTCACTCCGATTCAGCTGCAAGAAACACACCATAGAAGTTACTGAAGGTCCAAATGCGTCAGAAGGCACGCTGGGGCTGGCAGGGTGGTTTCCCCACTCGGCCCAGTCCTTCTCTCCTGGACACACACTGCGAGTCCCTGCTCCCTGGGCCCTGCAGGAGGTGGGTTTCATTTCACCCACTTTTCCTTTCCAGGGGACCGTTCATCAAGCACGTTCTCAGCACACTGCCTGCTGCGACCTGCTATACGTGTGGTATCCCATTGAATCCTTCCCACGACAACGTGGGGCAAGCAGGAGCATCCCCCTGCCCCGCCGGAGAGAAGCCTGGGACTGGCTCAAGGTCGGCGAGTTGGTAGCAGTACAGGAGGGGCTGACACAGACAGTGAGACTCCAGGATGGAATGCCCCCTTGACCTAGCCAAGGCCTACTGGCAGTGACTCATCCCTGGTGCCCACACAGAGCCTGTCTTAACAGCTCAGATGGAGCCACTGTCAAGACTGCCAGACACATGAAAAGAAAAGCAGTCCCAAAGCAAAACCTCAGGGACGGTTTCCACAGGGAAGGTGGGCAGACAGGCACGTGAGGGCTGTGCCATCTCAGCTCTGCCCACCTCAGGGTCCCTTTAGTCGTTGACTTGTTTGCAGCCTCCCCAGAAGGCTCATGCTCTCCATCCATGGTCAGAGGTCAGGGCTGTGGTCAGATGGGTGCTTTCCTACAGGAGGACCAGAGAGGGAGGCTGGGATGACAGCACGACCCAGGACACGTGGGTTGGGGCGAGCCGCATTTCCACGTGGGTGGGATCCCGGTAGGCAGATGCTATACGGCCTGTTTGTTCTGATAGCCATCAGCCCACTGCTATAGGTCTCTCCTGAGACGCTGTTACATCACTTTTGGGGTTATTTATAATTATTACTGATAATGTATTACTAGTCTGGCTTTGTTGAACACAGCAGCCCAAGGCATGTAACTGATGAAATAGCTACTGTGCTGGGCGGAGTCTCAACCAGAACCAGAACAATAACAACAATAATTACAGCCACATAGGCAGAGCACCTACTATGTGCCATGTGCTTTAGTGATAGTTTCATTCTACCCTCAAACAATCCTAATGGAGGGAAGGGAGGCCCAGAGAGATGGATACACTTTGACAATTTGTACAGCTGGTGAGCACCAGAACAAGAGTTCAAGGTCCAGTCTGTTTGACCCCAAGGCGGCGTCCTCTCCTGGCCCCAGGATGCAGGTAGGGCTCAGAGAATAAACTAGCTGACAGAGGGATGGGACACCTGGACTGGAGTGCATAGTACAGACAGACAGGCTGGATGTCATACCAGAAGGGGGCTTTATCCTGCAGGGCTTCAATCTGAAGAGGCACTCAGAGAGTATATCGCACCAACTATCTGTATGTGTCAGGACACCTGATCCTTAACTTGTAACTGATTGCAAACAAGGAGAAGAGATGTGGGTGGAATTATAACAGCATTGCCAGGCACCAGTTACCGGGCCTTTTCCGTCCTTTATCTCATTTAGGCCTTAAAATAGGCCGGTGATGTCCACCTATTCACGCCACGTAAGGGAACAGGCTCAGGGGTGTGCACTTGCCTGACACCTTGGGAGGGGCCGGGATTTTCACCCAGAGCTGTGGGCTGAAGGCCCCCCCGTGGGGACAGGTACCCTGGGAGGGGGGCAGGGCCATGTGTTTGCTTACCCGGCACACGTACTGGCTCTGCGGTCCAGGGGAGAAGGTCTTGGAACGGATGATGGTGCTTCCTCGAAGAAATGGTGCCGGGGATGGCGTGCCCACTCGCCGGTCCTTGGGCCGTACTACCGTGGGGGATGGGGCAGGGGTCTCTGTGTTGGTCTCTTTGTCCACCTGAGGAAGAAGTCACAGCTTTGAGACTACTGAGTCTCAGCCACCCACCCCAAGACTCAGGGGAAGATTCCCCAGTTGCTCCCCACTCTTGTCACTTCCCCGTTGTCTCACACGCACAGCTGGGAGCTTCCTTCGCCCCAACCCTGCCCAGCCAGGACAGTGCCCAAGGCCCCGAGGGTCGGCCCCTGTTCCTCCATGACACCTGTGGGTTGGGGCTAGTGGAGGCATATTCAGTCCCCAAACAAGCTCACAGGAGAGTGGACACAGGTGGCCTGGACTTCTCACCTCAAGACTTATGTGCCACACACACTCTGTCAAGATCACACCCAAGGCCTCCACTGCCCCAGCCAAGAACAGCCAGTGTTTCCTTGGAATTATGGAGGCAACCAGTCAACCTTGTTTCTTAAACCAGGTGACTGGGTTTTTCCATCATCTCTTCACAGCAGTCACCAGTAAAAGGTAGGCAGACAAAAACACCTAGAGGCAGGGCCTCCATTAGCCCTAACAGCGCCTTTGTGTAATTCGGCAAAAGGAGCCACCATTGGCTGGAGACATTGTAAAACGCTGCCCCCTTGGTGTGGAGCAGTTGGAGGGTGCCCCTGGATTCTTCCCGCACCCCCTTTGTCCCAACAGCTTGTGCAATGCATGACCTGCAACTCCGCCCTCCGGGTGCCTTGCTCCAACACAGTGGGGTGCTCTATTTCTAGGAGCCCCAAGGTGGAAAGAACAGAGATCTTTGTGGCGTGTCAACTCTGTTCTAACACATAATTCTAGCGCAGCAGGGAAGCAGGGGCTGAGGGGGACTTGACCAATCAGCCTCCTTCTCCTACTGCACTTTGGGCCAAACCAAATGCAGAAATACATTCCTTTGAAACCTGTCTGCCAGGTGAGTGTTAATGTGTCCAGTGTAGAGACAATGAAACGAAGGCTTGAGAGCAATGAAGCCATCTGCCTAAGACTACACAGCTGGGGAGTAGCAGAGCCTGCATTTGAACCCTGGCAGCAAAGCTTAGGGTCTGTCCAGAGAAACGGTGGGGCGGTGGGGAGAAGGCAGGAGAGAGGAGGGGGCAAGCCGGCCTCTCCTGGTTTATTGTCACTGAAAGGAGCCAAATTACAGGCAGGGACACTGCCAATACACCTGCTATGGTCGCCCCATTCTGAGGGCCTGTCCCCTGAGACTGAGGGACAAGATGTAACCATTCACCTCTTGTGACTGCCTTCTCAAGGACTGAGGGCTGTTTCCCTTCCCATCCCCCCGGCGCGCCCTACCTTCAATGCTGGGCACTCCTCCATATCCGGTGAGGACTTCTCAGCAAAAACGTCCTCCTCTCCCTCCTCTTCCTCCTCCGCAGCAGCCTTGTTGTCGCTGGTCTCCTCCTCAAACCTCCTGTGATGACAAAGAACTCTGGTTACTTCCCCAGAGACCCCTATGATCTACTCACGTGCCTTTAAATGCACCCAGAGCGGGGCTTCCAGACCTTTTCAGAATTGGGGTCTCATTTCTTTGAAAAAAATAAATAAAATGAAAAGAAGATCAATTTTAGTGAGGTGTAATTTACACAGAGCAAAATGCGTTTTCAGCATGGGCTTTGGCAAGTTTGATCCGTGTAATTCCCCTGTGTAACCACTACCACAATACAGGCCATTCTGTCACCCCAGAAGGTCCCCTCATCCCCTTTCTCAGCTAATCTCCTGCCACCCGCAGCCCAGCACTGATCAGCTTTTGGTCACTACAGATGAAATCTGAGTTTTCTGGCATTTCATAGAAATAGAATCAGACAGTATGTGCTTGTTCCTTCCTCCCTCCCTCCCTCCCTCCCTCCCTCCCTCCCTCCCTTCCTTTCTTTCTTTGTCTCTGGCTTCATTCTCTCAGCATTAGGTTTCTGAGCTTCATCCATGTTGGTGATTGAATCATTAACAGTTCACTCCTTTTTTTATGGCTGAGTAATATTTCATTGGATAAACAGACCACAATTCGTTTAGCTCTTCAGCAGGTGATGAACTTTTGAACTGTTTCCATTTCTTAGCAATTGTAAATAAAGCTTCTACAGACATTCACATAGATACAGGTTTTCACTTCTCTTGGATATTGTGTTAGTTTGCCAGAGCTGCCTCAACAATACTGGGTGGCTTAAAATAACAGAAATGTATCTGTTGCAGGTTTGGGGGCTAGAAGTCCAAGATCAAGGTGTGGGCAGCTTTGGTTTCCTGAGGCCTCTCACCGGGGCTTGCAGATGGCCACCTTCTTGCTGCATCCTCACATAGTCTTCCCTCTGCGTGCATATCCTCGAGGTCTCTCTTATGTCTTCAAATGTCCTCTTCTTACAAAAATACCAGTCCTATTGGATTAGGGCCCACCATAACTTTAACAACCTCTCATTAAGTTTTAAGGTCCTTATCTCCAACTACAGTCACGTTAAGAGGTCCTGGGGCCAGGGCTTCAGTGTACGAATTTTGCAGGGGACACAATTCAGAACCTAACAGTGTTATAGCTAAAAGTGAAACTGCTGGGTCACACAGTGAGTATGAGTTTATCCTTTGAAGAAACTGACAGATTGGTTTTCCAATGGGGTTATGCCGCTTGACACTCCCACCAGCAACGTTCTGAGAGCTCCAGTTCCTCGTCTAGACCTGGTACTGTCAGTCTTTAAATTTGGTCATTTTTCTGGGTGTCTACCCACATCTCACCGTGGTTTTCAATCTGCATTTTCCCTCTGAGACTCTTCTCAGGCACTTACCGAGCACCCATATGTTTTCCTTTTGCAAAGTGTCCGTTAGAGTCTTTCGCCCATTTAAAACCTGGGTTGTCTTTCTATTACTGGGTTATGAGAGTTCATTATAAATCCTTTGCAAATATTTTCTCCAAGTCTGTTGCTTGACATTTTATTTTCTAAAATGAGGCGTTCCGAAGAACAGAAGCGTTTGATCATAAGAAAGTCCAATTTACCAATTTTTTTAATGGTTTGTGCTTTTTACACCCTATCTAAGAAATTTCTGCTACCCTAATGTTGCAAAAAGTTTCTCCTAATTTTCTTTTAGGAGTTTTATAGTTTCACATTTAATGCTTAGCCCCACAGTCCATTCCAGATTATTTTTTGTACATGATGCTCAAAGTCTGTTTTTTCAATGTGGATATTCAATTGTTCCAGCAGTGTTTGTTGAAGAAATTTTACTTTTGATGATGCTCCTCAAAATTATCCTTTCCCCACAGACTCCACAGTTGGAAGGGGTTGCTGTGGCAAACGGGTTGGATTTGTTAATTAGTAATTTATCTCCAATCCCATCTTTCCTTCTCAAAGACATACATAACTGCCAGGCTTCTGATCAGCATGAGACAGCGTTACTACACTGAGCAGGCAGAGTTCCAGCTGAGAGCAGAAAATCTGACATCTCTAGCTGGCTCCTTGAGACTGTGGATAAACATAAAGTCTCCCTTGGGATTTTCCCAGTGTGGAGGATGCGTGTTGGATCACTACGCCCAGCCCCACCATTAAAGCCTCCTCTGCACTTCGATGGAGGCTTGGCAATGCTGGAGGCTTTGCTCTCCCTCCTTCACACTTGCAGTCTGCCTGTCCCCTTGTAGGAGAGACATTAAACATGGGAATATGCAAGGAGCCCCTCTCTAAGAATCCTGCAGACGCCACATTAACCAGCACTTACAGAAGGCTTAATAAGCTGCAGGTGCTATGCTCAGGCCTTATGATAGCGTGGCAGGCAATTATTGTCTCTGTTTTATGGACCGAAAAGCTGAGGATCAGAGAGTTGAGAGCGCTTGTCCGGTGTCACAATCCAGGGCTGCTAAGCGGCATGGCCTGGATTTCCACCCAAGTGTGCCCATGTCCACTACATGCTCAGCCACTACAGAAATCTCCCCTTTTGGACTGTGAATCTGATCTACATATTTTCGGAAAGGAAAAAAAAATAGCACCTCTAACTGCAAAGAAAAAAATCCTTTGAACAGATACCTTTTTACCCTTTGGAACGCCAAAAAAAAAAAAAAAAAAAAAAAAAAAATTGGATAATCCCATGGGCTGGTGAAGGTCTGGAGAACAGGCTAATCCCTGCAAGGAGTAAATAAGAGCATCCAATTCATCCTCTGAGGTCAGAGGAGCAGTGCCCGCTGCGCTAAAACAGGTACGCGCTGCTGAGGAGGTAACGTAGTTGGGTCACATGGATGTCAGAGAGGGAGCGGGTTGAGGGGGCCTCGGAAGCATGGCTGGGAACACTGACCAGTGCGGTCTCATTGCAGAGCTATTCTGCCACGCCACTTCTCAGCATCTGCCCTAGACAAGCACACTCAAGTTCCCAAGGAGGCCAACACCAGGATTTTCACAGGAGTGTTGTTTGATTATATTTCTCCCCTACTGTTTAGTATTTTTAGGGTTTGTTTTGCTTTTGAATCTTAAAAAAAAAAAAAAATCCAGTCTTCTGATTATATGCCCTAACAGAAACCGAACCAGAATAAAAAAGGGGGCAAGACAATGACACCCTGGGCCTTGAGTACTGAAGGAGGAGGGGCATGAATTGGAGGAGGGGCATGAATTAGAGCAGAGGGCTGGTCTTCTGGAGGCCTTGGCACAGGACGCCAGAGCTGAGCGCCCTACAAGGCTAGTTAACATTCCAGGACCCAAAGAAGCCTGCGGCCTGGGGGCGGGGGGCTGCAGATGGATTTACCCCAGCAGAGCAGCTCTGGGGTTCTCAGCCCTCTTTGTAAGTCAGTGTCCAGGGAAGTCTGAATGGACAGGGGTGGGGAGAGAGGGGGCCACAAAGGGAGAGAGAACAGAAGGCAGTTGCTAGGCAATGGCGTGAAAAGTCTCAACACAGGCTTGGAATCCGGGGAAAACCAGTGATCTTGTGCCAGGGTTTTGGAAGACAGGTCCTAGGCCTATTTTCTGGCATCGGAGCTCTGCTTGTGTGCATCCCAGCCTGGTCCAGCAGCATGTGCTGGAGAGGAGAGAGGGAGGGAGAAAGAAGGAAGACAGGGAGGTGCGGGGAGAGAGAGAGAGGAGTGGGGACTGGGAGGGAAGGAGACAGGATGGGGGAGGGAAAGAGGAATGGAGATAATTTTGAGAAAACCCTAAAATGAACAGGTGAAGATACAAAAATTCGGGAACCGTAAAGGAGACTCAGAGAGGGGTGAACCGGTAGACAGTCCAAGCTATGAATGGTGTTTATATTTTTAAATGACTGGAAAAAAAAAATCAAAAGTGATAATTTCATGACATGCAAATTATGTGAAATTCCAACCCCAGGGCCCAGAATCACAGTTTCAGGGACAGGGACATGGTGGCCGGCATGGGTACCATCTCTGGCTGTTTTCACCCTGAAATGGCAGAGCCAAGCAGATGCAACAGACTCTGTAAGGCCACAAAGCAGAAAACGCAGAGTGGCAGATATTAAGGAAAGACTCCTTCGGAGATCAGATGTATAATTTGGGGCTGTCTCAGAACATAGCAACATCACTGAGCACTTCCTGTGGGGCAGGGTCTGTGTTGAGTGCTCAGCACACAGTGATATTTAGCCTAGAAAATACCAGTGCGCAGCGGCTGTATTTTAAGACTGAATTTTACAGATGAAGAAGCGGAGGCTAGAGCCATGTTCTCAGCCCAGGCTGCACATCGGAATGGCCCAGACCCAGGATCCCACAGGAAGTTGGCTGAGTGAGACTCAGAATCCCCATCTGTCTGAATTCGGAGCACATGCACTGACGCCCAACTAGACCTCCGCCCAAGTGGCAACATTCATTCACAGGCTGTAGTCACTGCCCAGATGGAATTTGCTGGTTCTGTGGGGAGTTTGGTTTCTGAAAACTCACTCTGTTGTATGGGCCGTGTAAGTGAACTTTGCTATATGTGAGCTACCCTGCAATAAAATGTGAGAAGTGCTTTGCCCAAGGTTACAAAACGAACGAACGAACGAACGAGTGAGCGAAAGAACAATGAAGCTCAGATTTGAACCCTCGTCTACACCACCATTTTCTTAAGGTGGGGTGATCTTTCTGCTGGGTTACCAGGGGCTAAGGGGTCCCGGAACAGCACGAGAAAGCTGTCTCCACTGCGCTCTCTGTCAGGTTACATCAAGGAGAGCCTTTACTACTTAGTTGAAATACTGACAAAGCCTCCTTTTTTTTTAATCCTCACCCGAGGATCTGTGATCTATTTATTGATTTTAGAGACAGAAGAAGGGGGGATGAGAGAGAAAGAGAGATCAACGTGCGAGAAACATCGATTCTCCCATATGTGCCTGGACCGAGGATCTAACCTGCAACCTTTTGGTGTACGAGATGACGCTCTAACCAACTGAGCCACCCTCAGGGCAAGCTTCTTTAATTTAAGTCTATCAAGACAAACTAACGTTAGATGTGAACTAGCACGAGTGATTCATAGAACAGAAAATGACAAATGGGGGGCCAGCGTACCGGGCCACATACTGTCTTGCTGCCTGCAGAGAACCCGTAAGGAAACAGGTTCTCGGTTTTCCTACAGGGACCCGTCCCCTGGTTGCTCCAGCAGTCAGGGAACCCATGCCTGGGCCCAGATCCAAGCCAGATCAGTTCCTGGGGCCCAAGGGAGCCCTCACTTACCAGCTGTCTCCCGGGGTCTGGGCGCTGTTCCTTCCCTCCTGCCTCTTCTCCAGCTCCACGGCTGTCTGTTCCAACAGAGCAGACACGGCGTCCTGCGGAGATCAAGGCTGATGGGTTCGCTGGCATACCATGGGCGCAGCCCCTCCCAGCAAGAGTCAGGGCTTCTCCACGTGTGACCCTCCCGGTGAACTGAGGGTGAACCTGGTGAGCATTGTGCCTCAAGGTCACTTAAACATTGGAAATACAGTGCTTAGCTCTTCTAAACTAGCAGTTCTCCTGAGAATAACTCTGGTAGGAGTGGACAGTTTGGGAAGACAGTCAAGTGCAGTAGTTGAGTGAGACAGAATTCTAGGCCTCCGGATGTCAGGAGATCACAGGGTATCAGGGAGACTATCACGTGAACCATCGATATCAAAACAATGTGAGAGGGACTAACACCGGAGGTTAAGTTATTGATGTTTGGGAACAGAAGCTTAGCTGGTTGCATTCAAGGAAGGCTTCCTGGAGGAAGAATACATATACTGAACGGTGTCTACAGTGAAGAAGCTGGTGTGAGTTGAGGAAATTATTTAACCTGAGATTTAGTTTCCTATAATACCTACTACAAAGGGTTGTTAGGAAGACTGTACACATAAGGTATACAGAAGAGTACCTAGCACGTAATTGGCGCTCAGTAAATGGCAGCTAATGCCAAAGCAAAACTGATCTTTTCTGAGCAAAGGGTTAACGTGCAAACGCCCGTGGTAGTGTAAAGCCAGATTTTCTTTTGGGGAAGGGAAGGGGGACTAAAATCAGCTGAAGGCCTGGTATAAGCCAGACACTAAATGGCTCACCTGCACCACCTCACTGAATCCTCACACCATCCTGGTAGGGGGAGATTACGATTGCTCCCTCGAGAAATGGGAAGAAAATGAATGTGCCTAAGGTTGATGCGACTTGTCCAAGCCCATGCTCTAGGAAGTAGAGGGGTCTTTTTTTTTTTTTTTTTTACAACTTTTGCCAGGTCATTGTTATGTTTTTGGCGTGAGGGAAACCTGAGTTTGAGACGTAGAGTTGTTGCTTATTAGATGTATGTCCTCGGGTGACCTTCCTGAGCCTTGGTAAACTGCACACAATGAACAGGGCAGTGCCTCCCATAAAACGAAACAGAAAATGATGGTGTGATGATGATGAGTAAAAAGGAGGAGGAAGAGGAGAAAGAAATAGAGCTAATCCTTAACCCTGTTCTTACCTGTGAGAGCTAGCCCATCCCCTCCACTGAGATTCCGGGCAGTGACTGTCTGAATGGAGGAAAGAAGCCCTACAGAGATTTACAGACCACCTGAACCCCTAACACTGTCTTTGGGGATCCCACCAGGACCCCATATGCTGCATCGCTCTATGTTCAAGGGCAACTTCACTGCTCAGCAGGGCCCTGGCCCATCTCCTTGGCCAGCAGATGTGGGCTTTCCAAGTGTAGGAGACAGCGTAAAGACATTTAACAGGTTAAAGCATATGGCCCTAAAATGAAAATACATGTTTTTTAACCAAAAATGGGCCAATGTAAGATTTAAAGAAAAAATAATGAAACGGATACCATTTATCAGGCCCTTGCCCAGCGCTCCAGACATGCACGTCTCCCTGACAACCATCTCAGAGTCAGATTCGACACGAAGACGTGGAGGCTGAGAGGTGAGATGAGTTGTCCCTGCCACCGGTTCAGCAACGCCCGCCTCCTGGCTGGCCTCCCGCGACCTCCCTCGGCCTCTGATGGAAAGCCTCCACGGTGGACCACGAGCCACACAGTAAGGTCTCAATAAAGGTTAATTTTCTGCCTTCTGCAGTTTTCTATTTCCTCCCCCCATTCATTTTTTAAAAGTCGTGAATGAAGGTTTTCGTGGAGCGAATTCTAGCAGGTCAAGCAAAGTATGGAGGGGGAAGGCACCGTTGGGAAGGAGAAAGTTGCAGATCGGGGTATGAGCCCTTTACAGAGCTCTCCCCTGCTTCATCCTCTTCCCCCGCCCGCCCCCATGCCTCTGCTCCATCTCCTTCTCCGTCTCCAATTCTGGGAGAGCCTGTTCCTCCCATCCAGCCAGATGCAGCCGGCGTGGGAGGTGGTCCTGCTCACCGTGCTTTCAGGCCCTGGGGTGGGGGCTTTGGCTCCCCCTGGCTTGGGCTCCCTGCTCTCTTTCTTCAAGTATTTGTAGCTCAGGAGGTTGTACCAGCGAGTCGACCTCTCCCCAGACCGGCAGACCTCGGCCAGGCTGATCTGGGCGCCACCCTGTTGAGGACGGGAAAGGAGAGTCATCAGCGGGACTGACCAGGGATCTGGGGAACTCGGCTCCTGCAGAAAGTATGGGAAACACCATTCCTGGTGAGGTGGACGTTTCCGGGGAGGAAGAAAGGGCTAGTTGTGAACCATTTCCAACAATCACTCATTCACTGCCAAACATTTATTAAATGTTTATCTCTAGGCTGATACGAAGAGACCCCCAGGCTAGATGTTAAGGGAAAAAATAGGATAGTGCAGAACAGAACATATAGTAATATAGTATGCGAGATTTTGTACAAAAAATGGGGAGGGGGGTAGGAATATATTTTCTCTACATTTGCACCACATCTGAGGTACAAGGGAGCGTGAACATGGTCACATGATCATACATGCAGCAAGAAATAAAGGAAAGGCAAAGAAGAAACTAATCCAACTGGTTGCCCAGACAGGTAGGGTGGTGGGACTGGGGTGGACAGGGTGGAGAGTGCAGGATTTCTCTACAGTAAACCTTTCTAAACAATTTTTCTTTGAATCACGTAAATGGAGTCTTTAAGAGTAAAATGAGCAACAACAACGTAACCTAACTCATACAACCTCACAGAGACAGGATTTATTTCAAGTGACTTAGTATTTTCACCAAATTTTTACTATTTGTCCTCTGTGGAAAGAACTAGAAAATAATTTCATTAATCAATTCTCAGTGGTCTCACTGTTTCAGCATGTCGTCTTTGGTGAGCCCTGACCAGGTTTGGAGTTTAGCTCATTTGCTTTCCCGGACACCACAGGGGCTGTGCCCACGGGTGGCAGGAGTACAAGCCAGTTTGCAAAGTGGGCCAGCAGCCAAGTGATGGCTCCAGCTGGCACCTGGGACAAGGAGGGGGACCGCTGGGATCCTTTCTTCCAGTTTTCCCTTCTATCAGGATGTGCCAGAGCATGGCATGGACTAGGCTGAGCCCGTGGGGCCAAAAGTAATTTCTAGGTGAACAACTGTGAGTAGGTGAAAACACACACACACACACACACACACACACACTCTCTCTCTCTTTACTTGCACCACCTTCCTCATCTGGAAAACGTGGAAACAACTCCTACCTGCAGAGCGGTTGGGAGAACCAGAGTCAGTTTAGGCACTGTATTAAATGCCTGGCATGTTGTAGGCAGTTAGAATGAAGGTAAATGTGCACACAAATGTGTATGCCACTCATTTATTCATTTAATATTCAGTGAGCCCGGTGCAGACTATGGAGCCGCAGAAACATGTAAAACCTGATTCCACCCCCAGGTTTCCTGGGGAGACAAACACGTCAGATGTTACAGTTCAGAATACACCAGGCCACGTGTGAGGGGCAAGGAGGAATGAATGTAACCACAGCTCTGCCAGGTAACACGGCCATCAGATTACTATTTATTTCAATGAGATATACTGTCTACTTTGCTGGTTCACGGGAAGTGAATGTGACCTATCTCAGTGAAAAGGATGCACTTGGAGGGCATTTACTCATTCATTCGTTCCTTTGACACATATACATTTGCCAAGTAGCCTGTATATGCCTGGCACTGCTCTGGATGCTGGGGATACGGCAGGGTTTAGGGCAGCAAAAAAATCCCCATGCTCATGAGCTTATTACATTCCAGTCTGGGGGAATCAGAGAAACAGACCCGTAAGTAAGTTCCAAACTGCATTACATTGAATCTAAGATGCCGCCTATTATTATAAAGTATACTATTTAATTTCATGCACTTCAAAGAAAGAAAAATAGTTGCCAATTAAATTAGAAACTGTCATCTAGTATAAACTTCATCTTGACTTCAGAGATGATAAAATGTGAAAATAACATACATCCCAAAGTCTATGACAGAGAAGTGTTAGGTGGTGCAAAGCTGCAGAGAAAAGTAATACAGGGAAAGGGGACAGGAGCAGAGGGGGACTATGATTGTGGAAGAAAGACCTCACTGAGGTAGGCAACACTTGGGAGAAGAGAATTCCAGTCCAAGGGGACAGCGAGTACAACAGCCTGGAAGGGGGAGTGAGCTGGTGTATGCAGGGGCACAAGGAGGCCAGAGGAAGTGTTGAGGGTGAAATTCGAGACACCAAGGAGCAGATCCCGAGGGCCCTGGAGGCCTGGCAAAGGGTCCAGGTGCAGGAGAAGCCATGGAGGATTTAAGCAGAGCAGCGGAGTGTGTGCAGAACAGAGGAGAGGAGGCCCGGGGCGGAGGCGCAAGACACCGCAAGAGATGGTCACAAAACTAGGGATGCTGGTGGGTGGGGCAGTGGCAAGAGGTGGGTGTAGTCTTGGGGTCTTTCAAAGGTGGAACCAGTCAGGAGTTTCGGAAGGATTGGATGCTGGGAGGGTGGTGGGCAGGAGAAAGAGAAGGGTCCAGAATGACTCTGATGCCTGGCCTGGGCAATGGAAGAGCAGGCTGCCATCAGCTAGGACAGTGAGGATGCGGGAGGAAAGACTATGGGTGTGCTTGTGGTCAAATTCATTTGAGATGCCTCCTGGACATGCGAGAGATGTGGAACAGACAGTGGACATACAAGGCAGAGAGGCCCAGGCTGGAGCCATACATTTGGGATGGTGTTTGGAGCTAGGAGACAGGATATCACTAGGAGAGTGAATGCAAACAGGAAAGGGAAGAGGACCAAGGCCTGAGCCCCGGGGCCCTCGGACTGAGCAGTCAGAGGACGAGGAAGCAGCAGCAAAGGAGACGCAGGGAGAAGCAAGTGATGTGGGAAGAATGCTAGGAAGGGGGCTGCCTGAATAGAACCTGTGCTGTCCGGCACCGAGTGGCTCTGAGCTTAGTGGATGGGGGTGGGCACCCGGGGCCCAGCTGGAAAGCCTGTGACCAGTTCTACACTAAAGCACCGGATAGAACCACTGCCTGCCATACTGGGGAGGGCAGGCAATGAGTTCCTCCAAACCCATCGTCTAGGACAGGGGAACACGAGAGGCACTCAGGGTAACACTGTGGGAGGTAGAGTACTGCAATGGCTTTGCATGAGGGACATGGGATCTTCGATCCCTCCAGGCTTCTCCACCTATTCACTGGATGATCCGGGCAGGTTACTGAGCCCTCAGGGCCTTTGCTGCCCCTTATCTGTCAAAGGGCAGTGACCCTAATGCTCCTTCCTAGGGCTGCTGTAAGGATTAAGTGAGATAATGCACACAAAGTTCCTAGCCCAGGGCTAAACACACAGACGCTCTCAGGACAGGTATGCTGTTGTTGCCTGGCTGCTGAAAGGGCTCAGAACACACCAGGGACTGACTCCACAAGCGCAGTAGCCAGGGCACCTCCGCATAGAGGCCCTTTTTCCTCGTGTCTCACCTCCTCCAGCCACCACGGCAGGGCAGGCAGCCTGACACTCCACGCCCCCACGGGATGCAGAGAAGTAGGTCTCCCATTGGCCAAGAATGGAGACAAGCCGCAGTGGGATGAGCGCTTGGCTGCTGCCATGACAACCAGCAATGGCCAGACTTCAATTAGGGAGGAGGAATAAAAGGCATCCAATTTGGAGAAAATAAGATAGAGTCTCTTCCTGTGTAAGCATAGCCAAGGCTTAGGATGCCCTTCACTGGGGGAGCCCGGGTTTGGAGACGTGTTCTGCTCTGCCATTCGGTGTCCTCCATGCTTGAGACACCTTCAGTCACCACCCCACCTGTGGGCTCCAGGGAGCCCAGGTCATGCCCTGGGTGGGCTGCAGAGGTGGGCTTGCCTGCCACTTCCTGGCTGTGTGGCTTTGAGAAAGTTCTTTCTCCTCTTTGTGCCTCAGTTTCCTCATTGGTATAACAGAACCTGTTTTGTAAGACTGGTGAGGATCAATAGAGAAAATACATATAAAGAGCTTAGCTCAGGGCCTGCCACCTAAACTGCGTAAGAGTCAGTATGACCACAACAACAGCAGCAGATGCAACAATGTCCCCCAGCTAAGGAGGGAGAGGAAACAGTGTCCAGTGCAGGCTCTTCACTGCTTTGCATCCTTGCTGCGGGGATCGGCAGCATCGGCATCACCTGGGAGCGTGTTACAAATGCAGAATCCTGGGCTCCATCCCCGATTTGCTGGACCAGAATCTGCACTCTAACCAGAGCCCCAAGTAATGCACGTGTGCATTTTGTAAGCGCTGCGTAAGTGCCTCATTTAATCCAAACAGAACCACCCACCTGTCCGATACAGAAACAGAGATGGAGGACTGACTTGTCTTAGGGAACAAAACCCTGTCTGCCCCACAATTCCACAGCAGACAGAGTTTTACAGCACAAGCACATCGGGGTCCCCACTAGGGGCTGAGGTCTGTGGTTCACACCAGGAGAAAGGAGACCAGCCGCTCACGAGCAGGACAGCCTGTTGCCACTCCCCAGCTTCTGTAGGATTTGGAGGCACACACACCCCATTTTTCTCCTCTACTTGTGCCTGTGTTTTCCTCTGCAACCTCAACCTTTCACCTCTGACACAGTCCTCGTCAGCGCATCATGGATCCTTGGTGGTTTAGGTGTTAGCAATCAAAACTGGCTCCTTGTCTACTTGGTTCCCCACGGCACCCCCATCACCCCACAGGTTCTCAGGAAAGATGACAGTGGGTGGAGTGACTTAGGTATAAAGCCCATGTCTGGGCTCCTCTGTGCCCACAACTGAGTTATTATTCTGTGCTCGGAACTCTGAATGGCACAGGGTTAACACAGCCCTTCGCTTCTTTTAACTTACTTGTCCATCACAACGAGCCCGAGTTGACAACAAACCCCCACTTTACTGATGAGAAAGCTAAGCAGCATCTCTACACACTTGGGTCACCTGTCTCTAAGGGAGTGGCTTTCTGGGGACACAAATGCACCCAGAGCTACATCATCTCCAATCCTGACTCTTGCCAATGTGGGGAGGAGGAGAAGTCTTCCTCCAGGGAGGGGACGAGCATCGGCTCCATCCAATGAGAACCTGCTGTGTGCCTGAGTAGGTGCTTTACATGAACTGTCTCACCTAATCCTTATAATGATTCTTCTAGTGGCCACGAGGGGAGCATTATCGCTTGCATTTTATGGCTGAGAAAACAGGATCAGAGAAGTTAAATAACTCACCCAAGGCTACCCAGCTACACAGTGAGGGGTAAGGGTGGGAGTTGAGCCCCTGTGTATTTGTTCTCCTATAATGCTGTTCAGTAAAGCTGCAGTATGTAGCTAGTTATCTTCCCAGTTCTGACATTTTATTTATTTATTTATTTATTTATTTATTTATTTATTTATTTATTTTTTAGAATATATAAATAATAATTTATTTAATGTAATTGGTACTTTGTTTCCAAACCCCAATATTCCTCCTCTCTTCATTTTGCCAATAAATATGAAAACTGAGGAAAGTTCTGACATTTTAAAAAACACTTTCAGCCCTGGCTGGTGTGGCTCAGTGGACTGGGTGCCGGCTTGTGAACCAAAAAGTCACTGGTTTAATTCCCAGTCAGGGCACATGCCTGGGTTGTGGGCCAGATCCCTAGTAGGGGGCGTGAAGAGACAACCACACATTGATGCTTTTTTCCGTCTCTTTCTCCCTCCTTTCCCCTCTCTCTAAAAATAAATAAATCTTTTTTTTTTTAACATGATTTATCCTTAAAACAAACACACACACACACACACACCCATTCAGGTCCATTACTCCTCCTCCTGTGAAACGAGCCCCCCGAGCCCCCCCAGTACGTCTGCCTGCCTGTGGGAAGAGTCTCTGCCCAACAGCACAGATCAGCCTACCACCTCTTCTCCCTGTAGTGCAAGGTGGACCGATTCCCAGAAGGACAGAAGGTAGGACGGATAGACACACACAGCCCTCACCAGGCAGTCCTCCAGATGGCTCTGGTCGGTGGTACAGACGTCGACTCTTAAGGTCTTCTGGTGAAGGGCTGGGTAGGACATGGACACCCAGAACACCTCGTTGAACATGAGGGTGTCCGAGGCGTCCAGGGGTCGTGTCCGGAACAAGCAGGTGGTGCTTTCAGAGCAGGGGAGGACGGCCACACGGATGTTCCTGGAGGGAGACAAATGCAGGGGGGCCTGGGTCAGCCCAGGCCTGGAGCAGATGTACTGGGCTGACCTGGAAGCTGCGAAAGCCAAAGGAAACCAGAGTGGACTGGGTTTGTCATTTCTCAAATCGTCACACATCCTGTGTGAAGGATGCAGAAGGGCCCCTCAGGAGAACACATGGCACTTCCTTCTCCTGAATCCCCTAAACCCTTAGAATCTCCAAGTGCTCAGAGCCTGAGCCAGCAGTGTGCAAAGTTCATGTGCAGAAGGATCGGCGAGGCTGCCTGTTGACATTGAGGAGCCCTCCCACGGTTGCTGGTAGGAAGGCAGAACGTGACGACCCCTGTGGAGGGGAACGTGGCAAACAATCTGAACAAAATCACAGGTGCCTTTACCCTTTGGCCCGGACAAATCCCCACTAGGCACTCGCACAGACGCCCCAGCAGGAGCGCCAATGAGCCATGAGGGTTGTTCATCCTGGCGCTGCAGGGGCGAGCCTGGGACAGAACACACCTCCGTGTCCCGTCTCATCTTCCCTCTGGCCGCCTCTCCTCCTCCCTTCCACGTGTTGCACCCCAGAAGCTGGCGGGGCACAGATCATGGAAATACAAGCTCCTGTTGCTGTTGTCAAGGCTGATGGTGTCGTGAAAGGAGACCAGCAGGCGGATGAGCTCGATGAAACATAAACCCAGTCGGCAAGGAGAGGCGCCAGTGTGCCCATACCCTTCAACAGAAGCACAGGGATGGGTGCCGACTCTCGAGAATGGCAGACCTGTCTCTTTCTGCATGGAACACTTGAGCTTAGATAAAAAGATCCATGACCACCTTCTTCACAAGGCTTCAAGCTCACACAGGCAGGGATTTGCTCACTACTGTGTTCTTCACGCTGGCACGTGGTGGGTGCTCAGGACGTACTTGTGGAGGAATCACTGTGCAGAGTGCTTCTTGGTATAGTCAGCGTGTTTGCCATCACAATTGTACCCACATTCACTGTGCTGGCACTTTGCATCACGGTTGCAGGCACGCCACACCCACAGTGGGTTTACGGGGCCCACTGTCTGAGCAGGACAGAGCAGGAGAGAGACCCCAGGGATGGCCACAGAGGAGCTGACACCCCACCCCATCAGCTCTGTATACTCACACTTTCTGGTCTTGTTGCAGCAATAGGGCAGACAGGTTGCTCAGCTGGATGATTAATATTGCAAATTGCTTATTCTTCTCATCATACCTGAAGGCGAAAGGGGCAAATGGAGTGGCAGTTAGTGACGCGTTGATCTCCCTCTTAATGGTCATGGATGTGGCTGTGCTGGAGAGCACCGGCCCAGTGCTTTGCTGCTATTCAGGAAAATAGGAGCTATCTGTCTGAATTTTTAAAGAAAGGCCAGAAGTTTGTGTAAAATTTCCTGGTATTTAAATGTTGGCGATTAATTCCTATCAAAGAAATATTGAGGCCATCCCTCATCAAGAGAAAACGAGAACAGCAAATCATGGCTGCTGCCCCCAGGGGTAGACCTCAGTCCCGGTGGCTCCAATCTGGAGGAGATGATAGGACAAAAGTGACCGTAATGATGACCAAACAGACGGGGAGGCAGGAGGTTTCGGTCCCGGTCTGGCCCTGCCACTGGCCAGCTCAGTGAGTTGGGGCAAGTAACAAGGTCTCTAAAACCTCATCGTTCTCTGTGGTAAAATGGGGAGCTGGGAGGTAGGGAAAGAGTTAGCCCCCTTTTAATTAGGAGCCCACAACTGCCAGGAAGCTGCTGCCCTTGAGGAAGAGACGCTGCACAGACCACTCCCCACTGTCCCTACCACCCTGTGACCTACTTCAGGGCAATCTGAACCTGGGCTGCTCCCACTGCTTCTGATTCATCACCATCGAAAGCAGGGGCTTCTGAAGCACCAAGTCTGGAAGGCAACAGGGGAGAGAAAGTCAGTCACAATTTCTTGCAGTGGCCTGGGTTCTGTCCAGGCAGGTGTGGTCGGCTCCTCAGGAGGGAGAGCGTGGGAGGCCTGCTCAGCCTCCCCGAAGACCCCACGTTCCCATGCCTGCTCCAGATCCCTCTCCTGAAGGGGCTCCCTTTTCTCCAGGACGCACTGCCCTAGCTTTATGCCCCTTAATGGCAGCCAGGAAACGAGGGCTCTCCAAATTTGAAGTGCCCAGGCCGCAGGAGGAGCTGCGCTGTCTGCCTCTCTGGCACAGCCCCAAACAGGGCTCGGGGGCGGGGGGAAGGGGGAAGGTGGGGGTTCCTCAGACATGCCCTCCTGTAGGTCCCTCCCACACACCATGGGGACCCAAAGTATGCAGATTCAGAGTTCCCAGAGATCCAGGACTCAGGGACCCACCTCTGCACAGAAGCCTCGTACACACCACTGTCCCCGGCCACCGATTCATCCGACACAGCAGCCGAGACACAGGCTGCTTTAAGGCCACACCCCTGGGATGGGTTCACAGCTAGAGGAAGAGGTGGGAAAACGGTGGTGAGGTGAGGTTCAGAAACCAGGGTACTGTTCTTTGCAACACACACTTCAGATCCACCCATCTTCTGCCCTACGTCAGTCCCGACCAATTCCAACCACCTCTGAACTGGACAGCCAGCCAGGTCCTGCCTTGCTCTGGGGTAAAGAAAGGGTAGTGTCTGATTCTGTGTTTGACACCCTAGACTCTGGAGTCGACCTGCCTGGGTTCAAATTTCAGCTCCACCACTTACGGCTTCAAGACACTGGGACAGTGACGTAACCTTTGTTAAGCCCCGGTTCCTCATCTGTAAACTGGGGAGAACACTTATCCTGTAGGGCTGTTGGGGGGACTCTGAGACGGGATAGGGGAGTTTGTGGCATAGAGACTGTAGGGACAGCGCTCTACAAAACCCATTACCATTATCCTTACTGCGATGCCATCCGTGCCTCCAGATGGATCCCTATACTGCCAGGGCAAAGTAACAGCCACTGGACCCTCAGGAAGGGCCAGGGGAAGGACAGGAAGGACTGAAGCACTGGTTGTCCCACTCAGCCTATCCCGCTCCACTCAACTCGGCTCATCTCCCTGCCCTTGACAGAGATCCTCAAAAGTCTCCAACCTGTGACTCAGTGCATGCTGCACCTTCCTTCCTGCCCCGAGTCATGGATCCCAACGGCGTGCCAGGCCCATTGCCAAGTTCAGAGCCACTGAGATGAATAGGACAGTTCCTGCCCTCTGCACAGCAGGAAAGGCCACATTCAGGTCCCTTGACCTCCCAGCCAGCCTTACTGAGCACCTGCTATGTGTCAGGCACTGGGCGCAGACTGGAGAGGAGACCAGGGGTGGGCAGGCTGGGGAGAGGGATGTCCCTGCCAGGAGACTGGGGGATGCAAGCGGCCACCTGGGCACTGCTTTCCCAGCCTGGCTCCCACACCTGCTGCAGCTTGCAGGCCTCCGGCCTCTGGACCCCCACATCTCCACCCTGCACTAAACCACTTAAGGAGATTAATTTGTCTGCTGACTGAACAGCAGCACTAATCGCATAACCCGCTTAGCGTCTGCGCTCAGCCTGGCATCAATCACTGCCGGAAGGTTCTGGAGGTGGCAGGAGGAAAACGCCACCCTGTGACACACTGTCTCTGGCCCACAGCCCCAGGGATGCTGCAGGGGAGAGGAGAGGAGTCACTCCTGGCACCCAGCTGGGGTCTGAGGCTCCCAGGCTTGATTTAACACCACCCTTGGGTGGCATCTTGTGGAGTCTCATCGGAGGTTCCACCTGCACCTCCTTGTCTCCAGGGAACAATTTTCTGAAGTCTGCCACCTGCTGTAGTAGGGAGCCTGTTTTTATTTTTGTTTGAGAGCACTCAGCACGACTCCCTTCCTGATGAGAGGCCCTGGGGATCTCTCGGTGCCTCATCTAAGGCAATGGCTGGCAGGCACACAGCAGAGCCTTTAATTAACCAGGAAATCCCGGACTCCTCCCTGGCGGCCACTGGCCCTTTCTTGCACACGAATGGGTAATTCTCACCAGCATTGCGGCCCTCCTGCCCATTCCTGTGGCTCACTGCTGAGGTGGGTCCAGCTTCTAGCTGGCCAAGCAAGGGGACATGAGTGGGAGCCCAAGGCAGACAGAGCTGGCACAGGCCTTCCTGTGGGTTCTGGGCAGGCCTGGCACCAACCCTGACTGTGAGCTTCCTAGCTGTGACACTGACCTTAAACAAGTCATTTATTTATTACCACAATGCCTCACTTGTTTCATCTATGTTAAGGGGATAAAGTGGCACTCACCTTAAATGAGCAAATATGCATGACAGTACCAGGGCCTTGTATACCTGTACTCAGTTAAGTCATAGCCTGGGAAGGCCAGAGCCCCGGGTGAGCTTACTGAGCACCCTGCTCGGTCCTGACCTGCACACCCAGGGCCAGATGGGCGTGGTGGGGCAGAAAGCACCAGGAGTGTCCCAGGAATGAACATGCCGGGCTAGCTCACATCTTGAGGGGTGTGACAACAAGGATGCTGGGTTCCTGGGTAAGAGGAACCCAGATTCCAATCCTGGCATTCCTAGTTCTAGGGGAGGGGCGGGATGCCCTCTATCAAGTGGCGTCCCTTCTCTGAACCACCGTTTCCTCCATCTGTGAAAGGGGCATAACACAAGTGACCCACCGCACCCTACAAAGCACATGGCCCACCACATCTTGCACCCCAATAAATGTTAGTGGTTATGATTTGTTATTTGGTTTTCTTTAAGTCTTAGCTGTCACCCTCAGCATCGTCTTTGATTCTGAAGATGCCAACTTGACTCTCGATTCACACCAGCATGCCCCTTCTGACCCCTTGCAGAAGGGGAGTCAGATCGTTTCATTCCCTGGCTTCGGTCACACGCATCCCAGTGCAATCAGGATGAAATCCAAACAGTCCATCTCGCCTCACATGAACCAGACTCCGCCTGACTCTCCGCCCTTGAGAGGAGGTTACCTCTCACATAATGTGACCCCCTATATCTGGTCCCTCTTGCAGCCCCTTGGCTCTGACCTCAGAGATTTTTCTCTTGCTTTTCCCAGGGCTGGCTCCTTCTCACTATGGAAGCTTCCGTTCAATGTACCTTCCTGACATTGAATCCACATTGAACCTGACAACCCAACCTGAAAGGTTCCATCATTTACACATGTGCTTCTGGGAAAAGGGACCTGTCTGTCCTGAACTGCATCCTTGTGGCTAACGCAGTGCCTGGGCCCTGGCCTACCTGTTGAATGAATAAATGGATCTTGTACATTCATTAACACAGGACCTGACATTTAGATTTAGTAGGTACTTAATGATTATCTGTTGAATGAATGAATCCAGCATGGAAAACCCCTAGCCCAAGAACTGGAACATGATTAAGTACATAAACACCTACTGAATGAATAAATAAATCGATAAACCATGTAAAGAACTGGCACATAGAAAGCAGCCAGTAAGTAATGACCACAGTAATCACTGGGGTCCACAGGCCCACCTTCCTGCCTCGTGGAGCCTCCCACCCCCCTGGATGTGGTATTCGCTACCTTGGCCCAACGGCTTGCCTTCCGTTCCTGGTTCCTCCAGCTGGTACCTCTCCCGGGTGCTGCTGCCAAGGCTCAGCTCGCAAAGAGTGGCACTCAGCTCTGGATCTTCGAACTCCAGGGGGCTCAGGAAGGCATCTCCGGCCAGGAGGGGGTCATCGATGAGAGGGGAGCAGGGCGGGGAGAGGGAGGACAGGGAGGAGCGGGGAGACAGAGAGGTCATGGACTTCGGAGTGCCGGACAAGGAGCGCAGGGGCTGCAGGCGGCCACCCCGCTCCGCCTTCTGGGTCTTAGCCACCTCGTCCTCGTGGATGGTGGTGATGCATCCTGAGGGCCGGAAGCCCGTGGCCCCATCCTGTAGCAGGAACTCCACCTTGCTCTGCAGTTCTGAGTCTAGTGGCTCGAAGGGGTCATAGTAGAGGTCAGTGAAGCTGGCGGAGGTGGAGGAGTCCAGGCTGGAGGCAGCCAGGGAGCCCCGGCTGGACGCAAGAGACCCAGGGCTGCTGCCTGAGGACAGGGACTGCATGCTGCTTGAGAGGCTGGGAACAGGGAGAAGACAGAGGGTGAGGACACAAGGCGTGGCTGGGACACCCGGAACTTCCTGCCAGGTGCTGAGAAGCACTGAAGTACTTAAGGGTACAGTATCCTGCTGGACCCTCCCGACAGTCTCCAGGGTGGACCATGCACCCTGTTTCCTTAAAGAGGAAACTGATAACCAAGAAGGCCACATAATCAGGAAGTGGCAGAGCTGGGACTCGAACCCAAGCCAACTGCCTTAAAAGTTCATTTTTCTCCCCAAGAGCCCTATTTCCCAAAACCTCTGCTGGCTGCATTCCATTTGCACAATATTTTTCCATATTTGAATTTAGCCTGAAATAACACTTCTTCATATTTTAATTCAAATCAACTCGGATTTTTGTGCTTTAACATATATTTTAAAAAGAACTTTGTATCCTCAGTGTAATATGAAAAGCAGTATCACTTACTACAAATAGAAGGCAACTGTTCAAATGGCTGACAAAAACCAACGCTACAAAATTCCAACCCAGTGCTGCCCACCAAGGCCCAGGCCTCAGGGCTTCTCTCTGTTGGGGGCGGGGGGGGGGTGTGGCCTGCACCCAGCCTGCCCAGGACAGCACTGTCCCCACTGCCCATCACTCACCTCTTCAGCTGGGAATGCAGAGCTGCCACCTGCCTGGTGGCTTCCTCCAGTTCTCTCACCAGCTGGTTCCTCTTACTGTTTAACTTTAACCTGAAGGGAGAGCAGGCATGAGGGGGAGCCCCGAGGAATCTAGCCTCCACCTGCCCGGAAGAGGAACCACAGGCATGCACCCATGGAGATGCACACACAGACACACAAGAACCTCCGGAAGCATTTTCCTGTGATGCTGGGGGAGACACGGCCTCCACATGTAATCCTACAGTAATTGCTGGATTCACCAGCCACCATGGATATACCAGGTGCTGCGCTAGGAAACTCATGGAACTGTTTTAATTCATTTGCACATTAACCCTGCACGGGAAGAATGGCTCTTACCACTTTACACGCACGGAGATTGAAGTCCTTAGGTCATATAAATTTACTCAAAGCTGCAGAAGTAGTGGCAAGGTTAGGGTTCCAGCAAGTGCCTACACCTTGTGGGCACCGGGGGTAAAACTGTGGGCAAGGCAGCACTTGTTTCTGCTCTAAGGGGGCTGACATCCTACTGGGGAGGGTGGGAGAAGATACATTAAAAAAAAAAACAAAACCCAAATACCCAATATCCAGTTGGCCCAGTGTGACAAGGTCCATGCGGAAACAGTAATGGAATGGCAGAAAAGAACTAAAGGAAAGACCCAACATGGACTGGTGGGTGAGCCTCTCTGAGCCAGTTACACGGGGGCTGAGCCCACTGGTGCTCCCTGGGATCCGCGTCCTCCTCTGTTCCCTGGGCCCGCAGCTGGACCCCCTTCCCAGCCTCCCTTGCAGCTGGGTGGGTGGGACATGTGACCAAGTTCTGGCCAATCGGATGTGACAGAAGGGATGTGCATCAGGCTGATGTGGTTAAGAGAGTGGGTGGGTCTTGCCCAGTGTCCCTTGGGGGCCTCTTATGGCCCAAAAGGGGAGGTGCCACAAGCCCAGAGGAGCCTGGTCCCTGAATGACAAACCACACAGGCCCTGTGATGAAGACCAGAGAGGGCTCTAAGCAACTGAGCAGTGGTAAGGGATAGGCGGGCCTATTCCTGGGCAACTGAACTTGAGAAATTCCAGAAGAGACAACTGGCGCAGCAGACAGAACGGGCTTGGCATGGTCCTGGGCTGCCCCAGTCCCTGGTGCTGTTCTTCCAGAGCCCTGCTCAGGGCAGGGCAGGCAGTAGACGGGCAGGAGGAGCGCGTAATGAACAAAATCCTTGACTCCGCAGGGAATGAACAGGACCATGGACTCCCCTGACCCTCCATAAGAGTGAAGCCCTGGAAGGATGAAGTCAAGGAGCAGCTGGGGCTCACCACTTCTACCTTTGTTTTCCTCTTTGCTGGGATAAAACCAGAGGCGTGTCATGGGCGTAAAAGCAGGTCCCCACTGAAGCCCCAACAGGCTGCTGGGGGGACTAGGAGTCATGCGGCCTTGACTCCCTGGGCACAGGGGTGTAGCCATCGGCAGGAACACACAGGTGCCACAGCTGCCTCCCAGAGGCTTAGTAGGCCAGATGGCATTTGTGTGTGATGCTGGCACATGCTGGGAGGCCAAGAGCACATCAAACATAGAAGACACAGGATCCAGAAGGTCCATGAGCTTGGCTCAGCACCTGGCGTGCTGGTTAAAAATGCAACAGCCTGGGCTGCATCTCAGGCCTGGGGAGCAGGTCCCTGGGAGCAGGGGGCAGAGTGGGGCAAAGAGTCCACTCGCTATCAAGCACCCTGCATGACTGCCCAGCAACTCTCAGAAGAGGGGCCCACAGGAAGGGTGGGAGTAGGGGGAGGGGTGTCAGATGGCTGTGATTCTGACTGATGTGGGACTGGCATTTGGCAGGCCCTATGGCATGGCTTAACTGGGAGTCCACTGCTGCGCCTCTTAAAAGCATCTTGAATGGAAAGGCTACTTCGTGAAGAAGAGGAGCATAATACTCTCATTTTGAGAAAGAGAGGAGGAACAGAAGATAAAGAAAAAATGAGAGACCCAGAGAGAAAACAAGAGTCGGAAAGATGGACACAGACAGACAACCATGGGTCTCGGGCAAACAGCTGCGATGCAAAGACCACTGAGTCAGCTTTCTCCTCTCCTGCGGAAGGCTTTCAACACTCTCCCTACCTGCCCTGAGGCTTCCCTCTGCATGTCCCCCAGAGGACCCTGACCTCAGGGACCTTCAAGTGACCTGCTCAGCAGCTGCTAGGGAGTGGTGGTTCTGGCTTCCCTGGACTGGTCTGTGAACTCACTGTCCCAGGGAAGCAATCAGACCTTTGAAAGACAGGGCTGAAGGCAATAATAAAAGAGCTTCTGTTCTGTCCCCCAATTTGCAATTTCTGGAAAGTTGCGAGATCTCTGAACAGAGTACTCTCAGGGTGGAGCCCAGGCACCCCGGGTTGTCGTCCTCACCCAGCTCCCCTGCTGGGGGCTGGAGTGCAGGCCTGGCAGTGAAGGAAGGGTCCCCTGCCCCCTCCCAGCTCCAGCGCAGCCCCACCTCTCCGTCAGTGCCTTGCTCTGGCTGTCCCGGGCTGCCTGCAGGTCCTTCTCCAGCCGCTTCCGAGCCATCTCCAGCTGCTCCACCTCCCCCTGGGTCCACTTCCGGGGGCTGATGAAGCGCATCTCCTTCAGCAGCTCCTCCTTCTCATTGATGAGGATCAGCCGGTCCCTCTCTGAGTCCAGCACTCCGGGCCAGGCCTCACTGTCCAGCTTGGCCAGCTGAATCTTCAGGTTGGCAATCCTGTGGGCCGAGAAGGTGAGCATGACTGGCGTGCCCATGGCACTGAGTAACAGATGGCATGGTCAAGGTTATGAGGTACAAGGAGCCCTGACATCCTCTGAGCAATCTCTGACAGTTACTGACTTCCTTTGGCTCAGCATGTGGTCTCCCGAACATATTCTTACCTGGCAGGCCCATGTGGTGCCTACCATGTGCCAACAATGAGCAGGCTCTGCAGGGCTGGGGCAGAAACATGAACACAGCAATGGCCTTGCCCTGGGGGACACTGAGGCTGGCAGAACGGAATAGAGAGCTGGATTTATCACCAGGCAACAGGCTCTTACCACTAGCTCCGTGGCCTTGGGCAAGTCACTAATCTCCTCAAAGGGTGTAACCATTCCTCACAAGTTGTGGGTGAAGGCTTTAACGACACAATCCGAAACCTCTCAAAGCACAGTGCTTGGCACCTAGGAAGCCCTCAATAAATGTCCCCGATGCCTCTGTGGTTATTACCTGGTTTGACCATGTACTAAATATGTAACATTGGGCAACCCCCTAAGCCTTGTAGATAACAAAACACTCATTCATCGTTCGGAACTGCTGTGAAAATGAGCAGTAATGGATTCAGAGTGTTTGGTACATGACAGGCACTCAACCAATGGCAGGCCTGGGCCCACTACCACCACGGCAAAGAGGACCGCTCTGATCACATGTCCCTGGTTCAGAGAGCGGGGTCAGCCCCGTGTGGGCAACTGTGGGTCTGGGGCCAGAGGCCTCGAGGTGCAGCCTTGGCTCTGGCCTTGCTGATGAAAGGTAATTTTTGTTGAGAAATAAGTGTTGCATCACAAGTTTCTAGCACAGTGCCTGGGATGCTGCAGGCACATAATAAATGTTATAGAAGAGGGAGCCCTATCCCTTGACTCCTTTGACACCCAGTACCCTCATCGGTGAGGTGAGGGGAGACGGGTTAGGAGGACCAAGTGAGAACATGCCAGTAAGCTCTCTTTATACACTGCCAGGTGCTTACCGGTATTAGATAGGATTATCCTTTTAAAGATTTTATTTATTTCTTTTTAAAGAAAGGGTAAGGGAGGGAGGGAGGGAGAGAAACATCGATTGGTTGCCTCTCATATGCACTTGGACCAGGGACTGAACCTGCAACCCAGACATGAGCCCTGACAGGAATCGAACCAGCGACGCTTTGCTTTAAGAAATGACGCCCAAGCAACTGAGCTGCACTGGTCAGGGCAACGTGAGGTATGATTACTGCTGGACCAAAGTAAGAGTCCTAGCATAATCAAGAGTACTGATGGGATCACATGATCCTTTCGGGTTTAGCCTGTGCAAAGTGCTTTCAGCTACCACATCCTAGCCTCTTGCAGCCCCAAAAGGGTGGGTCAGACCTGGTGGTTAACCCTGCTGGACATGTGTCCAGAAAGGGTGTGGCTCACCTAAGACTGGAAGTTATAAGCGTGTCTAATACCTGCTGAGAGCCCAGGCCTCTGGACTCCCACCCAGTCTGATCAGATCTGCCGACAATGGGGCCCAACTCTTATTTTATCAAAACATGGTGGGAGGCCCTGGCCAGGTGGTTCTGTTGATTGGGGCATCATCACATGCACCAAAAGGGTGTGGGTTTGATCCCCAGCTGGGGCGTGTACAGGAGGTAACAGATCAGTGTTTCTGCCTCCCACCAATGTTTCTCTCTCTCTCTAGAAATCAGTAAACATGTCCTCCAGTGAGGATTTAAAACAAACACAAAAAACCACGGTGGGAAACTAGGTCTCTGCGCTGCGTCGTGAAAATTCCTTATAGAGAGACACATCTGAGTTTGCTCATTCCCCAGCCAAGTGTCTCAGCACGCGTGAATTCTTAGAGTTAATTTAAATTCCATATTCACATCTCTAGCAATCCACAAAGACTGATTGGGGGATAACTCCCCGGCTGCTGTTCTCCAGCTGCTTTGAAGACAGAGCGAAACGGCCGAGTCTGGCAGTGGCTCCACTACGCGAGGGACGATGAAGGGGTGATGGATGCTTTCTTGAATGTTCTTTCCAGTGGCTCTTTCACCACTCCAGCGCGCCTCAAACTTCGGGCCATCCACCCTTTGGAGAATCTGATGGAACTACTACACTCACTGCCCAGAAATGCACTTGTGACAAAGCCTGGTATACAACGACCTGACCTTGCACTACAGCCACCTGCCCTTGGCCCCTCAGGTCCTGCAGCCTCTGCTTTCCCACTCAGCAGGCTGCACTGTCCCTCACAACTCACGACACTGGAGCTTTGGGGGAGGGGGAGGCGGGAAGCTGGATTAAGGTAGATGAGCCAGGGTGTGAGGAGGCGAGAAGTTGTGCGGAGACTTCTCTGTGAGATAGGAAGTGGAGTGGCTCAGCACCAGAAGGAGGATTCCAGTCTCGCAGTCTCTCCAGAACTGACCCCCCCGCCCCCCCCCACACACCCCGCAGGCATTACTCCAGACTGGACAAGACCCAGGGTTCAGAGCAGTCCCCTTCAGAGGGGATGAGAAGTGGCTGTCCCAATGAAGAAGTCCTGTTGTTTGGCGGGACCTCTAGGGGGAGCTGAAACAGTACCCAGAAGTATTTTCTCCCCACCCGACCGGTGTCCAATGTCTCCTTTTTTCACAATCTCCCAAGTTTTCTTCAGGAAATCATTCCTCCCACAGCCTCACTTGGTTCCCACAGAGCTGACTTCAATCTCCCTCCCACACCTGGGCATGTCGCCCATGCCTGGACCTCCCGATCATTCTAATTCTCCCCACCCTGCCTCAGTGACTGGTTCACCCAGAAAAGCCATGAGTCTCAGACTCCAAACTTGTTAAAACTATTGTGAAAGGTAGGCACTCTTTCCACCAGTAGCACAGAAGCCTAGAACTGCTGGGGGTCATCTTGCCCCTTTGACAGGAAAGTCCGTCCACACAAAGACAAGCAGGGTGGAGAAAGGAAGTGAGACTGAGTCATTGTAGCATCACTTAAGTCCCTGGATAGAGCTGGGCCTGAAGCTCATCTCCCCCAGGACCTTGGAGTTCAATAAGCCACCAAATTCTCCTTTTTGCTTCTTCTAGTTTCTATCGAATTTCTGTCACTGCTGCTCCCAGAGTTGGCAGAGGTGAAGTGCTGGGCACTGCCACTCTACCTGGACTGGCTTAGAAGGTCCATGGGCCCACGGCTTAGCCTGAGGAGAAATGGGTGCAGCAGGCCTGCTGCAGTCAGCAACACACAGCCCTGCAGGTTCCTTCCTGGTGAGGCTGCTTCAGTGTACACAAAGATCATGGACCCGAAGCCAGATGGTCCGGTGTTCAAATTCTGACGTCACCACGCTGGAAAACCATCTTGGATCTCACCTTTCTCTTCTCTAACTTGCAGACAATATGGTATAAGCTATACTGTATGGTTGCTTCTAATGTTACACAAGATAACGCACATGCAGATGCTTTAGTACAATGTCTGGCTTGTAACAGATGCTCCAGAAATGTCAGCTTTGCCTATTATTTTGATTTTATTTGTGGCAGCAGAACTCCACTACTCCGGATTCTGTGAAGCCACAGAACGTCCAAAATCACTGGCATCTACGTGGTTTAAAAGTGCAGCTTGCTCCCAGTGGGTAGGATCCAGTCTCTGGCCTGTTGCTAAACCCCAGCTGTGTTCCTTCAAACCATGCTACGTACAGGACCACTGGAAAACTCTGACTGTAGAAACTGCCCACCCCTTATCTAGCTAAGTGTCTCTGGGTCAGTCATTTCCTATCTGAGTTTCAGAGAAGGTTAAAATATGAAGATTGTAATGCTCAGCTTCATAATTTTCGCAGGATTCAGCGAGAGGAGGCATGTAAAAAGCCAGGCACGTAGCCGACCCTCTCCAGCCATACTTACATTGTCAGACTGTCCCACCCCTTGCCCCCGATTACCTCCTCTTAGCCTCTTCATATCGAAGGCGCAGTCTGACCTTCTCTGCCAACTGATTGTTGCTGCTGGGGACGAACTGGAGGGAAGAAGGAAGTCAGAAGTTATGTGGCTGTTGTGCCCAGTGCGGGGTTGGGTATCAAGAACTCAGGAGAGACTTGACAGCCTGCGTGGGAAGCAGCTAAGAATAGCCCCCAATGACTGAGTGAGCTTGGCGCATCCCAAAGAAGCCATTTAGGCAGAAACACTTTCCTTCCTTCAGGCCGTGGGAAGAGCCCCAAACGCAGACATCAGTCACGTCTAGAAGAGAAGCTTATGGCTCAGAATATCATCTCACGGCCACAGATGGCCTGGAGCCCATTCAAGCCACAGAAGCATGGAGGACAGCTGGTCGGGAGGAAATGGGGACAGCCAATATACAAGAAAAGCCATTCTGGGGGCACTGGGGAGGAGGTCAACCGAAAACTCAGGAGGCTGCAGCCAGGAGTGAAACACTGGGTGAGCGAGGGGAAGGTTCCAGAACTGGAAGGAGGCACACAGGTCCTTCTCCAATATTTCGGCCCATAGCTGGCTTGTAACTGGACTGTGGGTGGTTGGGGGGGGTGAGGGGTGGATAGGCCTGTTTGCCATCGAGAGCAGCAAGAAGCTACAAGGCTCACCCAATCAGGCGTGGGTATAGCTTCTCTTCACAAGTGGGAGCACAGCTACAGAAATTAGATAGGAATAGCATTTTAGCCACAGAGGCTAGGCAGTGATTCGTTCAAGGTCATCTGCTGTGGAACACAGAAGCTCCCTAAAGTGGATTGCCATGGGCCAAGTCACAGGTCAGGCCCGGACAGAACCTGCACTTTCATCAACCATGAGCAGACCGAGCTTCGGAACTGGGAGTCAAGCAGCTGCCTGGAAGCTGCATGCATTGTTTTGGGACTAACAGGAGGAAAATGTCCTCTCTTTTCCAGCTGGTGAGAGAAGGACAGAATGGTTCTGCAAAATGGTATGAAGAAAACCAGAGAAAGACTCTTGGTCCTTTGCGAACACTGTGCAGCATGCAGACACAAGCATGTAGCCGACTGACAGCAAAGATGTGGATTCAGTGGGAGATTTCTCCTCACACCATTATCTCCTGACATGCCGGGGCCAGGAGTTCTGTAAGGGAACGGGGCTCCCGGAGGCTGCGTTAGCAGCCAGCCGCACAGAGGGCCGCTAGCTGCCTCCTTTGGTGAGTGACATCGCCACCCATCACAGCTGCCTCCCGGTGGCTATGCCTCAGTAGGTCCCCAGCAACAGGCACTGCTACTCACACTTCCTGAGATGTCTGTCTGGGAGCTCACGTCCAGGAACTGTTTCGGCAGCAGGAAACCTGAACTCTCCAGAGAGCTGCTGCTGGACCACAGGTCGGAGTGGGACCCTCTATCCGTCCGGAAGCCATCCTTCAGCATCGCAAGGCTCTGAAAAGGGGAGGACAGGGTCAGTGACTTGCTTTCCATCCTGGGAGGGAGCTCCGGGTCTGTCACAGTCCATGTACCTTTCTCTCCACCGTTTGTAACCTGGGAGGAACCCGACATCCTGCTTCTGTTGTAAAGAGCCAGCAGTGGGTGGGCACTTGCTAGGTGCCAGGCCCCTTACCTGGGAGACTGGTATGGACGCTGGCTCTAGAGCCACACAGCCTGGGTTAGAAACCCCACTCAGCTACTTCCCGGCTGTGTGATCTGAACTAGAGGATTACTGTGTTTGTGCCTCAGTTTCCTCTCCTGCAGAAGGGCAATAATCATAGATACCATCTCACAGGGCTATGACGCCGATTAAACGAGACATTCTGAGTAAAGAGCTAGTAGAGTCCACACTCAGAAGCTGTCAGCTTTACCATGATCTCTTTTAATCCTGACCACAGCCCTGCCAGGAATGACCCATCAGTGTATCCACAAAGGAGCTGTTACCCAGAGAAGCTGGCAACTGACACAGCCAGGGTTTCCTGGTCTATGTGACATAAGACTCGGCTCTCCAAACTGCCACTCACAACAGGAACGTGTCCCATTGCCCACCAGTGCCTGGTCTGAATGCTTTCACTGGGCTGCCGTTCTAGGCAGGAGCTTCAAAATTATTCTGTTTGTGATGGAGGGTGAAGCTTCCTTCATCAAGTCATTTACAGCCTCTCTGAGCCACAAACTCCTCTTCTGCTGATGGGAATAATAATACCTCCAAGGGTAGGGGAGTTCCTGTGAGAGGCGGTGGGATGGACAGGGGTTATGAGAATGGGCTTCTGAGATGGGTTCACGGGTTTGAATCCTGGTTTTCCCATGTACTCTCTGAGCTATGCAGCCTCTGTATCTGCAGGATGGGGACAAAGTAGGGCTGGTGTCAGGGCTAAGTGAGGCACAGTGCATGCAAAGTGCTTGGCACAACTGCCTGGAACATTAATCACACCTATTATCATCTGTTCGGATCCCAGCAGAGAGCCAGAATACACAATGAAATGCTTATAAAGATGCTACCTTTTGGCCCTGGCTGGTGTGGCTCAGTGGATTGAGCACGGGCCTATGAACCAAAGGGTCGACAGTTCTATTCATAGTCAGGACACATGCCTGGGTTGTAGGCCAGGTCCCCAGTGGGGGTAGTGCGTGCGAGAGGCAACCACACAATGATATTTCTCTCCCTTACTCCCTCCCTTCTCCTCTCTAAAAATAAATAAATAAAATTGTTTTTTTAAAAAAAAGATGCTACCCTTTGATGTCAAGGTTAACAATGCTGAATCACCTCCCTCCATTCAGTCCTTTGAAAGGTAAGCCAGGTGGCTGGAGCTAGTGGCAAGGCCATGACTTTTGGGCTAGAGGGCTCCTGTTTCGACTGTCCTGTTACACAGCCGTGCGACCTTAGCCAGGTCACTTAATGCTTCTGAGCCTCCACTTCCAAAAGCCCAAGATAACCAGTGGTGAGAACTCAGTGATGTGCGTAGCACGTGGAACTAGCCCATGAGCCCTGGCACGGAACGGGGCCCGGGAGAAATGGAGGTGGAGCCCCCATCACAGGAACTTCGCACCTTAATGAGATCTTGCTTTTCCTTCTCGCCACAGGTGATGGCCTTCTTGATGGCTTTTGTTTCTCTCAAGACAGCCTGAGCTTCATCCAGTTTGTAGCTGCCCTGAGCATCCGACATTTTCTTATCGATTCTAGGAGATAATCAACGAGAAAGGTCAAAGATAGGGAAGGGGATGGGGCTCCCCAGGGGGAAGCGTAGACCACAGAGCTCCATTCCCTGGAGCAGTCTCCTCTCTCTGCTCCGCCTGTGGAATAAGGCACAGGAGGACCCTGTTAAATTACAAACGTTCCACAGTGTGGGACCACAGCAACAACGCCACTGTTGGAGTCAAGGGGCCTGGAAGTGTCAGCTCTTATAGGAGGCCTTCCCAGATTACTTTCCTGGGTCCTCCAGGCTGTGCAGGGTGTTCTCCTAACGCATCGCACATAGCTGCAACACTGCGCTTGTTACGTTGTATCATAGTAATTTATGTGACTTGGTTCTGGCAGGCTTGAATATGTTTGAGTAGTTTTAGTATCTGGCACAAACTAGTCCTTTAGTCCAGATCTCTCAGCCTCAGAATCCTTGATATTTGAGGCTGGCTTGTTCCTCATTGCAGGGGGGCTGCCCTGTGTACTGGAGAATGGTTAGTGTCATCCGGGGCCTCTGCCCACTAGATGCCAGTAGTATCTTGTCTTCAACTGTGACAACCAAAAATGCCTCCATACTTTGCCTAATACCTTCTGGGGGAGAGAAGCAAAATCACCTTCCTTAACAGGCATTTGTGGAGTTACCACCACCATGAAGGAAAGGTTAGAAGGATGGAAAACCCCCTGCCCTACCACTTAGTAGAGTGACCTCAGGCATGGCCTCAGGGACAAGGAGCCTCAGTTTCCTCCTCTCAGAAAGCTGGATAATGTCTGTGCCCAGCCCACATCACAGAGCTCTCAGGGGTGGCAAGCGGGATAAAGGATGGAAAATCAGGGGTGAACTAGACAACCGTAAAGGATTAAAATACTTCTAGTCTGGAGCGCTTATAGGTTTATCTAGGTCCTACATACAGGTTCATTTTGATGGGGGAGGATAAAAAACGTAAGGTCATGATGTTTTCTGAAGGTCGCCAGAGATGGCTTGGGCCCCAACCCTCTGGGGAAGGGGGCTGTGGCGGGGGAAGGTCCAGAGGGCAGAGATGGGTTTTAACTGCTTCTCATTTTCACCCAAGGAGAGGCCTAAGGGGACCCCACACACCCGTCTGTGCAGGCCATCCTCCCACTGCACTGCCCCCAGCTAAAAATAACCGGCATGGGGAACCTCGGACCCAACTGGGAGCAGGTTTTCATCCTGGTCTCATCATCCATGCCGTTGAGGAGCGGGGGTGGGGGGGGGACCTGATGGAGGTCTCAGCACAGCCCTCCCCCTTCCTGTGCGTCCGTTAGCTCAGCTCCGTGGAGGGGAAACAAAGCCCCATTTATGTCTCCCCACTAAAAATAGCCTGTCTGTTCCTTTCGAGGACTTGGGCCTGGGCAATCCTGCCAGGTCGGCAACGGCTAGTCTCAGATTCAGGTTGAGAAATGCATCTAAAGGGAGCTTTCGGCCGAGGAGGCCTCCCCAAGATGCTCCACGGAGAGGAGGACCCCTGAGAGCGAGTGTCCAGGACTGGCGGTGGCGCTGCCCCAAATGGGGCAGGGAGGGGTGCGTGCAGGGAAGACACTGTTTACTGGAGCATGTCAAGGGGCTGGGGGCTCTGGGCAGGGGGCTGTGCCCAGCCGTACTCTGCCAACACAGGGGAGGATGGCTTTGAATCCTCAGCAGGGCGAGACAGAAGCGGTCTGTCTCTGGGCCTCGGGCTCCTCACACAGCCTCTACCTGATTTCTCTCAGAGGCCTTAGCAACCCGGCTCTGGAATTTGGCTCCAGAGCGCAGCCTGCAGAGGGAACGCTCTTGGAATTGGGGTGGGGGAGGGGAACAAAGGGTCACCATTATGTACACAGTGAATGAATCTTTTTTTTTTTTTTAAGGAAATAGAAAAGTTGTGTGGTTGGGGGGAGAGGAGAGTGTATGTGCGTGATCGGGGGCGGGAGGGGGTATGTTTTAGGATTTCCATTCTGCAGTGGTCCTTTCAGCACCACAGATCCACACACCAGGGAACCACAGCACAGCTGGACAGAGAAGCAGGGCCAGGCTCTGACGGCAGCCACCTCCTCTCCGTCCTGCCTGCCGGGACCACTTGCACCTGCGCAGGCAGCCTTGGGGACATGAAGAAAGACACCACGCTGCCCTTCCTCCCCCGGGAGCGGTGTGCCAAGTCTCAACTCTTTCCTATCCGCATGGGCTCAGGGCGGCTGGCAGGCCCAAATGCCCGCCTCCCATCGTCATTTTTCAGTCTCCCCTGAGAGGTACCCTCCACCCCCTCATCAACCTTTTCTTGTGACAGTGGGTTGGTGACCATGCATTGAACGCATGGTAAGTTAATCCATCCTCCTTGGAGTGGAAAGAGAGAATGCTAAGTGGTAGAAGTGACAGTGCTGTCCCCTATTAAGGGATCTTATGTTTTCAGAGGGAGGGGGGTTGTATCTGGTATGATGGCAGGAAGGGAGGTATTAAGACATGAGTTCCAAAATCCAGTAAGACTGGGTTCCAATCCCTGCTCTGCCGCTTCCTAGCTGGGAGGCCCTGGGTATGTTTTCAATCCATCAGTGCCTCACCTACACAGTGGGCAGAACAAACACTTCTCTTCAGGGGGTACAGACAATGGAATGAGGTGACGAGGCCACAGTGCTTACCCAGCACAGCCTCTAGTTCACCCGAGTTCCTTCCCAAGCCCAAGCAGGCAACCAGCTAGAAGTCACCCACTGCATATGCACTTGACATGAATTTCCCAATTCACTCTTTATAAGGACGTATTCAGACAGAGAAGCCAAAGCTCAGAGGAATTAAGCCACTTTCCCAAGGTCCCATGGAACTGGGATTTGAACCCAGGCCATCTTCTCTTGAGGCTACATTCCTAGCCCTCTGTGCCAAGTTGTGCATTAAAGCAAATGCTCCCCGACACCAAACACAGGGAGCTGGCTTCCTGCTAGGGAGTGTGGGCAGCGGAGTCTTATCTGGGCTGACATCAGACATTGGGAGAGCGGGAGGGTGCAGGGTGGAGGTAAGGGAGAAAAGGAGGCTTGTCTTTGGGGTTTCAGCTCAGCTTACCCAACAACAAGAATTTTCAATGCTACTACAGGGAGACAAAGTGGTAAAACAGGTTTGTGGTGGCTCAGAGAATAATGAGAAGTGTTTTCACCAGAAGCTCCTCAGAACTGCAGGAAGGGGGAGGCAGGGCGGGCTCCTGTGGAGGGCCCCTAGGGACAGGATGATGGTGATGATGATGATGATGACGACGACTAGCCCTTCGAAGCTGCCCCACTACTAAGTAGAGGTCTGAGGAGGCTACTTGTGCTTTATATGTCAAAAACAAGCATTTTCTAAGCTCAAACCACTGCCCTCAAATGTCCATGGCCCTACTGAAGATTACCAAAAAGCATAAAGTAAGGTCCCTTATCTTAATGACATCAGAATGTGGTCTGAGAGACAGCACTGGCATGTATGTGTGTGTGTGTATACATATACACATAAACACACACACACACACACCCACATACATAAATAACAGAGCACTGTGCATAAAACCATAATTTATAGTGTGAAAAATATATCATGCACAACCTATAATACAAAGCCATGCTTTCTTATACCTTGTGCTGTGGGGGACACACAGTCACTCACCCCAGGCAGTGGGGGTTTGGGGGCAGGAAGACGTTTATAAGACCAAGAGTTCCCTCAGCAGATGGTCATGGGTCACGTGATTAAGAGGTCAGGGAGAGAGACAGCTAAAGGCTGGGGGCTCTGGCCACAGATCGGTGGGGCTGAACATGAGGTTCAGAGGATGAGGAGTCAGGGAGAGAGAGAAAGGAAGTGAGATGTCCGTAGAGAAGTGACTTCCCTGGGAGTCTAAGTGAGATGACCCTGAGAACAGAGAGAGCTACTGACATCCGCCCTGGAGCTTCCGAGAACACTACCTGGCCACTCTGTAACGACTGTCCAATGAGCCCATCGGAGATACTGACCGTGAGTCCATGCGTAAGCCGGGGTTATACAGGTGGTTACTAACAGTAAATGAACCCTTACTGAGCGCTTACTCTGTGACTCCGTTTCCTCATCTATAACACGGAGTTAGCTGAAGGAACAGTCCTCACAGAGTTGCAATGAGGACAGAATGAGGTCGCCCAGGCAGACACGCTGCAAGTGCTTCCTGGCACCAAGCGACTGCTCTCAGTACAATCACGGCCATGACAGTGAACACATCTGCTCTATAGAAACAGAGCTGCATCTTGCTTGGCTGCAAGCCAGCTTCTAAAAGTGAAAATTTCATTTGGTCTAAGTTTCCTGGAAGCTCCTTAAGTCACCCAAAAAGTACAGTGGGCATGGGATCACGCACACGCTGCTAGTAATTCGTCGTGGGAGAGACACTTGTTCCCTCCAGGGAATTCCCTAGGTGAAGCTGTCCCTCGGTTTAGGGGCCGTGGGAAGAAAAAGAGCTTGTTCTGTTTTTTGTGCAAGTGAGATTCTACTGGATCTACTGAAGGGCGGGATGGGGGAAGGACAGGCACTCAGAAATGTTCAGTACGAGTTTCTACACTTTTACTGGCTTCAGGAATTCAGGGGATGATGGGAACTCTGGTCTGAAATGATTCCTAGTTTCTCTTTCTAAACCCTAACCTTGGGTGATATATTCAGTAAATGCAGTGGAACAGAACTGGGACCACATGACTGGAGAGCCACGTTTTGAGAAGGGGGAAGGGCAGGGAGGTGAGGAGCACGGTGGGGAGAGAGGGCAGGGTGGACTCACTTCTTCAGGGTCTGAAAGCCATGCTCTTTGAACTGCAGCTCCTGCTGGAGGTGAACCATCTCCCTCTTCAGCTTGTTGACCTGGGTGATGAAGACCATATGTGGGGCCAGGTCAGAGGTTGACATCAAGCTGCAGTCCACCTTCTCCTCACAGGGAAACCCGGAGCCCCCCACTGCCCCTGCACAATGACCCAGGTCAATGTCCTCTGGATCACATTGGTCACAATACCGTCCCCTCACTGATGCTACCTTGCTCTCCACAGCTGCCCACTCAGTCAGCATCCCAGCCTGGCTGTCCTATGGGCCACGCAGAGCCAAGCCCTTGCTCCAGGGAAACAACAGGGAGAGACAGGAGCTGGCTGACCTGGGAGAGAGCCTGGCCTTCCCACTGTCCAGCCAGGTGACCTCTCTCAAGCCGCCTCGCCTCCCTTTCCTGTTCTGGTGGATGGTGGCAGTCCCCAGGCCCACGCACTACTTAAAGCAGGGAGTGGGTATGGGAGCCCGGCACATGGATGCAGAAGGCAATGTAATACCTTTGAGACAGGACCTGGCCTGGGAGCCAGAGCCAGCCTGCAGGAATGCTTGGTTTGGCCTGCAGCGTTACTAAATGTTTAAGATTACTTGCTAATATTTAAATATTGAGAAATTTCATATAATAAGTCTAGATATATAGTTCTTCTCTAAAAATACTTGAAGATCTGCCACCCTGGCTGGTGTGGGTCACTGGGTGGAGCACCAGCTGGTGAACTGAAAGGTTGCAGGTTCAATTCCTGGTCAGGGCACATGCCTGGGTTGCAAGCCAGGTCCCTGGTTGGGGGCGTGCAATCATGTTTCTGTCTCACATGGATGTTTCTCTCCATCTCTTTTTCTCTCCCTTCCCCTCTCTCTAAAAATAAATAAATAGAATCTTTAAAAAATGAAAGTACTTGAAGATCTGCCAGCACTGAGCCCACACTCCTGAATGGCCACAGTAAGCTACAGCTAAAAGTCAACTACCTCTGTAGATAGAGCCCACCTCTCTAGGTTACAGTCCCCACTGCTCCCTACTGCCCCACCCCCAGCCCTCTACCAGCTTTTATGTTTTCTTACAAGCACCTGAGTTGAATCTATCTGAAGTGGAACGAAACCAGCATTCAAAATATTGCCTTTACCTTGAGCACCTCACTTACTGCTGTGCCTCAGTTTCCACATCAGTAAAATGGCAAACGTGAAGAGGTTAAATAAGATCATGCAGAACTCGCAAAAGCTAGGAAGACAGCACACGGCATTAGGAACTCTGGAGTAAACCTGAGTCCCTTGTGACCTTGCATGAGTTACTTGTCCCCTAAGCCTCTGTTTGCTGATCTTTAAGTGCAGATATTGACAGAAGCTACTTCGTGGGATTGTCGTAATGACAAGAGATAATATGCATGAAGCTTTCAGCACTGTGCCTTGTATACGGGGAGTGCTTGTGACATAGTAGCTGCCATTACCCGTACTGTTACTATGACGACAACCGACTGCCACTACCACTGGTATTATTTGGGGCCTCTTAGTCAGCACTGGCGACCCCAGCCTGGTCTTAGCATCCGCTCTGGTCACATGGAGGAGCCTCAGTGACCCCCACGCACAGCACATACAAAGACGTCCTACCCGGGATTTTGCTGTGGCGATTTCCGCTTTCAGGATCTCAGGGTCATACTTGGAGCTGGACGATGAACCGGACACCACTGCAACGAAGAAGGGAAACAAAATTCTGTAGAAGAAACACATCTGGGCAAAACTGGCGTAGCTGGCCATCTAGATAAACCCAGAGAGGAATGACCAACAGTGAATAACCTAAATGTCCAACAATGGGGGATTTGTAAAATAAATATGGTCCATGCATAAAATGGGCACCAAACCTGTGTGATTTAAAACGATGGAGCAGAATCCTGAACAAGGGGAAATGCCTAAAAGTTACTGTTGTAGGAAAACAATAGTTTACCAGAAACTGTAAGGACAGAATAACATAAATTAGGAAACAATACACAGTAAACAAATACACACATTCTGCATCTAAAAAGATCGGAAAGAAATAAACCAAAAAGTGATAAGTATCCCAAGTAAGAAAGAGGCCATCAGCTTCCCCTTTGGGTCCTTGTCCCCTCTCTAACCCTCCAGAGAGAAGAATTTTATATTTGAACAGGACCTCAGAGGCCACCTTCAAAGTTTCACATTTTTAAATGATCAGTTTTAATTCATTATACAGGGTGGGGCAAAAGTAGGCTTACAGTTGTGAGTATGTGAAACACTCTTTATTCTTGTATTATTTATTAATTATTGTATTATTTTCCATATTAACAACTATAAACCTACTTTTGCCCCGACTATATACGAATGCAATTTAATGGTCCAACACAATACAAGTTCTGCTATAAAAAGAGAGCATTCCACAGGTCCCTCTGCCCGCATCTCACTCTCAGAAGGGAAACACTTAACCATATTCGCCAGTTTCCTGCGTATCCACCCCTGTGTGTCTAATAACACGCATGTATTGCTGCTTCTTGATTTTTTTGAGTTAGGCATTATTTCTTCACTCGTCCCTCTGGACGATGGAGACTTAGGTTCCTCCCTTTCCCAGCCCCCACTCCACCTACACACAGGTACTACTCCCGCTCCCCACCCTCCTGACAGACAGAATCACATGGGTGAAAGTCAGCTCTGCATGACTTCTACTTTGTAAACACTATTCGGGGCAGAGGCATGGAGCCAACTTTGCTTACTTTTCCTCTCCAGCACATTTATTTTTCCTCGAGTTAGTAATCATCATTTTTATGCTTGCCTACAAACTTATCACTGATTCACCTTCACATTCTGCCAGTTATCTGAAAAGCTCCTCTCAGAGTCCAGGCCAGCATGCCCCCTTCTGGCCAGTTCCTCTTTTTGGCCCTGTCTTGCTCAGACATGGGCTGGCTTCAGTGTGAGCTGCTTGCTCTCTCTGCACAGCTGGCATCTGGAGATGCCCTCCAGGCCTCTCTCCTCTTTCCAAAATACCACATAGTCCCCTCTGTGGACCAGCCCCCATTTTGGCAGAATACCAAAGTTGAAGATGGAGAAACCTTTTTGAAGTCTTGCATCTGTAAAAATATCTTCACACTATCCTCTACGTGTTTATAGGTAGTTGTGCTGGATATAAAATTCCAGGTTGGAAATGACTGTTCTTAAAATTTTGAAGGCATTGCTCTATTTTCTTCTAGGTTTCCCATGTTATTACTGAGAAGTCGGGAGTTTTGCTGAGTTCTAATAATTTTTCTGTGACCTGATTTTTCTCTCAGAAAACTTCTAGGACCTTGAATCGTTCCCAGTGTTTAAATTGCACAATGATACACCTTGGTGTGGCTGACTTTTATCCATTACACTGGGCACTCACTGAGCCCTCTCAATCTAAAAACTCTTCTCCATCAGTTACGGGAAATTTTTCTGAATAATTTCATTGATGCTTCTTTCCCCATTTCCTCTGCTCTGCCCTAACTTTTATTACTCAGATTTCCTGGCTGGGTGCTCTATTTCCCTTATTTTTCATCTCACTGTAGTTTTGTTCTGCTTTTTAGAAGATTTCCGCAGTTTTGCCTTCTAGCTTTCCTACGGATTTTTCATTTCTACCATCATGTTTTAATTTCCAAAGGCCCTTCTGTGTGCTCCGAGGGTGCCTCTTCATAAAATGCAGCATCCTGTTCTTGCTTCACGGCTGTGTAGTTTCTCGGTGCTTTCCTCTCCACACACACCCTGCTCCCTCCAAGGCCTCCCCATCACCACGTGTTTGTTTGAATCTCTACTTTTCATGTTCAAGGCTTCCCCTGCATGTCTGGCTCTCAGCTGCCAGCTCCCATGTAAGAGTAGGGGCCCAAAAAGCTAACTGAATTCAAGCCTGTTGACTGAATTACAGGGTACATGATTTGGCTAGATTATTTTATCCAGGATTCCCCTTTGCCAGTGTCTTTACATCTTTTCTCTGTTTAGAGCTCCCCAGACTCTTCTCCTAGCCATACCGGTAGGGGATAGCCTGGAACCATTCTGGGGACCAGCTGGTACTTGTGGGCTGGGGTCTCAAAATCCTGTCTGTCCCACATTCGGTCCATCATATTTTCTGTATGGTCCACACCACCAGTGAGCGTGCATTGTATCTTGTAGTCCAAACTCTGTTTTCTCCTCTCCAAAACACGGACCTCCAGTCTTTTGCTGGTTGCGGGTGGACAGTTATCAATTTCAGGAGGTTGTCTCAGAAAGAACTTTCATCCTGTCCTCTTATTTGAGACCCTCCTCATTTCACGCCCACCCCCAGACGTAGATGCTTGTCCAACCCGCAAGGCCTCTTCAGTGCTCTATACTGACAACAGTGCTGGTTTTTCCCACTAGTGGCCCATTTCTCTTTTCTAAGGTCTGTCAGATAGGTTGCCACCTGTCTGTCTGCTTTCCAGCTTCCACATTATACATAGGAAGGGGAAAAAGTAAGCTTACAGTTGCTTGTGTGGAAAAGAAAACAAGTATTCATAAACAATAATACAAGAATAAACTGTTTCATGTACTCACAACCGTAAACCTGCTTTTGCTAAACCCTGTGCTGCTGCTCTGCTCCCCATGTCTCCTTGTCCTCAAGCGTGCATGCCTTTGCAGGTCTTTTAGCCGATCTTTGCTTACTTTCAGGAGTCAGTGGTTCAACTGGCATTATTTAACTGCAAGGTTCCCAACGATTTATTTTTCAAATTTCCCCTGTCCCAGGCCTGGAGTGAGGAAGGAGCATAGGGAGGTCCACAAGAACTCAGCTCTTGTAAGTCCTCATCTTTCAGAAGATGGGAGGATCCCCTGTGTAGCCCAAGAACCTTAGAGGTTGACTAGCTGACTTGGATTAAATTAAGAGAATTGGTTTTTGAGGTCAGATGCTGCTGGGTGTAAGGGCTAGCTAGCTAGCTTCTCCCATCTTTTGCCAGTATGACCCTAGGGAAACCACTTCCCCTCTCTGGGGCCTCAGTTCCTTTATCTGTAGAATGAGAACAGCAGTATCTTGAAGGCTTGTACGTGTCTATGTGTATGCGAGTGGGGAGGGAGGTTACTTTAAATGACACATGTAGAGTGCCCAGCCCACTGCCTTGCAGGAATACAGCAGGGACACATTCACTGTTAGCTCTCTTCTCCTTCCCGACAGAGTTGGAGACTGTAACACCCCCAGGGCAGGGTCCACAACAGCCAGGGCCAGGTGGCAGAACTCTCGCAAGCCCTGGCAGGCCGTCTGAGTTAGAAGCCAGGCATGCGACCTCACCGGTCTATTGACATGCTGAAGAGCTTGACTTGGAAGGCAAACCTGGCTTGTAAAACCTGAAGAAAGGCGTGAGCAGGCTTGGGCCCTGTGTCTTTAACTGGGGTCCCAGTCCCCAGATGGAAGCTCTATAACATTCATAATAACTGTCTTTGAGCCTGAGGGTGCTCTGGGGAGCAACCGGAAGTTAAATGACTACACCATGTACTTCCTACCAGTGATCATGGATTTGTTCTTCTTGATTCCAAGGATCTGTTAAAAATCTTTGCCATTTCAATGCCAATGAATAAATAATATTAAATAATAACTGTGGTTATTTGGGAGCTTAAGAATATGACAAGTGCTGTTCTGAGCACTTTACATTCGTTAACTACTTCAAGTCCCGCAACACCCCAGTGAAGGTGACACTAATACTGTGTCCGCTTCAGACAATGACCTTGAGGCAGAGAGAAGACACAGGACTTGGGTGAGGTCCCCCAGCTGGTCAGCTGCATGCCCTGGATTTGGACCCTGGCAGTCCAGTTCTGGAGGCCATCCTCTCAAAATATTACATAAAGTGTTTCCTGCCCAAAAGAATATTTATTGCAACACTAAGGGAACTGTTTTACCTAGACCTGGGGTTTTCAGCTGAGGACTTTTGGCCTTGGAAGACACGTTTGGCTCTGTGTGGAAACATTTTTGGTTGCCACAGCTTGGGGTAGGGATGACTGCTGGCATCTAGTGGGCGGAGACCAGGGAGGTGGCTGAAGATTCCACGATGCCCAGGATAACTCCCCCAATAAAGATTAATCTGGCTCGGGGAGTGGGGGACGTAAGGGGACTAAATGGTAATGGAAAAAAACACAATGAAGACTAAATTTAAAAACTAACAAATAACAGCACAGTTAAAAAAAAAAATCAATCTGGTTCAAAATGTCGGTGGCACTGAGGCTGAAAAAGCCTGGCAGACAAATAAGGAAATACCAACAGACAAATACGCAGATATATTGCGATATACATGATAAAGAAAATAAACAGGGAGCCCTTACGGAGGCTGACTTGGGGGCGGGGCGTGTGCTGATGGAGTTGTCACACGAGAGCCTCCCAGGGGAAATGGCCTGGAGGATCAGACTAGAAGGATGAGAAGGAGCCAGCTGTGCAAAAGGATCCATGGAAAAGCCCTCCAAGGAGGGGAATGGCAAGTGCAAGGTGAAAAGGTGCAGGGCAGGTGACAGGAGCAGAGGGTAGGCAGGCCTTGGCTGAGGAGGGGGGCCTTGGTGGCCTGGAGCTGACTGACAGCACAAGATGTGGTGGGCGTGGTTAGCAGGGGCTTGATCACATGGGACTGTATATGCCATGAAAAGAGTGCTGGGAAACCACTAAAGGTTTTTTTAAATATATGTGACACAAAATTTACCACATCAACCATCTGTAAGTGTACATTCATATTCTGCAAACATCACCACTGTCCACTTCCAGAGCTTTTTCACTGTCCTAATCTGTAGCTCCATACCCATTAAACACTAACTCCCCACACCCTACTTCCCAGCCATTGAAGGGTTTAAACAAGCAGATAATGTAAACTGATTGGCACTCTGAGATGATGACAAATGAATGAAAGGACATGGAAAGAAAATGGCAAATGAATCACTGCAGGCACAAGTAGGAGCAGGAAGAGATGGTTTGCGCAAGGAGTGGAGGAGGAGGAGGAAAGTGGCCAGATTTGAGAAGCACTGGGAAGCAATACAGGTGGGATTCAGGGCAGCCATTCCCTCCTCCCTGTGCTGGTGGTGGTGGTGGTGGGGTGGGCCCTGGTGGTGGGAGGTACTCACAGCTGACCTGGGAGCCCAGCTTGTGCTCCCAGACGGCATGCAGCTGCTGGTACTCCTGCTGTGCAAGCTCCAGGCGCTGCTGCTTCACCTGGTAGATCTCCTTCTGGGCACTCAGGGCCTCCTGGGCCACCACCAGGTAATCCTTCAGCATGTGCTCCTGCTCCCGTCGCCATTGCACCCGGGGGTCCTCGATCTGAGTGGTTTCTGGAACACACCCCAGAGACTCTAGGTCAGTACCTCACAATTATCTGTTGGGGTGGTGGCCTGTGAAATCCACTACCAGAAAGCAAAAAGCATAATGAATGGAAAACCACAATAAACGTGAACAGGTTACACTTACCTATTAAACAACAGAGACTCTTCGTTTTGATTAAGCACACACATACAAAATTGATCATGATCAATTTCCAAACCCAGAGTCAATCTGTCTGAGAGCAGGTAACTGCTGTTAGGAATTCACACACTAATAGGTTCTGTCCTCTAATTATCTGCAAATCTGTTTATATACATGTCTATATATGTAAACTTATTTTTAACGTAGCAGGGCCTCGTGTCACATACATTATTCCTCCTTCCTAGTAGTTGCATAAAGATTAACCTCAATTTCTTATATTTTTTCAGTTGTATTATCATCTTTATTTTTTCTACTTACCCCAGTCGTTTAACTGATAGCACAGTAGTCCATGGAATGGTATTACGTTTATTTGTGGTAGGGTATTAGCGGTTCCCCAAACCACTGTTGGAAAATGTCAGGACTGTTTCCAAATTGTGTTGCTGCAGTGAGGAGTCTCAAAAACATGCTTCTGTGAACTTGGTGATTAATTGTGTACAAAAGACTTCTTAAAAGAGAAACTACCAGCTCAGAGGGTAAACACATTTTAAATCTTAATAGAGATAGGACCAAATTACCTTCTCAAAGGTTGCACCAATTTTTACTCTCACAAACAGCTCCGAGAGTGCCTTTTCCCCAGATTCACAACTAAATTGCTTAAAAAAAAAAAAAAAAAAAAAAAAGGTGGTACTTCATTCAGTAATTCTGAGTCCCAGCAGCAGATCAGAATCAGCCAAGGAGCTTCAAACAACAAAAACACAAAAAAGCCTCAATCCTGTCTCAGAGCACTGAGAGCAGGTCCAAGATTCAAGGTCATTTCCTTCCAACTTGGAAGAGATGCCACAGGAACTTCACTCATTTATATCATTGGCCTATGGTAAAACTGGTCTTATTATACACGCATTGTTTCCCAGAACACAATTTAATCCCCAATTAAAACCACCTAATCATGATGAATGCAAACAGTGGGGGTACTGACATGAAATAATGGAAACCAGTTATAATTTGAAAAGAGTTGTCCAGGCCTGCTGTCTCCAGCTCCTCCCCTCCACTTGCTTTCGGACCCGCTCTAATCTGACTTTCGCCCCCAGTTCATGTCCGAAGAGGCGCTTCACAGTCAGGGTCACCGTTGTCACCTGGGTTGCTAAACCTAGTGGTGAAGTCCAAGTCCTCTTTGCACTTGGTCTGTCAGAAGCATCTGACAGCGTCGCCCCTTGATATGCTTCCATCCTGTGGCTGCCAAGACCCTCGGGCTGCCCCCCACCAGCTTTCTGGTCGCTCCTCGGGATCATCCTTGTCTGCCTCTTCTCGGCACCCTCTCACTGCCTGAGGACCCCACGGCTCACCCCTCCGTCTTCCTCTGTCTTCATTTACCACTTTGGAAACCTCGTCCAGCTTCCTGTCTTTAAATACTATCTACACGCCGACAACTCCCACATACCTATCTTCAGTCCAGATCTCTTTCCAAATTCTGGATTCCTACATCAAGCTGACCAGCACCATCTTTTGCCCAAAAGAACCCTTGTTCCTCCTTCCTAAACCCACTTCTCCTGTAGTTTTGTTCATTCCACCGATGGCAATTCCATTGGCCAGTTGCTCAAATCCAACGAGGGTCATCTATTCTTCTTTCTTTCACATCCCAGATGCAATCTCTCAGAAAATCCTGTTGGCTCTACCTTAAAAATACATGTAGCATCTGGCCACTTCTCACCACTGCCATCTACCGCTATGGTGCTGGTCCGGGACACTGTCCTCTGTCACTTATACTAGTGCAATTGTCTCTCACAAGTGCCTCTGCTTCTGTCCTTACTCACTAAGGTCTCCTGGTAGCAGAGCGACCAGAATGACCCTTCTGAGACATAAAGCAGAACATGCCACTCAACTGCTTGAAAGTCTCCAATGGTTCCCACCTCCCATGGAGTAAAAGCCAGGAGAGGGAGGCGAATGGACCACTGCCCCATTGATCCGTGGTCTGATGCCCTTCTCCTTTTTCCTCACTCATTCTTCTATCTGCACGCCTGCCTCCTTGCCACCCCGCAAGCAAGCTACATGTGGTCGAACCTTAGTTTTTGCTCTGTCTCCCCTCTCTATTTGAAATGCTCCTTCACCTCCACATTTTAGCTTACACCTCATTTCTGCAACAAGTCCTTCCTCTATCCTTGCCTCACCACCCTCAAAACACACCTGGCACACATTAGCTCCCCACACTATTTTCTCTCTTCCTCCATAATACTGATAATTGTCTAATATACTCCATAATCTGCTTATTTGTTGTGCTTATTTTCTCTGTGGCCACAATGAAAGCTCTATATGGACAAGGATCTTTGCCATTTACTCTCATGTATCCCAAGCTCCCAGCACAGCACCTGGAACGTTGCAGATGGTAAACAAAGGCATGCTGAATGAATGTGTGCTGGATGGCAAGTTTAATCTGTAGCTCAATTCTATTGGGTCTGTAACTCTTAAGCGAGTGACTTCAGTCGATGGACAACATACACACAGAAAACTGGTCCCAATCCATAGCTCTGAATGCCTGGGCCTCGATGATGTCATGTTCGTGCCACCTTTGTGTCACTGGCTCCACCCACAGAGGTGATGCCCTTCCAGCCAATGGGAGCACCTTCACACCAAAGGAAACCAGTACCCTGACAGCGGGTAAAACCACCAGACAGAATTCTCCCTATTCTGGGCCCCACAGACTCCCGTGCCTCCACACACCACTTCATTTCTGCCATCATTCCCTCAAGAACAAACTCTGCCTCTGCCTGCTACTCTTTCCTTCCTTCTGATTCTCCATCGTCTCCCAGGAGCACCTTAGAGTCCCACTCGAGCTGTCAGATTTTAATGAGGGGGATGCACTCAGCAATTAGGAACAGGAAAGGACTGATTAAGGTTCCGGTACATCCGTGTTTACCCCAGCACACCACGCCGCCCTCCCAGTGTTAACCTCATTCCCCATACACATCCAATTAGACATATTTACTTCTCATTATCCAGTATGCAATCACGAGTGCTAATAAAAAGCTCAGCTACCCCCAACAATGCAATTAATGTCATTAGCCGTCTCTTAGAAACTCTTCTACGCTTGGTGCCAGCAACGGTCCGCTCATTCATGCATTTAGCCATGCATTAGTGCACGTATGCCCTTTTCTATTTAGTGAAGGTCAAGTACACACCTACTATGTGCCTAATCAGGCAAAAGCCTGGAAACCGAAAGATGAATTAGACACTGTCTGCTCTAGAACAACTTACAACAACAGGTAAATGGTTATACTACAGAGTGATGAGGGGCATAACAAAGGAATGGCCAGATGCTACTGAAACCCAGAGGAGGAAGTGGATGGAGAAGCACACCTCTGCTCCCCAGTACCAGTTCAAATCCCAGCTCTGCCACGTTTTAGCTCTGAGTGTTGAGTGGCCAATTACTACCTGTAAGTCCCATTTGTAAGATGAGGATAATCATCCTAACAGCCCACGGGGTAGTTGGGAAGATTAGATGAGATGACACCTGGCTGGTGCCGAGCCCAGCACATGGCAGAGAGTACATGCTCAGTAAATGGGCTAGGATTTGATGCCCTATTCTCAGCCACAGGTTTTACTAGGCATGTTCCCTCCCATTGCGTTCTCCTTTTCCCTGGAAGGATCAAGGAAATCCACTAATTCAATCTTCTTTCCTCACATGAACAAATGGAGCAACAAATTTCAAAGGACAGGAAGAGTCTCAGCCAAGCAGGTGCACAATGGATGAGGCCCAAGGACACTTAACTGTCCCTGGCTGGTGGACCACAAGCTGGGTTCCTCCACCTGTCAGGCAACATGCTTGTCCCTTTCTCAAGCTATTCCTCCACCACAGTCCCAGAGACAGGCACTAGGAGTCTTCACTCTGGACCAGGAGACTTGGATCACAGATATAAAGTGAGGATGGGCTGACTCGTGCGATGCGCTAGAGACACACATGCTCACACCGATCCACTCTGACACATACGTGTGCATGCTGCTGGGGACTTGCTGGGGCTCTGGCGGCTCCAAAATGATCTGGCAATGACCATAACACTCTACCTTTATTGGAGGAAAAAGGCCTATATACACATAAATTGATATTATGTAAAAAAGAATATATATATACACACACACACATAAAGACACGATTGGGAAATCCTGGAAGGGTAACATGAAATTGTTAGCAGTGGTTGCCTCTGTGAAATTGGGGAGATGGATTGTAAGAGGTGGAGCTTCAGATTCTATTCCAAACCCTTCTAAACTGTTATGTTATATGAGCATGCATTCTCTATCTCTATCTACACTGATGTCTCTAACTAACTCTATCAAACAAAACACAATCTGGCTTCAAGAGCCTCTTCCTGACTTGGGGGTGAGTGTGGAGACAGAGGAACGAGCAGAGGGGAAGGAGAAAGGAGGATGGCCCCGAACTTACGGGTGTTGTGGTCAATGAAGTAATCTCCAACCTGTGGGTCGTACGCCTCCTCCCATCCTAGAGGCAGCTCATCGCTAATGCAGTCAGCAAAGGTGAGTGGTTTGGTATACCTGGAATAGAAGAGGAGAAACAGACTCCATTAGCTCACAGTTTCCACACCCCTGCAACTGGCTGCTGCTCTTGGCCTCCTTGCTCCTCCAGGCTGGACCAACAGATCTAAAAACTTCCTACTGACACCAGATCTGTCCCTGCTGTCCCAGGAAGGTGAACACATGGAAGGAGGCAGGCAATCTGTGTTCTAGCCCCAACAATGTCACTAACTAGGGAGAAAACTGAGCAGGTCACCTTCCTTGTCTGGACCTGTTCCTGCATCACTAATGGAGGGGGTTTGCAGGAAAGGGCTTGAAGGTCAAGGCTTGCTTCTGGAGTTGGACTCTAGCCCCCTCTGGATTCTCCACCTGTAACTCTCTGGCCCACCTACCCTGAGTCTTTCTCCTGGCTCTACTGCATGTTGTCATGCCCGTTCCCCACCCAACCCCCCACCAGAAAGCTGGCTCAGTGCAGCCTCTAGCAGAGCAGATGCTCCAGCCCTGTGAGTTTGGCCAAGAGCGGTATTTATTTGCCTCCTGAGCTGGTTCCCAGATGCCTGTGCCCACTGCTGTCCTTCCCTAGACAACCCAGGCCAAACTGATCTTTTAGCAAGAACCCCCTTTTAAGTCCCCATTCTGCGGGCAGTGAAGTGGCAATAATCACCCAATCTTATGGTTAAGTCAGACAGACAAACAAATCACCCAACTAAACGTAAAAAGGCTTGTCAAGCCCAGAAAACACCACTGATTGCTGGTCAAGTACTTTAGCCAGAGTGCCAGACATCTATCTAATGGATGCACAAGTCAGCCCAACAGGCCCCTCCAGGGACCTCTTTGGTTTTTCCCCATCGCGGCTTCTGCCTAAAATGCATATTCTTCTCCCTCCCCTGTCCACTCCTGACCCACTCCCAGTTCCAGAATCCCAGAGATTCCGCTTTGTCAATCATTCTACAGACTGGCAAACGGAGGTTCAACAGGACAGGAAGAAAGATGGCTAGGATGTGCTTCCCTCCAAACCTCAGGAACCCACCCTCTCTCTCGCCCTGTGTGATCTCCTTCCTTCTTAAATCCACTCCAAGTCAAACTTAAAGCAAAATATATGGGGGGAGAAAGAAAGACTGAAAGAGCCCCTGGTGGAGAGACCTGGGGTGTTCATGGGCACTGCACATCCAGGGTCTGGAGGCTGTGAAAATACCTACCGACCGAACGAATGGCTAGCTCCAAAGTTTGCTAGTTAGTAATCTACTGCTATATTGTAGGAGACAATGAGGATGAGGTCAGAGGTCAATGTGACATGCAACAGACTAATAATCACTACTAAGTAAGGGTTCAACGTGCATTACTTCCATTAGTTGTGTGAGTGTAGCAACTTAACCTCTCTGAGCCTCAATGTTTTTCTCTGTAAAGTGGGGACAATAACAACTCACCAGGTTGTCTGTTAGCTTAAATAAGGTCAAGTTTATAAGAACATTTAGCTCAGATCCTGGAGCAAATGAGTGTTCAAAAAACATCAGTTATTATACCCACTTCCCCCAAAAAGGAAATTGAGGGTAAGAAAGACTAAATAATATTCTCAATATCAAAGACAAAAGTGGAATTTCAAGCAAGACCATGTGTCGCCGGAGTCCCTGCAGTAAGCTAAAAGGTTCTCTGGAAAGCTGACATCTTCAATGGATCTCCTGAGCCCTGGAGAAAAATCGCAAATTACTGCCTTGGAGTAAAAGGAAGAAAACATGGAGAAGACACGCAGGTGACGGGGCCTTTCCTTGGCTAAGAATGCTCCTCGCTTAGGGACACCTGGGCCAGTCTGGATCAAGCTTCTACAAAGCTGTCTACAGCCCACTCCTCCTCCACCGGACACTCTGCCCAGATTTCAACAACAAAGGGCCATTTCCAGCAGCGCCTCCGCACTCAGACGCCTCCAAGTGCAACGCGTTCCCTCCGCCTTGTGGAGGTGAAGACCAGTGACCAGGAGCCGAAGCTCACTCAACATCATTTCACCCAAGAACCTTTGGAAAGGCCTCTGAGGACAATCGGCACATAGGCATACACGTCCCTCCACGGTGAGTGCCTCTCCCCTGAGGACAGATAAGCAGTGAGGTGCGCAGGGATGCTCGAGCCGATCACTCTCAGACCCTCTCCTTCTGGCTCGTTGCTCGCCCTGCACTCAGCCAGCTTGGCTGTGGACAACTAAGTCTTATTATACATGCAGTTTGCAATCCAGAAAACCAAGATACATCCCCCGCCTGAATTGAGTACGGATGACCACCTTTCAAGAGTCCTCCTTAGGGATTAATGAAATGGCTTCATCAGTGGTGCATCTGAGCGAAAGGACCCCACATCCCCTCACAATTAGTGCTCAATAAGTATCTGTGGAACGGGTGAATGCAGTCATGGATGTGTAGGAACAAAGAATAACAACACACCCTATGTTATATGTAACAACATGTTTTGTATTTTTGCTAACCCAGAAGGATGCCCTCAATTTACTACCAGAAAGAAAATATTGTTCAAAGAGAAGATCTACAGGATACTGTTATGCATGATATTTTGCCCAAAAGTGTGCGTGCGTGCATGCATGTATGTAAGTAGAAGAAAATTTGGAAAGTAGACATTAAAAAGGTTATCTTGGTACAGGGATTGTAATGTAATTTAAATTTTTCTTTTTTATCCTTTTTTAAAATAATCTTTCTGTAATGTTCACATATTGATTGTAATAAAAATATTTAACAATGGCTAAATGGAGGCACAGAAAGCAAGCCACACCCATCTCATTCCCTCTCTGGATCGTAGGCCTTCTTACTCGGTTTTACAAATGAGAAAACATGCGTAACATCCCAGAGCTGGTCCAGCCCAGCGGTTTGACCTGAAGTCCCACTGCCTGATTCCCAAACCTGAGCTTTGCTAAGAAAAATTAACGAGACCCTGTGAGCCTCAGAACAATCTGGAATGCAGAGTAAGCGGCAGCAGCGACGCGGATGGACCACAGGGAGGTCGGAAGCCGGCATGGGCCAGGGAGCTCTATCACACTTGCACCTTCCACTGCCTCCGCACAAACACACGCAGCGCACGTGGATAACCCACAGCTGCTTAATGAAAACGCAACTAAACGTTTCAGGTTCATCAAAGTCATCAACAGAAGTTACTCACTGAGCTCTCTGTGTGACATGAGGATGAGGGGGGGCAGCACTGAAACACCAAAAAGGCATCACTTTTCAAAAAAAAAACATGAACTCCATGGACTGTCCCAGCCTTCCACAGTGAAACAACACTAGCTATAAGCATTAGTCACATGACTGACATGAGGCGGGTGTGTGTGGCGGGGGGGCGAGGGGGGGGTGGTGGTGGTCAGAGGTGCTGGTTCCCAGCTTGCAGCAAAGGCAGACACTGTGCCTACTAGGGATAAAGAAAATGATTAGAGACGACCCCAAGTCAGAAGGAGAGGGCAGGAGGAGAAAGTAAGGCTTGGTCTGATATTCTGGGCTCCCTTCAGAGTGCTGGTGGGGGGAAGCCAGAGGGCTGTTTCTCTCATTCCCAGAGCTCGTCCATGGGAAAGAGAAAAGCTTCAGTTGGAAGACTATGCGACTCACAAGGAAGCTGGACAGCCAGAATCCCTCTGGAACAAATGCCCAGAGGGAGATGAACCATTCAGTGTGCAGAGACGTGCCATTCAGAGAATCAGGATGAAGAAAAGTGTTTTTTAGCTGCACAAGGATTTAAACACACATGTATACACACGCGGGCATACTCCACTTCCTGCCAGAGAGGAACTGTTTGAACCAGTCCCCCCTGGGAAACTGTGGGTACTTCTCTGGTCTGCAATGTCTCCCCTTGGGCGAGTGCCAAGAATGCGAGCTGGGAAGAGATGCCGACTTTCAGATGTGGCCAGGACTTGGGGGCTTGCCTGAGACACCCAGCCCCCGCCCTCCGATGAAGCGATTCACCCCAGTTTAGCCCAGTCCAGTCCCAGGTTCCAGCTTCCACGCCCCGGGCCATTGAAAACCCCAACGTGAAATCAAATGACCCAAATGCTGGAGGAGCGAGAGGGAGGGAAGGAGGGTAGAAAGGGCACCAAGCAAGAACTGGTTCTGCCTCTTCTTAATTACAAATCTCTGAAGGAACACAAACATTCCAGAATGTTTCACAACAGGCCTCCTGGAAAAAGGGACCGGATGTGCCACCTTGGATACAGGTAGGTTCTGCCGGATCACTGACATGCGGCACAGGGGCACACCTGTCCCACCTCCTGACTCCACGTTCCTTTCCTACGGGCTATGGGAGAGAGTTAGGGAGCACACTGGCACGGCCGGCAGGCATTTGGGATTCAGACAGTGCGTCTTTTCTAAGGAGGCGGCTCAGAGAAGGAGCGGAAAGGCTTGTGCCAAGTCTAACACTGGGTGGCGATTCTCTGGGGCCTGAAGAACGCGTAACATATCTTTCATGTTCTTGGTGCTTCCCGAGCAATCCTAACACTTCCCACAGTAACCTCTTTATCGTGTCCAGCAGGATGCTGGCCCCCGACCGGCTCTCTCCCATGGGCCAGCTGGGAGGGCCAACTTTCTAAAGGGCTCTCCAGACTCCATGCCAAGAACTGTCCAAACTTTCAGCTGAACCTCCCCTCCCAGCTGGGGCACAATGGACAGGCTGGTTCTTCCCGCCCAGGGGTGTTTCACTCACATAGTTCCCATAGCTTATATTTCACCACCCTGCTCACATGCCTCTGGCTCTGGCAGACGCACAGACCCATTTCTGAGCAGCCCCTTCACCTCTCACACCTTGAGGGCTGGTGGGCAGGAAGAAAGTGCCATGTAGGAAACTTTCCTTCAATTCAGCTCTGTTCAGACACCTTCATTCATGTTAACAAATCTGAGGATGATAAAGATAACCATCTCAAGATCGCTAGGAGGGCTGAGCATTGGAAACACAGAAGAACTTCACGAATAAATGCCAGGTGCAGAGTGGACAAGACAGGGCCCTTATGTGTACATGGTTGTCGGGGAGACACCCCAGCCAGGACGTGAACGGACATGGTCAGTTCAACGACTTACGTGATTCAGAAAAACACAACAGGATCGACTGGGTGCCACGGGGTGGGAGGTCCTGGGAAGGAAGCCTCTGGGAGAAGACGATCTTTGAAAAAAGGGGAAAAGCCAGCAGGAAGACTCTGGGGGCGGGACACTGGAGACAAACATGAGGCCCATCTCTGTTATGAGGGGTGGGGCAGAGGCAGAGGGGGCAGATGCTGGGTTTTTAGGGCCCTGGGGTCTCTCGTAAGGACCTCCGGCACCACTCCTGTGCCCAGCTGCAGAAGGTGCCTGACCCTCTACACTCTCTTTTCTCCCTCATTTCAATTCATCCTCCAAGCAGCAAGAATTTAAGATACAGACACAACCGCTCAGCCCCATGCCAGACACAATGAGGGTTCAGATGTCTGAAGGAGCCTTGTTTCTGCCTTCAGGAGTGGAGGCTCTGGCCACGGAGCCAAGGCTTACCCTGAAAGCAGGTGCTGATGCATGCTCATGACCTTCAGTGACAGTATGTATGTGTCAGTTACACTACCTGAGACTGCGAGCCACAGAAAATTGGAGGACGCAAAGATAGGGTGGCTGTGTCAGCTGTACGGACATTCAAAAGGCTGAGGAATAGGGAGAAGAGAGAGATGGAGGCCACAGGGTGCAGTAGGGGGAGGCTGGAAAAGGAAGGGAACAGCTGGCTGATGTCACGGTTAATGGGGAGGCAGGGTAGGTGCTACCCATAAGGCCCTGAGATCAATGAAACTGGACTGAAACCCATGATCCACCACCCCTTGCACAACCATGGGTATGTTATGTAACCTGGTTAGAAGGAGTTTCCTTCTCTGTGAAACTGAGAAGTCCCAGTCTCATGAGGGTGTTGTGGGGATTACATGAGATAACCCACATAAAGTGCTGAGCACAGGGCCTGGCACGGGCTGTTAATAACGCGACCTGTCGAGAGGCTGTGCACCGTGAGAATCGGGTCACCTTTCATTTCAAAGGGTTGATAAGTTAGCTATCATCCTCATCATCGACACCTTCATTCTTGGGCTCCAGAGATACCTAGTGGTGGTGGAACCTCACAGGCTCTAGAATCAGCCACCTGGGTCCCCATGCTGATTCTGTCACTTACTCCCTCTGTCCCCTTGGGCATGAAGTCTAACCTGTCCGAATCTGCTTCTTCATTTGCAAGATGCTTCACCTGCTCTGAGCTGGACCTGGTTAAAAGGAGCAGAGCTGAGCCCAAGACCCCCAGGGTTCAGCCAACACTGGTGGTCATTACGAGCTAGGTTTTATACCCCTATTTTCGTGGTGGGCAAACTGAAGCAATGCAACTGTCCAGGCACAGAGCCGTAAGCCTTGCACTGCTCCCCACAGCCTCCTTTCCTGGAGAAGCCAGGTCTGCGGACACTCTCACTTTCTGGAAATTAAAGTGGAGACGTTAGGAAATGGCCACTGGAGTGGACATAGCTCTCAAAATTTGCTTTCTGAAAGAGGTGTGTACACCAGGAATGTCCAAGTTTTTTCCTCTGGAAAGTTCTCCTCTCCCTCCCTCCACTCTCAAAACACCTGTTTCAACATTCTGGTTGTTTGACCTCCAGATCCCCTTGCTTTGTCACTTTGGTTGGGCTGGTTTATCCAGAAACTTCCCTAGTCTAGTCACTCCCATTGGGGGAATTCTTTTACGGGGAAAGGAAGAGAAGGGAGAGAGCTGGAGGGAAGGTTCCAGGTTGCTCTCTGACTCTTTCTCTTCTTCAAAATGGGTGCCCGAGAACCAGAGGCTCACTTCCGCAGGGCTAAACCTGGTCTTCACCCACCCCTGCTGAGTTCTTGGGCTCATACACCTGAGCCCTGGGCCTGTCCCCTTCCTCTGCTTTCATCCTCCTCTCTCTCTCCCTCCAGCTCACTGTCACCAGGAAGAATCTGAGCTGCTGTTCTTCTCTGTGGCTCACCCAACTGGGATTTAAGGTTATACCTCTGTGAACCAGACTGCAGACTAGGGTAGAAATTCAGCCTGTAGGTATGTTCGTCTACTACAGTGCTATGTTTTAAAAACAGGTTGTCTCTAGGTACAGACAGTCCCCACTGCTCTCTGATGTGTCGCCCCCACCTCTTGTCTTATCAAGAGGCAGCGCTGAGCACAGAGATCTGGAGCCAGACTCCCTGGGTTTGATTCCAGGCTCTGCCACTTGTGAGCTGAGGGACCTCAGATAAGACACTTAAACTCTCTGTGGCTCAGCTTTCACATTTGCAAAACAAGCAAAAATAACAACACGTTTATTGAGCATCATTATGAGCCAGGAACTCTTCCAAGAACTCTGCAGAAGTGACCTCACCTGGCTCTTACAACGACCCTTCCAGGTAGGCACCATGCAGGCCCACCTCACAGTGTCCTCTGAAGACTAAATAATTCCTGAAACCACCCTTTGGTACATAGTGTGAAGCCATAAATGTGAGGCAATTCATTACTATTCTCTTCATTGCTATCCAAACAAGGCCCCTGACGCAGGGATATTAGGAATGTTAAAACTGAAAGGCATATCTGGAATCTAATTCCTTCTAATTCCTTCGTTCCATTGCTGAGAAAACTGAGACGTTATGAAAACTTGTCTAGAGGCCCCCCAAGGACAGTGGCAGAGCTGAGACTAACACCTGGGGACCAACCCCAGGCTTAAATCACATTCCAGGCACCAGAAGATCAAGTCAGCCTCATGCTCAGTTAGGACCCGTTTGAAATGCAGAGACAATCTAAACAGCCTCCAAGAAACAGTTATTGCTTGTATTTTCTGAGTTACAGTTATAACCTATTAGACTGGAAGGATAATTATCACTGGGTGAGAAGAAGCCACATGAGACTCTGAAGCTCCCATTCGTGGAGAGAAACGGTTGGAGACAGCCTCTTCACTTTGCTCACTGGGGGGTAATTTCCTGTAAGCCCAAAGGTAGAACAGAGTACCTGGTGTACACGGGTTTGCCCCTCACCCAACTCCACTCCAGCTACATCCTCGTTCTGGACGTGGGAGTTAGGCGACAGAAGTTCTACACCCAACAGAAAGGCCAAAAGATCCAAACAGGACTCCCAGTTCTCTTCCTTCTCAGCTGGGTAATCCTAGCATAGTCCTTCCCCAGCGCTAAGCCTCAGTTTCCCTACCGGTCTAAAGCTGTCAAGAAAACAAATCTGCCTCTCGGGGTTCTCACACTGATTAAGTCAACTGGCACATGGGAACGTCTCAACGCAGCACTTGGCACACACCCTGGGCAGGCAGGCATGCGGAGCGCCTCCTTTCTGGATTTAGGACCCTGAGGGCACCCCAGCTCTCAGCTTCACCCCTTCTAGTCCCATGCCTTCCCAGGCACTGGGTTGTCCAGGAGCATTCAGCACTGAGAGCAGCCTTTCCTGGAATTTGGCCACTGCTCTGCTTCTTGAGCTCCAACCCTTACCTCAGCCACGCAGCCCAAGGAGCTGCTCCTTCTAGCAATGGAATTGGACGTGGAGGTCTCTCCAGGCTCGTGCCTCACCAAGGGCCCCGTGCATGGCAGCGCCGTTAAGACAGAGCACTGGAAGGGGATCTGAATCCTGACAGTGCCCCCGGGTCAGCCATGCCCTTGCGCAGGCCACACACCCTCTCTGGGCTTCCCATCTGCAAATTGAGGGAGCTGGAGTATAACATCTCTAAGGCCCCCTTTGCAGTGAAAGCCTTCAGAAGTCTACTCTCTGCCCCGCCTGTCCCAAAGGGGCATTGTGAGGCTGCAAAGAAACAGTAATTAAAACATCTTTCACTGAAGGCCAATTAAGTACCAGGCATCGGACCATCTGCTCTATGTCAAAGAAGTCCTTTCCAGATACTGCCACCCTCATCTAACTAACAAGGAAACTGATGCTTAGTAGTAATAGTAATAACAACAAACAACACAGGCTAAATTCCATCGAGTGTTTACAAAGCACCTGGCACTCTTCCCAGGGCGCCTCACATAGATTCTCTCTCAACAGTTCAAAGCTGCACCTTTGTAAACGCATCTTAACATCTCTGAAATGTGCCACCTCAGATGTTGCAGCTGTTGACACCTTACAACACTGTCCTGTGTCCACTCAGACATCAAAGGTGTCCCTGGGATAAAATCACAGAGACCACAGTGGAGCACTTTTAACCCCTAGGAACCAAATGGCTGCGGGGAAGGGTGGAGGCGGTGACCAGACACGTTTAGCCACATTCCTGAAGCGGGAGAGCAAAGTAGGCTAACTCCCCATAATTGCCACTCTGGCTTCAGGGCCCCGCACCCAGGCTTCGAATTCCTCTGGTCCTCATAAGGAGGCAGCATCACTGACGCTCGTGAGGGTGCTGAGGACAATATCAAAAGCACAGATATCAATAACTTGTTACTCCAAACAATTAGATTCAGACTAGGAAGATGTTCTGGTCACAATGGAGCTTTGTTTTGTCTATATATTTCTTTGGGTTTTGTTTTTTTTTTTGGGGGGGGTATGTATAAGAGCAATATGTGGGTATAAGAAAATCTAAGTTTGAAAGATTTATTTCAATGAGGAAGAAAAAAACATTCTAGTTAAACACACTGGGTCATAATTTAGTTGTTAGCACTTTTTCTTTTCTTAGTGGCACATAAAATAATGGTGCTTCTTAAAATCAATGTTATGCTGAGCCCTGGCTGGTGTAGCTCAGTGGATTGAGCGCCGGCCTGTGAGCCAAAGGGTTGCTGGTTCGATTCCCAGTCAGGGTACATGCCTGGGTTGCGGGCCGGGTCCCCAGTAGGGGGTGTGCGAGAGGCAGCCACACGTTGATGTTTCTCTCTCTTTCTCCCATACTTCCCCTTTGTCTAAAACTAAATAAATAAAATCTTTTAAAAAATGTTATGTTGATTGTAACAATCCCAAGCTGGACATAAACCAAATGTCCATTACTAGTTGAACGACACCAATGCAGTAGAGTCATGTGCCGCTTAACAACAGGGAAACATGCTAAGAAATGCATCCGTAGGTGATTTCAGTGTCGGGTGGACAGAGTGAAGTACACTTACACAAACCTGGACGGTCTGGCCTGCTCCATACCTAGGCTGCATGCTTACTGCTCCGAGGCTGCAAACCCGTGCCATGTAACAAAACAATAGGAGATTAAAAGTAAAGCACATGAAAAACCGATGCAATCCAGAGGCCTGGGAAACCTAAGGTGTGCGAGGCTGCTGCTGGTGTAGCATGGCATGTTTTACAGCAAACCTTTTGTTTTGAAGTAGAAAGAGTACACTCTAAAATCATGACAAATAGTAAACACATAAGCCAGTAACAGCACCGTTTATCATCGTGACCACGTATTCTGCTCCGTACATGACTGGACGTGCTGCACTTTCACACAACTTGCAGTGGTTTCTTTACACCAGCATCACCACAAACATGTGAGCAATGCGTTGTGTTGTAATGGTAAGATGGCTCTGATGTCACTAGATGATGGGAATTTTTCAGCGCCATTATGACCTCACGAGACCCTCGTTGTACAGGCGGTCCACCACTGACCGAGATGTTACACGGCACATGACCAGGCATCCATACAATAGGGCACTACTCAGTGTTTAAAAAAGGAACAAACTAGTAGCACCTGCGACAACACAGATGAAGCTCAGAAACCTTCCATTGGGTGTAAGAAGTCAGGGATAAACAAGATTGTACTATATGCAGCCACTTCTATAGAATTCTAGACAATACAAACTAACCTATTAGGATAGAAAACAGATCAGTGGCCGTGCGTAGGGACGGAGGGATGACCGAGGGGCAGAAGGGAAGTTTCTGGGAGGGGTGGGGCTGGGAATGTCTGTTACACCGATTATGACGACGGGCTCACAGACATGTGTGTGCACGAGTACGTCGGAACACCAAACTGCGCTCTTTAAACACATGCAATTTAGTAAGTTTTGATAATTAATTCATTAAGTTATAAAGAAAAATAAAGGAAAACCCCATGTTCAATGCAATATATTCACTTGTTTAAAATAACCTTAGAAGTACCATTTCAGCGCCAGTAGAAACCGGGGCACACAGAAGTAAGCTAACACAGCCATTGGAGAGGTAAGTCCACGTGGCTTCAGTTCTCGGCTCTGTCCTGAGCGGCTGTGGCCAAGCTCCTTCTCCACCCGGGGCTATGATTTCCGCACCCTCACCATGAGCAGATGACACAGTGACTGCTAAGGACCTTTCAGTAATGAGTTTCCAGGACAGTGTCCTTAGGAATTATTTAAGGCCACATGGTACAGAGGAGTGGGTCCCCCGGGCACCCAGGTTTTCTGATACCTGCCCTCCCCTTGCCCATACTCATACATTTTCTCAACACCCCTCCTAAGGTCTCTTTATTGTACGTAGCAATGGTTCAACCCTGCACTGCATCAGCATCCCCTAAGGGCTTGGAAACCCACAGATGGCTGCAACCCACTCCCAGAGTTTCTGATTCCACAGGTTTCTGATCTGGGCCGGGCTGAGCAATTGCATTTCCAACAAGCTCCCAGGCCTGCTGATGCTGCTGGTTGGGCACCACACTTGGGACCCACCGATATACAGCATCCCCTAGCTCCTGACTGTAGGCACTTTGACAAATGGTATCCAACCCTGTGTTCCAGAAGTCCCCCTCCTTCTCCACCAAAGCTTTGACTCCTGTCCCTCCCCCCGCCGCCCCCACAGGGTCTGGTCAGGGCCACCTAGCCTCCGCCTGGACACAGCCCTGCAGGCAGTCCTGTCTCAGTGTTTGCTGAGCTCCTGTCCTGCAGTGTCTGGCCTGAGATCCAGAGCCAGGGAGCACAGAGCCAGCACCTGGATCTGATCTGGGAACTCAGGTTCTCGACCAGTCTGTACAGAGTGGGACTTCAGCGAGCATCAGTGTCTTCCTTTGCATCCATTTGTGAGCAGAAGGCTAAGCAGGGTTGGGGTGGGGCAGTGGGGTATGGCCTGCACCTGCCTGCAAGCACTCTGGTTCTGCTGCAGGTGCAGAACTAGACCGCAAAGCCCACTGGCCCCATCTCCGCAGCCACCTTCTGATTGTCCTCTGTGACTTCAGATGACACTTGCCCTCTCACCCTGTAACCTGTATAGCTTCTATCGGCCCAGGCCCTCTGAACTCTGCGCCTTGCTACCTCTTGCTGGCCCTGTATGCATGCCTAAGGGGCCCCAAATGCCTGACTCAGAACCACCCCCCTCTTCCAGGTCCTTCTACTGGGACCTCTGAAAGAAGCCCTTCTGAAGCTGAGGCATGCATTTCACACGGGAGGCATCCTGCCAGAGCCCCGGGAGAACATGGTACTGCCCACCTGTAGAACTGCAGGGGCGGGCCAGGCAGTCCCCCAAGCCACTCTTCTGAGCAGGTAGGGCCTTCCTGATACCTTTGCTTAATGCTGCTGCTGGCATGTCTAGGAAAGCACAAGTCAGCACCTCTTGGCTGCGTATGAGGACCTCAAAGCAGCAGACGGCCAAGTGTTTGCTGACGTCCTCACCACAGGCACGCTGGTGGAGCCCGGACACACTCCTTGTCTGTCCATCTAACTGCTATTTCTTTATTGTCCAAGACTGCAAAAGCCTCCAGAAACCGATCACAAGGGAGCTCCGCACGGGAGGGTTTTCACCTCTGAAAAGTACCACTTCCTTTAAGGGTTTATTTTCCCCCATCATTTCTCTTGAAAGAAGAAAACAGACTTTTTCCCTGAAGGGAAGCCCTACCTGCAAGTCCACGTCACACACTATGGTGCCCTGAGCCGAAGGCCTCTGAATAAAGTCAGCAGTGAAACAAATAAGCAATTAAAACAGCTATTTTGGGAAGCCCTGGAAAGCGGGCAGCTACGATATGAATTATTCATTCATACCGCTGGGATGACTTCTGGCCATTGTCCTCTGTTCTCTTTCTCTTGTTCAGTCAGCCATTCAAGCACGGAGGGGACACAATAGCCTGGCCCTGGGACATGGGTGCCCCAGCACACTCGCGCCCACACACACACACGCACAAATGCACACACACAGCCCACGAGGAGGCCAGGTGGCCACTCCAGATGGTAAACCACACGGAAAAGACACCCGCAGGTTGGCAGACGCCTTCAGCTCTGGTGCCAGGGGAGAAAGCATGAATTTCCAATTGGTTCCAGAGGCACGCGGGCATGTGTTGGTGGGCTGGGGGGGTGGAGGGGTGGAGGGCGGGGAATGAGGGGTGACAAAAGATCACCTGCTCAGTACAAAAGAAAATATACAGGGTGGGGAAAAAGTCAATTTACAGTTGTGGGCATGTGAAACAGAGAGTTTATTCTTGTATTACTATTTATTAATTATTCAGCCATTGTTTACCATATGAACAACGTAAACCTACTTTTGCCCCACTGTGTATAAGGTGTTCCCAACATTCCACAACCTTCCTCGCTGCTCTGCCATTGACCTAGGGGCTTGACAGGCAATGGGTGGCATGTGGAGCACCAGCTGTCTTCACTGGAGACCACCCAAGGTCTGGGCATCGGAGAGTGCACCCAGCCCTTCCTGCCGCCGGCCCACAGGAGCAGTGCTGTGCTGGCATATCTCATATCCATACAGGGGGCCTTTCATCCTCTGTGGGTCTCAGTTTCCCCGTGGACTCCATCTCAACCAATCCTCTCAGGTGTGGCATTCCACGGTGCATTCTGTCATGAACATCTAACATCTGAGAAGCGACTTGCCTGCTCCTTTGTAAGGGTTCAGAGTCGAAAACCTTTAGAGAATAAGAATGCTAACACATCCTCTGCACTTTACATGTATTACATGTCATCAGGTTCTTACAGCCGTCCAGGGAAGCGGTTCCCATTGCAGCCCCATGGTGTAAACAAGTACCCGGGGCCTTAGATAGAGCGATGCGCAGTGGACCAAGGTCACGGGGCCCTTAAATAGTAGAGGATTGAATCCAGGTCCTAATGACTGCATTCGGAGAGTGAATGGAGGCAGCAGACTCTACACAACTGGGCGGCCAAAAGAGGGAATTTTAAAAATACCGTGGAACTGAAAACTCTCCCCTATACTAGCTTTACACTTTAAAAATTAGGGGGCTACTTTTGCCCCTGAATACAAATGTTAGGAATGCATATTAGAAATGCTCGTTGATTAAGAACACTGTGGGGGTGAGGACATAGTTGGAGATGAGAAGAAAGAACACTAAACATTGTCTATCAGGTAAATGGAATGAGGCACGCTTTCCTGGAGCCCAGCCCAGGGGTAGAGGTCATGGCTGCTGAAGGACAGAGCAAGAGTCAGAGAAGCACCCTAGAAAGCCACCTAGGAGAGAAGGGCCTCAACGATGTCATCCACAACACAAATGCATCGGCGACTCGCTGCTGCAGTCACCCTACACAGGTGGAGAGACTTCTGCACGGAGATGCCCAGCTCAGCACTACTTATCAGACGAAAAGAAACGGGCACGGCCTCAATACCTGCAGGGGACGCACAGCTGGTAAACTGTGGTTTAAGCGTGCAACATATCTGTTTAAAACGTATGCTCATGAGGCAAGAATGCATGTATTACAAATTTAAAAAGAACACTTAAAAAGCAGGATCAAAAACTGGGCACACAGCAAAATCATACCTGCCCAAGAAAGAGGGAAACTGACTGAGAAAAGAGTGACAGGATGTTGAGTGTTTGCCCTTCCCTGCTGGGGGTAAGGTTCAGGTTTCCTGTTGGCTGTTTTTACTTTTACCATTGTTTTTGCTTTTACAACGAGACAGATGACGCCCCCTACCCCCCCAAAAAAACCCTAAAAATATCAAGAACATTTTTCTACCCAACTTCAGTCCTACTCAGAACCTCTTCCTAGCCCCTTATAAAAAAAGTCATTCTAAGATAAATCCCAGTTTTTTTTTCTTATAGGAAAATTCAAAGTATAGGAAAGCATTAAAATATTGAAAATAAACAAGCATGAACAGTAGTTACATAATCCTTGCTTAGAAGTGGAGCCCCGAAGCAGAGTGGAGGGAGGCCAGCGAGATCCCAGCGTGGCCCTGGTCCGGCTGCCCAGGGAGGGAGAGCCAGGCCTCCTGGGTCTCCTCCTAAAGCCTGCAGACCCCACGAAGGACCAGCCCAGGACTTTATCCAGGGACTGATGTCAAAGGCCCAAAAGAGACTTGAGATTTTTTCTAGACACTGCATATCTGGGTATGAAGAGCATTGGAAAAAAGCAAACCGTTATCAATCACCCCAAATAACAACCCATTAGGTTTCGCTGGAGAAATGAAGGTGGGTGACCAGTAGGGACCCACTTGGAACATTTGGGGTGTCAAACGGAAAGCAGGTAGAGAACAGACCAGCCTGTGACAACATGAGCTGCGTGGAGGCCACGATGACAACACTGGAGCTGAAACCCCCTGGACCTCTCTGTCCTGAGAATGGCCTGGGACCCGGCTCCAAGACCACCCAGCGCACTCTCCATGCTGTTATCTCACACCCGTGCCTCTGTCCTCGCTGTTCCTTCTGCCCAGGGCCCCTTCCCCTGGCACCTGCTTATCCGAGGGCAGGGGCTGGAGAACTATTTCTTTGCAATCTACGTACTTTTTATTCTTTGTTTACATGCCAATCGCTCCCATGAATTTCAGGAGGACCTGCGTGAGCAGTAAGCACCGTGTTAATCACTGGAACATCTGCATCGCAAAGGAGAGGGCACCCAGCGAGTGTTCACTGAATCAATCAATGAGCTCACGAAAGAACAAACAAAAATTGTTTCACTGGAATTCCCAGCAGAGTTCACAGGTAGGCCCTCTAACTCTCAAGTTTGCTTGTCCTAACAAAGAGACATACCTTTGCATTCTTGACCTTGACCTTATTTGAGTCCCAAGTAACCATCCCAACAGCAGCATCATTACCATCAACACTATTCCCCCATTTTACAGATGAGTAAGATAACACTCCGGACTTCCCTAAACTGACAGGACTCCCAGGTCCCTGGTTTGTGCCAGGACTGGACACGGGCCACCTGGGCCCTGGCCCACTGCTCAGTCCCTTCCACCGTCACCTGTCTCGGTGGGCCTCCCCTCTCATCCCAAGCGGGAAACTGGAGAAGTGTAGCGACAGCCAATTCTCCTTCACTGGGAATGGATAGCCCAAGCCTCTGTCGCCTACTCCTGTTTCATGTCATTATTATAATCATCATCGTGGAGAGGGGAAACTCTCCCTGGCACAGGCATTCTGCAGCCCTTGGCTAGCTCTGCTTGAGGCCTGGGACAAGGAGGTGACACCAGAGGTGGAAAGGATCCTGGGGATTGTCTGTAGGTTTCAGTTACTGGGGAGCCACTGCCAACTGCATCACTACATGAGCTCCCCGGGTGGAAGCAGCGTGTGGGCCAGACGGCCCTGGCTTGACACTAGTGTGCTTAGTCTTCCTGCCCAGAGACCCCAACACAGAGGAGCCCAGACCCTTCACGAAGTCAGGGGAACTTTGAGGCCTGCTGCAGGGAGCTCGCCAGCACAGAACAGGGCTCAAGAAGTGTGGGTTCCTTTGCTTTTTTCTACTCTCTCTCCAAAATGAAGTCACCTGTCAGCTCCCTAGCAAGTCTAATCAGCAGAAACCACATGGCAAGATTGCATGTTGGAAAAGCAGGCAGGGATCTGGGTCTGGCGGGAGCCGCTGAACCAGGGTTCTTCCCTGCGACTCACTCTCCACGCTCTGCACGGGTGGGAAACGGATCTGCAGCTGCGAGCTTTCAGTCCGTGGCCTAGAACCTCCCCGGCTGGATTTCCAAAAGCCCACATCTCTGCCATTCATCCTCATCATGGTCCCAGGGAAAGCACCGACATGTTGCCCTCTCAGCACTGCCACTCTCTGAGCACTTACGCAGCTGGCAGCATTCTCCCTTCTCGGCCTGCTCCTTCCTGCTCACCACCCCACCAGTAAAACACACACACGACAACAACAACAACAACAACAACCCGATCTAATCGCTCTCCTGCTTCAATCCCTGCAAAGTCTTGCTATCAGTACCAGAAGGACCCAAGCTCCTTACTGCAGCCTGGGCAGGGCCTCCCTGACCCAGCCCCTGGCCTTACCTCTCCAGCTTTATTCTCTGCAATTCTTGGAACTCAACAACTTCACTCCCACCCCAGTGCCTTTGCTCATGCAGTTCCCTGTGCCCGGGATGCTGAGACCTGCCCCTGCCCACCATCTGTCCACATTCTGCAGGGCGGTTTCCCTCTGTCCATCAGCTCTCAGCCGTAACACCATCTCTGAGAGGCCTTCCCAACCAGCCCATTACTTTCTGTCACTGTATTTGTTGATTGACATGTTGACAGACAGGCTGTCTGTCCTTCCCACCTGGATGGAGCCAGCCTGCGTCACTCAACCCTGGCAGAGAGCTGGCTGATCCCCTACTAACTGATGAATGAATGAAACAGAGGGCTTGTGAGCATCCCTCTCTCCTCTCCAAGGGGAAGCAGAGGTGTCCAGCCTTTTGGCGTCTCTGGACAACACTGGAAGAAGAGTTGTCTTGGGCCACACATTAAATACACTACTGCACATAATGACAAAAGAATCTCATCATGTTTTAAGTAAATTTACAATTTTGTGTTCGGCCGCATGCGCCCAGCGGGCCACAGGTTGGACACCCCCAGTGGGGTTTCTTTTTTTGACTTTGTTTCCCTTTTCCCTCTCTCCTGAAGCAAAGCCCCTGAGCCTGACACTTAGGAAGCTAGTTAGCATCAGACTCCTACTGTGTTCCAGGAGCAAAGCGCACCCCAACTCCAGGGCCCAGTGCTAAACCGCTCACCCTGGAAACTCAGTGCCCCCCACCCCCGACCTGCAGCAAACTGGAAACTACCAAGGACAGGTCCTGAGAGCTCTCCTGAGGAGACTGAACGGGTGGGACCAAAACGGGTCCACGAAGGAGAAACTCGCCGACCGAGCGAACGGACAACATGCATCCAGAAACCTCTCTCTGCAGACGGCACAAGTCAGACCCTGGACCTGGGCCTGTGGTGAGCACCCAAGGGTCCCATAAATTTCAGAAATAATCACTTACCTTTGTCCTCAGGACAGCTAGTGCGAGGCACACCCCCGCTTCCCCCAAAATGCAGAAGGGAGGATAAAAAGAATGACTTTTTTTAAAGCAAGTGAAAATATATTCCCCAAATATATCCAAGTAGTTTAAATTTTGCTTTTCCTTACAGAACAAGCAAACCAATGAGAAAGGATTCTACACTGAACCCCCGATTTACATCTGCTTAAGGGCGTTAATATTGAAAATCAAAAGATGAAAAAAAAAAAACCCATTCATTTCTGAAAGAGCCTAAGCTAATGAACAAATATTTTTCACATAGCTACTCTATGCCCAGCACCCAATATTTTACATACACGTTTAAAACCAGCTGGAAGTAAACATATTCCTTCACACAGAACAACAATATATACGGAGGAGTGAAAACAATGACGACGTTGTTGAAAGGGACGCGCCCGTGGAAGGTGCCCCCGGATTCAGGATTCAGAGAAAGGCGAGATGCCTGTGTGCTGGCCGGCTCCCAGGAGGCTCCTGAAAGAAGCAGGAAGTAGCCCGGGTCCTGAAGGGCAGCCATTGTTCAGCCCAGTAAATAGCGTGGTGTGTCTTCAACCTTCACAAGCAGGCACTGTGCAGCAGAGGAAGCCAAGGCCGCAAGAGTGGCTGTGCGTGTCAGCCCCACGGCGCAGCTCCGGAGGAACAGCCCCTGAGACTGCGGTCCGGGGCAGGAAAGGTCGGGCTCCCTGTGGGCTTAGCAACCCTGGCTCTTTTGTGGGGTTGTTTTTTGTTGTTGTTGGTTTTTTTTTTTTTTGTTTTTTGGGTTTTTTTTTTTTTTTTAGATTTTATTTATTTTACACGGAAAGAGGAAGGGAAGGGGAAAGAGAGGGAGAGAAACATGAATGTGTGCGAGAAACATCAATCATTTGCCTCTTTCGTGCCCCCAGTTGGGGACCTGGCCCACAACCCAGGCATGTGCCCTGACTGGGAATCAAACCAGCGACCCTTTGGTTCACAGGCCAGCACTCAATGCACTGAGCCACACCAGCCAGGACACCCCTGGCTCTTTGGTTTGTTTTTTTTTTTAGATTTTATTTATTTTACACAGAAAGAAGAAGGGAGGGAGAATGAGTAGGAAAGAAACATGAATGTGTGCAAGATACATCAATCATTTGCCTCTTTCGTGCCCCCAGTTGGGGACCTGGCCTGCAACCCAGGCATGTGGCCTGACTGGGAATCAAACCGGTGGCCCTTTGGTTCACAGGCCAGTACTCAATGCACTCAGCCACACCAGCCAGGGCACCTCTGGCTCTTTTGGGCAGCCGATGATGAGAAGGTGCACCCTGGTAGGATTGTCAGGTGTTTGCACATTAGTAGCATCTCTTCTCTTTACTTGAGAACTTCACCAAAACCCAGCAAGAACTGCCTCAGGGTCTAGAAGAAGAGCATGGCACTGAAGAAAATTCTAGCAGGCAGAGCCAGGCCAGACATGGGGCATTTCCAGGGAAACCTGCGGAGCAGGGAGAGGTCAGTAGAGGCCTCTCCATAGGGACAGCAGACGAGGAAGGTGAGCACACCTGCCGAGGTGAGTCTGGGGCGGCCCGGGGATGAGAGGAGGCATGGGACGAGCTGTCCCAGGCCCCTAGAAGGGCCCAAAAGACACAGAAGGGTTTCCCAGTGGGAGGGAGGCTGCTAGCGGAACAGAAGAAACAAGGGCTTTGGAGCCTGCTGATCTGGGTTCGAATCAGACAGAGTTCAGCCATTCACCTCATTAGTCACAATAACAATAATAGTTCTCACTTACGAAGCATTACTACTGGACAGGCATTGTCCTAAGAGCTACACATAGTAACTCAATTTATTCCTCACAGAAATCCTGTGAGAAGATACTATTCTGTGTAAGTAAGGATTGCTACCTGCCCTTTAGATGGAAACTGAGGCATGGAGAGGTAGAGCCAGTAGCTCAAGGTGCTCTGGAAAGTTACAGAGCTTGGGTTCGAACCCAGAAGAGAGGGTTCTGTGCTCTTACCACGATGCCCCATGCAAATAGTAAAATGGGGGCTAAAAATACTAATGTGTTGCAGAGTTATTCTGACAATCAGGAAGAAAAAAACTATTATAAGGCTCTAGCACTAGATTGGAGCCCAGAGAACAACACCCAAATACTTATGGGGTGAGCCCAAAGCACGGCTGAAGTCGCCCGGCAAACGAGAAATCTGCCGGCGGCGTACTGTGTGGTTTTTTCTTTGTCAATGTTATTTCTGATGATGGAACTCAGGCTCAGGGAGGTTGACTTGCTCAAAGTCACAGTGCTGGGAAGCAACAGGGACAGGAAGCCAACCGTGTCCCAACCGTCAGCACTCCGTAAGTGCATATGGAACACTGTCTTCCAGATCGGGTGTGCTCGTGTGCACTGAGCTCCTGCCCCGTGCCAGGCGGTGTGCTCAGCACTCTGCATGCACCGTCTGGTTTGACTCCCCCATCCACCGCCTGAGCAGGTGCCCGGATCGCCGCCAATTCATGGGAGAGAGAGTCCTGCAGCTGCAAAGGAGCAGCTCTGGGATCCGAAGCCAAACCGGCTCCTTCTACTACACCAGCTGCCCCTCCAGGAAGACTGGAAAGAGAATGTGGAGCAAACCGAGCGTCCTGGGTGGAGAGTGTGATGACAGTGAGAAAGTCACTGGGCAAACCTCAGGGTCTCAGTTCTGAGCAGTGAGCCCAAGCGTTGCTAAGGAGGCTGCTGTTGGGCAGAGCTGGGGCTGGTGGAGCTGCTGCTCCCGACCAACTCTTCCAAAAGCAGGAGGGCGTGGGTGACCCCGGCAGTGGGCCAGAGGCAGTCACCGTGCTCCCAGCCCTGCTCTGCCTTCTGCTCACAAATAGAAGAGGAGACAGGTTAATGAGGGGTAAGAAAGGAGCACCCCCTGAGGACCTATTATGCACCTAAGAGAAGACCTGGACGTAAGTCCCAGCTTGGCCTAGGCATTCACGGACTGTGTGAAATGGGCAAGTTCTGTGACAGGTGCCCCATAGATACTAGAGGGCTGGTAACCACCCGCCGGCAGGGCTGTGCTGAGGAGGGGCCCTGCCGAGTGGGAGGCTGGGAGCTTTTACATGGAAGGAAGAAAGGTTTCTTGAGCCTGAAAAGTTGGAAAACATTGGAAACAACACCCAAAAAGGGGATGCTACATACAGAAGATTTTACAAGGCTTGCTCAGAAACAGGTGTGCAGGGGGACAGAAGGGTCAGACACCTGGGTGCCCAAGAGGATGTATCCCCTGCATGGTTATTCTGTGGCTGAATGACCTTGCAAGTCCCTGTGATGCCATTCTGGGGCCTGGGTTCAAAAGGGACTTTGGAAGTCGTTACGCCCAGGTGTCTCGTTTCAGAGATAAGGAAACTAGGGTGAGAGATGGGGGGAAGTGACTTGCTCATGGTCCCTCAGAGGCAGACCCTCCATCTACCAGTTCTGGAACGTTGGGCATGTCAGTTAACCATGCTGTGCCTCAGTTTCCCCGTGAAAATGGGGATTACCCATTTTTCTGAGGTAGTTCCTCTACCTCAGAGGGCTGGCAGGAGGTTTACAGGACCATGTGCGTGCGTATACACCAGGCACTAGTCTGGCATGTGGAAAGTGGCCAAGGCATGTTAGCCACTACAATTTTCAGACTACTCAGGAACTTTTCCACCCGGAAACCCCTTTCTTCTCACATCCCCACGCCAACGACCCCACATTGCAGTTTGGAGACTGGTCACCCCAAGTCCCACCCCAACCAGATTCCTTCTAGGCCACCTTCAGCAAGAGCCCTCTTCAGGCCCTTTTCTGGGTGGCTCATTTCTATCTCCCTTTGTGTTTCTCAAGTGGACCCTACCCAGGCAACTACGCCCTGTCCCTACATCCCTAGCTTGCTGGAGGGGGCCTTCAGGCTTCCTCCTTGGAGAAACCCTTGTTTGGGATGGCCGGCACCCCCAGCTGGCACGTTGGTGAGGCTCCTCTGGCCTGTCCGATGTCGAGATGGGATAAAGGGAGGCCTGTGCTCCCAGCCAAGCTCCCGTCCCCACCCCGGAACTTCCTGAGAGGTGTGCTCATGGATGGGACAATGATGGGCAGCCCTTCCCTCGGCCAGCAGTGCCAGCGGCTCGTCCCATCCGGCCGTGGGTTAAAGGAACCTGGGTAAGTGCCCAGGCGGAATAAAGCCCGCAAACATCCTGGGGACGTGCCCCTCCTTGGCAGGGAAACAGCAGAGAGGGTGAGGGTGACGGCTGGGGCTGAACTGGGGCTGAACCCTAGCACACGCGGACATGCACACACGTGTGTCAGTCACCACCCCTGAGCGCAAGACCAGCTCTGCCACCTGGCAGCCGTGCGTGCCCTGCGCACATCACTTCGTCTCTCAGTGACACACCCAACACCCGTCAAACGGGGCCGACGGTAACAGCCATCTCCTAGGGGTGAAAGAGCTCTGGCGTGGCGGGGGTCTGAGAACCCCACAGGAAAGGAAGGAGAAGCTGGAGCGCAGGCCCAGTGCCACAGGTTGAGAATGCTTTTCTCGCCACTAGGGACAAAGCCCATCTGAGACAAGGGCCGCAGGCTCATTTCCTGATCTGCTCAGCTCCCCACTGCCCTGCTTGACCCCCCAAGACTCCTGAAAGACCCTTGGAATGCTTGTCCAGTGCCCCAACATCAGAGAAAAGGCACCTGGGAACTGAGGGAGTCACAGAGCCTGACTTAAGCACAGGGCCCTACTCAAACTCTTTTACAGGGACCCGAACATTCATTGTCACATTAAAGAACAAGGGTCACCTGGCAATCATTTCCAAACTGCCACCAATTCATGGAACAATCTCACTTAAAGAGCATACCACACTTGGGCCCTGGGAGGTCCCCTGTGTTTACTGTTTAACTAATCCTAACTAGCTGCACAGGTTTTTCAACAATGGCTCGGCTGAATTCCTTTGCTCATTGCAAAACAGGAGGTATTCCAATGCATTCTGCATGCTTTTAATTCTCTCAAAAAGCGTTTCAGGCATGCACAGTGTGTGTGCTATCTCTTTACAGGGTTTTGCACCTCCAAAATATCTAGCTTAACTCCGCACCTGATGACATCTGTGTACAAGAACCTGCCCTTCCCACACCCTTTTCCCCTCTGCTTCTTGCATCGGACCAAGGTACCTGATTAATTTCAGGCAGCAAAGAGCTCCAGGCAGGGGGAGAGCCAGGGCTCGGGGATCTGGGTCTGATGCTCTTGAAGGTGTGTGCCTCCCCTGGGCACCCGATTCTGTTATGAGACACAGTCAGTCATTTCTCTCTACCAAGGTGATGTTGGGCAGAGCCTCTGGCACCACTCACAGTCCTTGCATGCTGGTCATGCGCTTGTTCCCAACCTTGACATGGTTCTGAGATGCTCCTTCCTGCTGTAGCCTCACTTACTTGAGACCTTGGCCTTAGATGTACACTGTCACTGCCAGTGTGAGCGGCACCTCCATAGAAGAACTGGGCCGTAGATGAGAAAAAAAAAACACTGGTGAAAACCACGAACAACAACACTTTGTAGTAATAACACTGCTGAGAGTACACTAAGTTTCAGGAACTTGAACTAAGCTCTTTACCTCAACTCCGAGTATCTCATTTAATCCTCATAAAAATTCTATGAATTAGGAATGAACAATATCCCCTTTATTTCCCACCTTTAAGTGGGAAAAATGAGACTCTGTTAATTTAATTCTCTTGTCACGGTCACACAGATTACACAAGCAGACACTGGGACTCAAATCCGAGCACCCTGACTCCACAGCCCACACTCTCGATAACAGGAAACTCAATACCTGCACAGTTATCATTACTTTGACCCCTGTACTTAGAAGATCACTTGGGGAAGCACAAATCATCACTCTAAACATTTAGCCCACGTACTGAACACCTGCAAAAATCTGTGCCCACTCAATTATTATTCCACATTTAACATCAATGCCCAGCCCTACTTATTGACTTTTTATTTTTATTTTTTTAAATATACTTTTAAAAAACATTTTATTTATTTATCTTTAGAGGGGAAGGGAAGAGAAGAGAAACATCAATGTATGGTTGCCTTGTGTGCATCCCCTGCCGGGAACTGGCCTGCAACCCAGGCATGTGCCCTGACTGGGAACCGAACTGACAACCCTTTGGTTTGCAGCCTGCGCTCAATCCACTGAGCTACACCAGCCAGGGCTCAACCTTTTAAGTCAGTATCTTCATGTATTGGTTAGATGTCTCAGCCTCTGACAAAACGACGCAAATACAATGCACATCAACTGAAAGGGAGAGAGCCGATATTCTACACAATGCCGGAGTTCATGAAGTTGGTGAAAGAGATCCTGAAGCATTACTCAGTCACAGCGTAGGAGGAACCGAGCTCCTCAGTTAACCACTAAGGAGAAGACCCAGCAGGCCCTTCAAAGGAGGAGAACTTTAATGAGAATAAGGATATAAATGAGGCCCATGGGAAACTAGTGACGTTTTCTCCAACGTTTTGCAAAAATGAGCTTTATGAATCTGCTGGGAATGGGAAATGAGAAGAGCAAGCTCTCCTGTATTGCTGTCGTTCATTGTCTTAAACTTATCACGCGCAGATAAAATCAACACTTAGTCCGTGCTAAGAATCGGGGCATGGTTGCAACTATAACTTAAATTTTGTTAAATGCAACATAAAATACACTTACTGTCATAATTTTTGGTTTTGTTTCTCAAAAGCAAGTCCTAATAAAATCTCCCCTCCCAATACGATAGATGCTTGGCCTCTATTTTAAGTAGTTTCTCATCTAAAAGAAGCCTTCCTTGGAATACAAACCCCATCTGCTTCATCAAGACCTCCCTGCTTCCCGCTGTGGGGGGCACGTTGCTAACATCACTGCCACGGAGATGCAGAGGGCGTTTCCCTCTTCCAGAACTTTCCTGGCTACTGTTTCATATGGTGGCTCCAAGAACTCCAGGACTTAAGGAAGCTGTGTACTGTTAATCCCCCACTTGGTTGTTTACACAGCTCTTACCCCTTCTGCTGCCTCACCTTGACCCATAGGACAATTCTGCAAAGCAAGAGTAACTCACATACCACAGGAGAGGAAACTGAGGCTCAGCTTTAAAGAACATGCAGGAGGTCCCACCTCTCACTGGTGGAAAATTTTGGTCTGAAATCCAGGTTTTAATTGCTTATTCTTTCCCACGGGACACCCGGCTCTCAAGCAGGCTAGTGGACATTCTTGCAGGTCAATGAAGTTTTCTTAGGTACTATCTGCAAGGATGCCTTCAACACTCAGACATCTCTCCTTTCACAGAAACTGTCCAAGATCTTTAAGCGACACTAAGAATCAGCGCATCTCACTGCCCCATCACGACTGCACATGCGAGAAGCTCTAATTCAAATGGCCCAAATGCAGGGGCCCGGCAAGCCACTCTGGATGTGCTGCGTGGTAGCTTCTGGTCTGCCACCACGGTGTTCTCCAACTCCTAAATGAGCCGAGGGACAAGCACATGAATTAGTAAGAAATGCCATCAGAGGAAGGCTGAGCAGGGTGCTGGGAAAACTGCTGAGAGGTCTGAATCCCTGAGGACTCAGAAGAAATAGCCCTGGAAGCCAGAGTCCAGCTCTTCAGGGAGAAGGCACGGACATCTTTGCCACCAGCCCTGTGTACAGCGGAAGCAGGGATGTCCTCCGGTCAGGTGGGCCTGGGCTCTGTGACCTTGGGCAGGTTACTTCCACTCTGTGAGCCTCCGGTTCTCCTCATCTGTAAAATGGGATCATCACAGCCCTGCTTACAAGCACCGCTTACACCCCTTTGAAGATGAATGGGTGCTTTCCCCCGTTTGAAAGGCTGGCTATCTGGGGGGAAGAGGATGAACCCTACCACCCCAGGGTGAGATCTGAAGCATTCCAGCCTTGTGATGTTTCAGATGACAAGTGTGGGCTGAAGTCTGGGTCTCCCTGACTGAGATGTCAGTAATGCTCGACAGCAAGACGTGTTCATGCCTGCTGCTTCAGTTGGACAGGTTTTTCTCAGTCAACACTGCCCATGGGACCCATCATCCACGGACCCCTGTACCTACCAGGAGTGCAAAATAAATGCTAAGGAAATGCTTGGCCTCTGAGGAATGCAGGCTGTACCGGCTTCACCCCGGGGAGCTCACACCTGTGCAAGGCGCCGCTCCCCTTCCCTCCACCTCCGCCTGGTTAGCGCGCCTGAGCACCCCACGGACCTGAGCCTCAGCAAGCACCTCTGACGAGAACAGGCCCAGACCTCCCACCCCAGCCACGCCAGAACCTTGTTGCTCTCTCCTGGTACAACTGTCACACTAGTAGCTCCATCTGTGATGACTGCACCGTGGTCTCCCTGTAAGCTGCCCAAGGCCAGGGGCATGTCTGCTTTGCTCTCCTGGTCTTTCTGGCTCCTTGCGCAGCAGGCGCTGCAGAGGTAGCTCTCAGAGAGCAAAGAGGCTGCAGCCGGAGTTCTAATTATGCTGCGTGGCCCAGGCTAGTAACTTTCCCTTTCTGTGCCTCAGTTTATTTTACTTGTAAAATAAGAATAAGAACAATACCTACCAGATAGGCAAGAGAAATAAAAACTTATGAACAGGTGTTAAAAGCTTGTAAATGAACGTTCACGGCAGCATGATTCATAAAAGCCAAAGAGTGGAAATAACAACAGATGAATGGATAAAACAGATGTGGTAGAGCCATACAACGAAATATTATTTGGCAATAAAATAAAAAGGGATGATGCTGTACACCTGAAACAAATACAAAAAAAAAGTGCTGAATGGAAACTGTAATTGAAAAATAAAACTTAGAAGAAGCAATGAGGTGCTGATACATGCTACAACATGCATGACCCTTGAAAACAGTGGGCTGAGTGAGAGAAGCCAACACAAAAAGCCACACATATGTTCTCCAGGTCACTGTGCTGATGGTCGCCCAACTCTAAGAACAGACTAAAAGCCACTCAATTGTGTATTTTAAGTGGGTGCATTATATGGCATGTGAATCACATCTCAAGAAAGCTGCTTGGAAGGTATAGTACCTATGTCACACTGCCGTTATAAGGAGTAAGTTAAATGTATTACTTGTAAAAGTGTTTGTTATCTAAACATACCGAATAATAACCAATACTCATTAAACCTTGATTATGCGCTGGCTACTCTACTAAGCACTTTACAAACAAAACCTTATTTCAACCTCATCGCCCACTGATGTCCTCACCCATGTTACACAGGACACTGAGGATCTCCAAGAGGAACTCACCTAATGCCACATGGTTGGCAAGTGGCAAAAGCTGCAGGCAAAGCCTACGCACAGAACCATCTCGTCCAGAAAGAACAATGTTCCCCAGACCCAGGACCCAGGATCAGAAGTGGGAACCACCTGGCAAGAACAAGCTAACTTTCCCTTTTGCATCAAATGAGAGGGCCCCTTCCCCAAGGCCCTGCCACCTGAGCAACCAAATTACCCAGCAATTCCACTTTTAAGAATATGAAAACACTAACTCAAAAAGATATCTGCACCCCATGGACACGGCAGCATCATGTACAATAGCCAACATGTGGACACAACCTGAGTGCCCACCAACAGGTGAAAGGATTAAAGAAGATGCTTTATACACACACCGTGGAGTATTATTCAGCCATAAAGAGAGAGACATCGCCCTTTGGGACAACATGGATGGGCCTTGAGGGTATTATGGTGACATCAGTCAGCGAAAGACAAATACTGTAGGATCTCACTTACATGTGGAGTCTTCAAAAACAGACAAACAAAAAACCAAAACTAAGTTCACAGGTACAGAGAACAGATCGGTGGTTGCCAGAGACAGGTGAGGGGGGTCAAAGGTACAACCTTCCAGTGATAAAGTAAATTCGCCATGGGGACAGAATGCACGGCGTGCTGACTACAGGTAATGACACTGAACTGCAAGCGTGAAAGTCGCTAAGACAGCAGATCTTAGAAGTTCTCATCACAAGAAAAAAAACTTCTATTATGTACGATGACAGATATTTTAACTAGACTTTCTGTGGTGGTCATTTCCCAGCATATACAAATACCGGATCAGTGTGTTACACAACTGAAGCTAGTGTAATGTCAAATGTCAACGACACCTTAGGTAAAAAAAAAAAAAAAAAAAAAATTGTTGCAAGTGCTAAGAAACCAGGCCTAGTCATCGTAGGGAAGCCATTGACCCTCTGCAGGTGGGGATACGTGGAGTCACACACAGGAAGCAGCTTTGAGAGGGAAGAGGCAGCTGGGCTCCTGATAGAGACCAGACTCTCCCAGAGCAGAGAGTGGGGTAGGGCGTCCTGGACTTGGGGAGGGAGGGGGTTGCACCAGAGAGAGTCACCTAGGGGGACAGGAGTTACAAGCTCCCGTTCTTTGCAGGACCCCAATAACTCTGCCACCAGCAGCTGGTGTAGAAGGCTAGGCATCTAGTAAGGGGGGGTGTGGGGCAACGCTCCCTTTTCTCGGTGTCACTCCCAACGGTATCCAGCTCAGTGCCTAGTTCCTTCTTTTTTTTTCTTAATCCTCACCCAAGTATGTATGTATTGATTTTATTTTTTAATCTATTTTATTGATTATGCTATTACAGTTGTCCCAATTTTCCCCTCTTGCCCCCCTCTGCCCGGTACCCTCCTTCCCTCCAGCGTTCCCCACAACTTAGTTCACGTCCATGGGTTGTGCATATAAGTTCTTTGGCTTCTCCATTTCCTGTACTATTCTTAACCATCCTCTGTCCATTTTGTATCTACCAGTTATGCTTCTTAATCCTTGTACCTCTCCCTCCATTCTCCCCCTTCCCCTCCCCGCTGATAACCCTCCAAATGATCTCCATACCCATGGTTCTGTTCCTGTTCCAGTTGTTTATTTAGTTGTTTTATTTTTTTTAATTCAGTTGTTGATAATTGTGAATTTGCTGCCATTTTAATATTCATAGTTTTGATCTTTTTCTTAAGTCCCTTTAACATTTCATGTAATAGTGGCTTGATGATTGTGAACTCCTTTAGCTTTACCTTGTCTAGGAAGCATTTTTCTGCCCTTCCATCTTAAATGACAGCTTTGCTGGATAGAGTAATCTTAAATTGTAGGTTCTTGACTTTCATCCCTTTGAATATTTCTTGCCAGTCCCTTCTGGCCTGCAAAGTTTCTTTTGAGAAATCAGCTGATTGTCTTAGGGGTACTCCTTTGAAGATAGCTCTCTGCTTTTCTCTTGCTGCTTTTAAGAATCTCTCTTTAACCTTTGGCATTTTAATTACGACGTATCTTTGTGTGGTCCTCTTTGGGTCCAACTTGTTTGGGACTTGGTGCTTCCCAGACTTATATGTCTATTTCTTTCACCAAATTAAGGAAGTTTTATTATTTTTTTTCAAATAAATTGTCAATTTCTTGCTCTTCCTCTCCTCCTTCTGGCACCCCTATGATTCAGATGTTAGTACATTTGGAGATGCCCCAGAGGCTTCTTACACTATTCTTGTTTTGGGGGTTTGCAATTTTTTGAATTGTTTTTTATTACTGTTCTGGTGGAATGCTTATTCCTTCCTTATGTTCCAAATTGTTGATTTGAATTCCAGCTTCCTCACCTCCACTGTTGGTTCCTTGTAGATTTTTCTTTATTTCACTTAGTGTAGCCTTCATTTCTCCCTTTATGTTGTTGCTGTGCTCAGTGAGTTCTCCGAGAATCCTGATCACCAGTGTTTTGAACTCTGCATCTGGTAGATTGGTTATCTCCATTTTATTTAGTTCTTTTTCTGGAATTTTGTTCTGTTCTTTTATTTGGGCCATATGTTTTTGTCTCTTCCATTTGGCAGCCTTCCTGTGTTTGTTTCTGTGTATTAGGTAGAGTTACTTTGACTCCTTGTTTTAGTAGGGTGGCCTATTGTGGAAAAGGCACTTGTAAACTGTGTAGAGCAAGGCCTTAAGTAATCGCCAAGGTGGGGCAAACAGCTTCACAGCTTTGTGGCTCTGTGTGGGGAGACCGGAGAGGGGACAATGCCATGCCTGGCTTCTGGAGGTTTGCCCGGCACTTGCCCCATTTCCAGTCACTTTACCCACTCCCCATATGGAACAGGTGCCCTTCCAGCTGTCGCCCTTGCACGGAATCCCAGAGTGCGGGGTGGTTGCATATATTCTAAGGCAGTGCAGGCCCTTTATATGGAGTCTCCTGAAAGTCTAGCAGTTTCTTCTGCCATCCCCACACCCACAGGTTTTTACAGCCAGAAGTCATGGGGATTTATCTTCCTGGCGCTGGAACTGTGGGCTGTGCGGTCTGGCCTGGGGCTGGGATCACTCCCTCCCGATTTTTATACACCACATGTGAATGTGGGGTTGCCCATTCCTCCACCACCTCTTTGTTCCACACCGCATCTCTTTGCCTACATCTCTGCCTCTCCTACCGGTTTGGATGAATGTGGCTTCTTCAAATCCTTGCTTGTCAGACTTCCATACAGTTCCATTTTCTGACAGTTCTGGGTGTTGTTTTGAGGTTTAGCTGCAATTCTCTGTGGCTGTGCAAAGAGGTGAAACGTGTCTACCTATGCCTCCATTGTGGCTGGAAGTCTGTGCCAATTTCTAACTGTGATCATGGTACATTAGGAATCAGACACAGTTTCCAATCAAGGATATTAATCGCAGCTAATATTTGTTGAGCACATACATCATCTAGTTTAATATTAGAACCTGAGAGGGGCATCAATGCCTTCTTGGAACACAGGAGAGACGAAAGCACAGATAGGTTAGGTATCTTGCCCACTGGCACTAACTATGCTGTGAAGGTGCAGAGATTTGAGCCCATTCAGTATTCCTGGCAATCACTACTACTTTACATGGATTTCCTAGCAGGCCAGAACAATGCCTATGCAATTAAGACAATGAAGTGCATCTCTATTCCCATAGGCTCAGATGCCTCTGTCTTGGGGTCCTGAGGAGGTGGGTGACCAGGAGGTATTGTGAGGTACTGCCTTTTAAAATGAGAACATGCCCTGGCTCTTCTCCTGGACCCAGAGTTACAGAAGCAGAGGTAGCTGACCACACCGGAAAGTCACCTGGAGGTTGAGTACTACTGAGGTTCTCAGACTGGGCTCTGTTTGAGAGTACGAGGGACATACAGGCCCACACACCCAGGCGGGCTGGCGGCAGTGGACTGGGAGGCCAGGACGGTCCACACTTCAGGGTACCATGTAAGGTTCCACTTGAAGAAATGGCTCCATTGCTAGAAACATGTAAAAACCATGAACAGAGGCCAATGTCCATGGTTTTACAAATGAGGAATCTGAGGACCGGGGAGGAGAAGTGATTCACTCTAAGCATCAGAGACTCCCCTGCTCCCCGAGGGGAAGGAAAGCAAGGATTTGCAGGCAGACGTGGCTGTGTTTGAATCCTGGTTCTGCCACTTAAGTTCTCTAAGCCCCAGTTCAGTATTTGAGAAATGAGAGTAATCCTATCTTCCTCATCGACTTCTGTAAACAATTAAATGAGCTAGTGAATATGAAGCCCTAGGAAGACTGAGTGGCCAGGCAGTGCTTGTTTGGGCCACTGGAAGTGGCAAGAGTGGTCAGAACAGAGGCCTGGGAGCTCGTGGCCCTGCACCCTGCCCCCAGCTGTGCGACTCTGGGCAGACTGTTTCAATTCTTCGAACCCTGATTCCTTACCTGTCTAACTGGCATACGAATTCCTCCCTTATAGATGTGTTGGGAGGCTCCGCTTACAGGAAGCATGCAGAGCACACTGCCTGGAACATAACAGATGCTCAACAAACACCTGCTATTCTCATCCTGTTCTAACGTCTGTGGAATCTCACTTGGGAGCCTGCTGCTGAGACATTCCTGTGAGCATGCACCAGGAACCTCACTTCCTCCTGGGTGTGCAACGCCTAGGAATCTCAGAAGGTGCACCTGGCACCAGCAAGCAGTTCTGGGTGATGAGTGGAGCATGACTGAGAAGCCCCCCACCTTGCAACCCTCTCAAAGAATGTGTTGCATGATTGCACCTTTTATCTCAACTTTTTTGAGAGAGAGGAGGAAAAAAATGAAGGCAAGAACTTTGAGGTCAGGTTCACTTCCCTGCAGGCTCCTCCTGGGCTACAGTGAAATTCCAAGAATGTAGTCTCTGGGCCCAGTTTACATTCCCACCTTCTCCGTATCCAGGATACAGGAGGGACCTGTCGCATTCCATCCCACCAATCAGCCTCCTCAGTCACATCCTGCTGGGGGCAGGGCCAGCCACTGGTTCTGGGAGAAGCATTGCTGCTTAGCTGGAGGGCTATATGCTCGCTCATTCACTTGTCCAACATATATTTCAGGGTTCACTAGGGCTAGGCACTGGGGAAAGAGTGTTACAGGAAAACAGGCGGAGCCCCGCTCTTGGGCCGCTTGCATTGCAATGGAGAAGACAAGCAGTCACATAATTTATATGAGCAAGTCTTCAGAGCAGCAGCACACAGAGGCATCAGAGTGCACGGGGGAGGGGGGAGGGTCTGACCTAGACAGCAAGGTGAGAAGGCTTCCCTGAATCAGGGATGATGAAGCTGGGGCAGAAGGCTGAGTGGGTGAAGAGGGGAGGAAAGAGAATTCCAGGTGGAGAGAGGAGCACTTGCAAAGGCCCTGATGCGCAAAGTTGCAATGCCTCTGCAGACAGACTAGCTGTCAGAGCCCAGGGGTGGGTGGTGGGTGGTGGGTGGTGCTGGGGGCCGTCGGGGACAGGAAAGGCAAAATCAGGCTGAGACTTTCGTTGAGTGTCCAAGGGACCATGTTAGAGCATCAAAGTGTTTGATGCAAGGGATGGTGTGATCAGGCTGGATGTCTACTAGAACTTTGGAATAAGATCATCTTGGAGAGTGGAGTAAGGGAGAGGAGGGTAAGCTGAAAAGCAAGGACACCAGTCAGGGAACTGTAGTATCGGTGTCCAAGTCCCCCAAATGATGGAGCCAGGCTGATGGGGTGGGGATACTATGCATGTGGAGCCCGGGTGGCCTGTCTTCTTTCTGAAAGTCCCCTCCTGCCTCCTCACCATCCGGAAGGCCCTGGAAGCCACACCAGCGCTGAGCTCAGGCTCCATGGACTGACACTGCTTCAGAGCAGCCTCTCTGGAATTGTAAAGGTCACAGCGGGGCTGGCCGCCCGCCCCCCGAATCCTGTCATCAGGAGTCTGATACACCTGCACCTGGCCTTGCATCAGCATCACTCCAGGAAGGGGAGATCATTGCCACTCCCCCTCCCCCAGATAGGGGGTGGGCTCCCAGCACCCAGGGTACATGCTCAGGCCTAAAGGCTGTAGATGGTCAAGGACTGAAAGGATATATACGTTTTTCAGGCACCTCTAGAGCAAAATGGGCATCTCCCTCCCCCAAATCCAGAAGGGAGAGGAGAGTGTGCAGAAGCGTGTCTGATGCTGCACCCAGGAGAGCTGCTTAAAAGGCATTTGAGGGAGAAAGAGAAAGGGAGAGAGGAGAGCAAGAAGACAGTTAATTTGCTAGTTAATTAGTACAGTAAGTCTTAATGTCCTCGATAGGTACTTGGAACTGTGCCAAAACGATGTATAATGAAACCAATTTTACCAGGGGCTAATTGATATAAATAATAGTTGAGTTCCTATCAGGTCGCACCATTGTTATAAGGAAACCATGTTATTCAGGGGCCTGCCTTAGTTTCTCTAAAGCCCAGATGAGCCTCATGGTGTTGACGTGGAGATGCTGGCTGGCTTCCAGCCTGGTTGGGTGGATAACCAGCCCTGGTTGCCAGCACCTGGGGTCCCCTCCCCCAGAGATTCTGAAGTCAAGGGGTCTGAGATGGGGCTGGACACTTAAAGGTTCTTTCCCTCTTTTTTTTTTATAAAAGTAGAAAGAAATATATCAGAAAAAAAACATAATGAAAAGTAAAAACACTAAACAAAAATAAACTAATCAGAAAAGCAACCCCAAAATACAGATGACAAAAACCTTCCACCTCCTCGCCGGTGGATACAAGCCCCTAGAGCAAGGGTGTCAAACTCATTTTCACTGGGGCCACATCAGCCTCCCGGCTGCCTTCAAAGGGCCAACTGTAATTTTAGGGCTGTACAACTGTAACTCCTTAACAGTTAAGCGAGAGCTCGGCGCTGCCACGGGTAGAAACAAGGTGCTGGGCCAGATGAAACCAGGTGGAGGGTTCGGCCCGAGGGCCTTGTGTTTGCCACTCGTGCCCCAAAGTAACAGGAAAGTTAAGAAATATTTTCAAAGACAAACCAGCATGTGCACATACCCAGCACACACAGACACATGTCCATATATGCACAAATGTTGGTCTCACACACATACACTCTACATCAAACCTAAGAAAGAAGGGCTCGCTCACAAAACAGTTCTATTATTTATACAACAAAAGGCAAACACTCCCAGTTAACCAGTTAGCTACAGCCCAATGCCTTCTTTTCCTTAACAGATTCACCTCGTATGTATTGAAAAAGCTCATTCAGGCTCATTTAGACATGGACTTTCTTAGATGGCTCCCTTTCTATTTATGAAAAGAAATATATAAGCAAAACACATGAGCTAAGGCACCGCCTCTCAGGGCTGAGTCCCCTGGACCTGCGGGTTCCTCAGTGCCGTTCTTTGTGCCTCGGAGCAAACGTCAGGCAGCGTTTTTTTGTTGTTGTTGTTGTTGTTTTTTTTAGAGTATTTAAAGATTTGATTTATTTATTTTTAAAGAGAAGGGAAGGAAGGAAGAGAGGGAGAGACACATTCTTGTGTGAGAGCAAAACATCGATCAGTTGCCTCAACCGGGACCAAACCTGCCACCCAGGCATGTGTGCAACCCAGAATCAAACCTGCGACCCTTCACTTTACAGGACGATGCCCAACCCACTGAGCCACACTGGTCAGGGCTGGGCTGCATCTCTTGAAAGACAGCTCTAATAATGTGCGCCTGTAATTTTCTTCCAAGCTACTAAAAATGACTCTGAGTTTTGATTCTGGGGCCTCTTTGGTTTTACCAGATGTCAAAGAAAGGCTTTTTGGGTAAGAACAAAGGTCTGTCCACCATAGTCTGTAAATGGCTGGCGACTGCAACAGAGGGGCCATGGGACCCGGCTTCGTCAACAGGTGCAGGCGGTGACCATGCCGTTTCTAAGATTCATCCACAACCTGAACACCAGTAACATTTGAAGGTGTTAACGTTTGTTTTTGTAAAACAAAACAAGTTAATCTTATTTTTTAAAATATCATATTTATTTATTTTTTAGAGAGAGGGGAAGGAGAAAGAGAGGGAGAGAAATATCAATGTACGTTTGCCTCTTCGTGCCCCCTACTGGGGACCTGGCCTACAACCCAGGCATGTGCCCAGACTGGGAATTGAACCAGTGACCCTTTGGTTCACAGCCTGTGCTCAATCCACTGAGCTACACCAGCCAGGGCAACAAGTTGATCTTAAAAACTGATGTGCATACACGACCTCCCTCAACTCACTTGCAGTTGACTCAGAGCTGCACCCTGAAGCATGTGAGCCAGGCAAGTGCCAGGAGGGGCTGCGATGACCACAGAGAAGTTCTTAAGCAACGACTCCCCACCCCCGCCCCTACCTGGTCCTGGGCCAGTAGCCGTTTCCACTCTGTGTCGGCCCAACGTTTCTACGGCATAGAGAACACATCCCTTGGAGCCCTCTACACGATGCTAGTATTTATGGATGTGCGAGTGACCTTAACTCCATTCTATAACACAAAGTGTACCAAGTCTGACTCTTGCTGTCTGTTTGAGACTAATTTTCTACAGGGCACTCCGTGGCACGGATGTGCTGTGACTTACCTAGGCAGCCCATTCTACACACAGACGGTGGGCTGTGCAGGGGTGGGGGAACAACGATGAGGACAGAACACTGTGCTGAGCGGACGCAGTGCCAACTAATCCTTCCGGTTCTGAAGGTGTTGACTTTACTGGTCGGAAAACTGAGTCTTGGAGAAGGTGAATGCCTTTGGCCAAGTTAAACAACATGTAAGTGACCTCTCTCCACAGAAGATCCAGTTTTTCACAGGTTTCTTTTAAGGGGGTGTTTCTTAGGCAGCACGCAGACTCTCAGAAGTCTTTTTTTCCTGGAGAGTGCAGGTCCCAGGCCAACCCCCTGAAGACCCTCCTGTTTGATGTATCATGTCCCTGGGTGCAATGAGGGGTACCTGCTGGGGGTAGCAGGGGAATGGAGATTTCTTTTAGCAGTCACCTGGATAATTTACATGTTTAACCAAAGGCACAGTTTTTAATGAATATTGTTTTACATCATTTCACTTTCATCTTTATCTTTCTCCCCTGTTAATGACTGCTTTGCCCATTCCTCTCATTTCCATTCCCTGACCTCCCTAACAGGGCAAGGTAGGCTTTCCTGAATTCTTCTCCTTTCCAGCGGGCCCGGGGCTCAGGGACCAGGAATTCACAGAATGTGGCAAGAAGGCTGTGTCTTCCAGTTACAGGTTCATCGGTGTGACTCCCCCCACCTCAGCCAGCCCTCTCTCCCCTAAACACCACCCAAACCAGGCTGATTAAGTTTTAACTTTCTCTGGCAGGACACCTGCTCCAGAAATTCCTCCTCCCCCTATCTCCTAGGATTTACAACTCAAAAGTCAACATTTACATTGGTTAAGATTTACCAAAAGGAAGTGTGGCCTGGAATGCATCCTTTGAAGTTCAGTCTCAAAAGAAGAAGGAGCCCTTTTCAAATACATAGAATAAGAAACCTCAAACCCTTCTGGGGTGCTGTCTGTCATGGGCCTCTCTCAGCTTCCCACCTGGGCCACCAGGCCAGCCTACGTTGAATCCTGACCATAAGTCAAAGCAGCAGTCTCCACTTCAGCGTAAAGGGGGTTATCAGGCAGCAATGCAATTGAGGGGCTTCCTGGCAACTCTCAGCTAGAACTTTCTCCCTGACTGAGATATCACCTCTGGGTCCCTCACAAAAGTGGCGCCAAAGGGCATGGCCACCTTTGCAGGTGGGAAAGATCCTGAGCCCCACAGTCCCCTCCCGACACAGTTGCTTCCCTGAAGTCTGTTTTACTGGAGGTGGGCGACAGGTAGGGAGCACCAGCCCGGGAGAGATGCCAGCTGAGTAAGCACCAGATAACCAGGGCAAACAGAGTCACCAGACACTGAGGTCATGCTGATACTTTTGGGGAAAAGGAAGTAAAAAAATTCCCCGTAAGTCCTCCCAGACTGCTGGTGTCGGCCCATGGAAATGCTGCAATCAGAAGAGGAAGGATGCCTGCTGTGGTATGGCTTTGTATCCAATGAGAACCTTCCGTTCCTAAGATGCGGTCAACCAAGGATCCTGACCACATGGGGCAGGTCCCAGGCAATGAGTGCATGCGCCGTGAGGTGAAGGCCAAGCTGATGAAGCAAGGGCTTACTCAAAAATAGCACCAGTCATAACCCACTCTGTCCTGGGTACCTGCTGGCTGCTTCACGTGATTTGGGCACTAGTCTTGAGTACAGCCCAGTGAGGCAGGCAGGTGTTCTCCTCACCCTGTAGATGGTGAGGTCACCAAGGCGTGTTCTTCGCTGCACACAGGCCTCCGAACAGAAGACAGGCACTAAAAGCAGGCTGCATGGTACCCTAGTAGACGCACCGAACCCCCAACATTGGGGGAGGCCCAGCTCAGCGTGGGTGACCTTGAGCACATCACTCAACTCTCTGCTGGTCTTTCTGATTTCACTTGTTTTCAGTGACAGCATTTCAGCGGGTGACACATTAGAGGGAGAAGTTCATCCACACCCATGCGCCTGCTCCACCTTCCTCACTGACCCAGCCGAGCATTCAGAACTCGACAGCGTATGAATGCTTGGTGATGCTTCTTCCTTGCTCCCGGGGCCCCTATAAAGGGAGAAGCATGTTCCCCCTAACGTGAGCTTCTATCCTTACTCTCTGTTCTTCCACAGTCAGGAAAGCAGCTAACTGAAGGCTACACGGCACCATTGACACTCGGGCTTTCATTAACTGAACATCTGGAAGCACTGACCTCGCATGGGTCTTCAATCAGACTCGGGCCTCGCAAGGCCTCACAGATGGTGAGAGAGAGCACATCCAGAGCCTCTGGGCATTTACTGCTGCCTCCAGCTTCCAGCCTCTCGTGAAGCCCGTTCTCACTCACAGGGTTGTCCGTGAAGAGCTAATGGGACCCCAGAAGGTAAAACGCTCTAATCATAAACATCCCAGAACGTACTGTGTGCCAGGCCCTTTAACACACCATTTGAACGAGTCGATGTTAGACATGCACGTCAGAAACAAATACAAAAATACAGGGCACAGGGTGAGCAGATGGACCAATCAGCGAATGAAGGAGTGAAGGGAAGAAGAGGGGGAGGGATTTAGGAAGGCCAGCGAGGCGTGAGCCATGCCAAGAAGCTTGGGGTTTTCTAGGGGCGTTGAAGGACCATGAGAAGTTTCTGAGAAGGACAGCAATTCGCTCTGGAAAGCTCTACGGGAGAAAATTCCCAAAGCAGTCACGTGAGTTACTGAGAAAAGACCTTGGAGCCAGGCCATGCACTTAGCCAAGGAGTGTTCCAATAGCAGATGCACAAAATGACACCTTGACCCAGACAGTGGCCAAGGGGACCACGAAGGTCACAGGACCAGGAGAAGGGTAGGACAGACTTACAAGACCTCAACTGGCTGGAAGTTCCCTACAATTTCTGTCCCATGAAACATGCGATCTGCGAAGAGAAACCCTCCGAAACGTTTCTTTCTTCCCAAGTTTCACGTGTGACATCAGGCAGTTGCACCAGTGTCCCAAACCACTAGCTCTTACCCCTACGGCCACCTCCTCACCTTCAAACACAACAAAATGAACAGAAATCCCTGCTGTACACTTGTGCTCACAACAGCATTGTTCACAACAGCTAGAAAGCAACACTTGAGACACTTGGAGCTCCTGGTGACAAACCCTGACCCTGTCCCTCACTCCAGGATCCCAGGCCTCCCTAACCATAGGAACCTCAGCCCCATGCCCTACCTGGCATCCTCAGTGAGACTGGCAGGTTCCAGAAGAGGCTTTACGGCAAGAAGAGGTGGCATCCCTGGTGGGAACCATCTGGAAGGGCCCCTGTCAGAGAGCCCCAGGGCCAGCCAGGGGCAGAAGGGACACAGTGGTTACAGTGCTGAGCACAGAATGAGGCCACGAAGTTCGGCTTGCTTCTGCCCACTGCTGTCCTCCGCACTGACTCAAAGAAGATGGGCCAGGGACGATTAAATGTCTCCATCAAGCCTCCCCCGTGCGGAGAGCTGGGAAACCTGGTCTACTGTATGAGGTCACTTATTCACGTATTTCGCACTCAGCTATTAGGTGTGCACATATTTAGGGTTATTTTGCCTTATTGATGAAGTCAGTGGACTACTAGCAGAAAGCTCTCCCTCTGTATCTGATAGTACTCTTGTTTTCAGTATACTTTGCATGTACTGCATCATTGTAGCTATTCCAGTCTTTCTGGTTAGCATTTGTGTGGTGTATAACCTATCTGTGCATTTATATTTTAAGTGAATCTTCCGTAGGCAGCCTAGCACTCAAGTCTCGTTTTTGTTACCAACCTGACAGTATCTGCCTTTTAGTTGGCACGTGCAGTCCATTTACTTTTCATGAATTATTGATACGGCTGGACTGACGCCTACCAACCTGCCTGTTGTTTACTGCTTGTCTCATCTGTTTAATTGTTTTTTCCTTAAAATTCTCCACAATACACTACTATTGTGTTTGCTTTAAACAGTCAATTATCTTTTAAAGAAATGAAGAAAAAAATTTGAAGTCTCATGTTTCTGGTGCTTTAATTTCTCACATGGATCCAAGTTTCCACCTGACGTCACTTTCTAAGAATTTCTATTAACATTTTTAGTTGTGTAAGTCTGCTGGTGAGAATTCCTCTCACCTTTTATCTGAAAATGCACTGATTTTGCCCTCATTTAAAATTTTTTTCTTTTAATTTATTGAATTTAGAGAAAGGAGGAAGAAAGAGGGAGAAAACACTGATTTGTTGTTCCACTTATTTTTGTATTCATTGATTGATTCTTGTCTGTGCCCTGACTAGGGATCGAACCTGCAACCTTGGTGTATGGCAAGGGTACCAAACTCATTTTCACTGGGGGCCACATCAGCCTTGCAGCTGCCTTCAAAGGGCCAAAATAATTTTAGGACTGTATAAATGTAACTAGTCCTTAATTGTTGAGGAGTTGAAATTACATTTGGCCCTTTGAAGGCAACCGCGAGGCTGATGTGGCCCCCGGTAAAAATGAGTCTGACACCCTGGGTATATGGGGACGATGCTCTAACCTACTAAGCTACCCAGCCAGGGCTGCCCCCATTTCTTAAGGATATTTTTGTTGGATAGAGAACTGGAAACTAATAATTTCCCTCTCCCCTTTCAGCACCGTAGAAATTATTATTCAACTTATTTTTTAGCCTGCACTGTTTCTGACGAGAGGTCAGAGATAATTCTTATTGTTCTCCTGTATATATTTTTACTCTCCAGCTGATTTTCAGAATTTCATCTTACATTTTCAGCGATTTGACTGTGATATGTTTAGGTGTGGTTTTTCCATATGATTACCCGGCTTGGGGCGAGTTGAGCTTCTTGGATCTGTGGGTTGATATTTTCTATCAACTCTGGAACTTTGCAGCCAAAGAACCGACTGGGTTCCAGCCACCAGCTCACCTCAAACTCTCAAGACTGCAGCCCCACCTGAGAAAGACTAGGCAGAGAAAACCCCCCCTTGATGGCAAAAGGACGCAGAGTGCATTCTGTTCACGGAGAGCAATGATGACCAGCACACACCAAACGCACACAGCCATCTTGCACGGCTCCGGGCAGTGCCCAGGAGCCATATGAGATCAGTTCACTTACTCCCCCATTTTACAGATGAGACCCCGAAGCGCACGGAGGCCTACCATTGACCAGAAATCGCAAAATCAGTAAGGGGTGGGGCCAGTACAAAACCCAGGCAGCTTGCCTTCTAAGACTCAGCTCCTCGAATAGTACCTTTTCCTCCCTCTCTAGCTTTGAAACGACACAAGGAGTTTGCTTTTCAAAAAAAAAAAAAAGTAACTATGCAGATGTTCATCGTCAGTAGTCATTAGGGAAATGCAAATCAAAACTGCAAGACACACCAGTACATACTCACTAGAATAGTTACTATTTTAGAAAAAGAACAGCAAATAACAAATGTATTGATGGTGAGGGTGTGGAGAAATTGGAACCCTTGTGCACTGCTGGTAGGAAGGGAAAGTGGTCCAGCCACTTCTCATGTGACAGTGGCACTATTTATGGTAGTCAAAAGGCAGAGGCAGCCCAAGGGTCCAAGAACAAATGAGTGGATAAGCCAAAGGTGGTGTACACACACAATGGAGTATTACTCAGCCTTAAAAAAGGAAAGTCTGGCCCCAGCCGGTAGCTCGTGGGTTGGAGCATTGTCCCAATACACCAAGGTTGCAGATTCGATCCCTGGTCAGGGCACATATCAGAATCAACCAATGAATGCAGGAACAAATGGAAAACAAATCGATCAATCTCTCTCAAATCAATAAACAATTTAAAAAAAATGAAATTCTGATATTAGCTACAACGTGGATGAAACAAAGACAGTGTACTAAGTGAAAGAAGCTGGTCGCAGAAGACAAACACTGGATGACTCCATTCACGAGGTACCTGAGCAGTCAGATTGGCAGGGACAGGAAGAGAATGGTGGGTGCCAGGGGCCGGGGAGAGGAGAGAATGGGAGCTGGGGTTTGACGGGCATAGAGTTTCAGCTCCATGGGAGGAGAAAAGCTTATCTTTCACGCGGTGGTGATGGCTGCCTGGCAATGCGAATACACTCAAAAACCACCCAACGGCACACAAAAACATGGTTAAAATGGTGTATTTTATATTAGGTACGGTTTACCCCAAGTAAAAGTAACTTTCCAACAGTAAACTAAAACAAATTCTCTGTGTAATAAACCTCAGCATGTTTATTATTATAATTACAGAAGGAAGTATATTGAATAACAGCCTAACTTTTTTAAAAAATGGGGCACGACTGCATTTCTGAATTTCTGGAACCCAGAGAACATTTGCAAACAGATTAAGTACAGCGTGGCCCTTGCTGGGTCCACACGCCAAGCCCAAGAGGTGATTAAACTCCTGATTTCTAATCATAAGGTTAAAAAAAAAAATTCCTTTGTCAAAGAGAACAGGAACAAAGGGCCAGTGAGCCTGGGAGTTACCCGGTAAGAGCTGGATTACACGGTGTAACAGGGCCCTTCTATCCCCCCATCGCTGCACCCAGGCCCATGTTCCCATGCGGCCGGGGTCTTCATGACATCACCCAGCTATTGCATTGCCCTGATAACACATCATTCATCCTGGCGTGGCCCCTCACAAAGGCAGGCAGAGTCCCTGACTGACCGCGGGGACGCACGGGAGCCATAGTCCAGGAGTGCGGCAATGAGATCTCAACTGTTCCCGTACGCTCACCTGTCCTCCCCACACAGTGGTGCCTCCCCCCCCCCCCCCCCCCCCCCCCCCCCCGGGGGGCCCCCCCCCCCCCCCCCCCGACAGTGAGCGAGCGCACTGGGAGTGCTGGAACACAGGGCTCTTTCTGCAGGGCCCCTGTGCTGGCATTTCCAAACAGCTGTACATCCTCAGAGGGCAGGAGGCAAAGGGAATCAGGAGAGGTCTCATCAGGGGGCGGGCTCTGGGTGCAGCGCCTGGGAACTGACCACATGCTAACCCTGTTGTTATCACACCCACCCTTGCTCGGCACCTCCACCATGCCGCCAGCCACCCACCAGGCCACGCCAACCACTGGGCCACGTCTCCAGTTCTCGCTACAGAGCAGGGTCCGCAGGATCCGGCTGCCTGTAGGCTCTAGGAAGGAGGCAGGAACTTCCTCTGAAACCTGGATTCCAGCCACAGCACCCTGGAGAGTGCGGGGCTTAACAAATCCTCAAATCGGGACGCACACACAAAATGCTGAGGGGTGGTGAGGAACTCAGTGAGTGTCAGCAAGGTCCCTAAACACACCCAGTGACCCTCAGGGACCATGCAGCACGGAAGGGCACTCGGCTGTGGGGTCAGAGAGCTCCAGATTGAAACCTAACCCTTTGCCAATGTGCTGTGTGAGTCTGATAATGTCTCTGGCCTCTCTGGGCCTCTGCTGCCTCATCTGCAAGAAGAGGACAAGTGAAACAGTGACTGTACATAAAATTCCTCACCAAGTGGCAGCTGTCACCACCTCCAGCTGGGGGGTGGCATCTAAGGAGATTTCTGACCTTCATTATGGTTTGAATATGAAATCTCAAGCACATGCTAACTCTGTAATGTCTTGATCCTAAAAGCAAACCAAGTGCAATTTGAGGAAAAGAAAAAGGAAGTGGATTCAGAGATGGCATCCTCATGGAAAAAAAGCACAAAAGGAACCCACTAATTACCTAAAATTTTATAATACCTGACTCCCTCATGGCATTACAGCAAATGGTGGAAAGATTGGGACACAGCCCACATTTGACTAACACCGGATGCTACCCTTTCACCAACAAGCACTTGCCAAGGGCCTACTGTGCATGGGGCCCTTCAAGTCAGCCAATCCATCCTTTTCAGAGAGACAAGGAAGGTGCTGACCTACTTGGGACTGAGAGGGCAAGCTAACTTCACCTCAACCTCAGACATTCAGAGGTTAGTCTGTCTCCTGCTCTGAGGTCACCTGTAGTGATAGAAATCTGGACTGACCCCTAGAGTCTCCAGGTCAGACCTCTCCAAAGCCACCCTACCCTCACCAGCCCCCAAAGGTCCTTCACCCCCCACATACACACAGATAAGCAAGACCGGAGGAGGCCCCCTGGCTGGACTGGGAACGCAATGTTTCCTGGTGCTAAGATCGCTGAGAATAAGGAAATGCATTTTGTTTTTCAGAGCTAGGTGGGGGGCAGCACTCTGCAGACGGCAGGCAGGTAGGCACCTGGCTCTCCCTTCACCAAAAGGATTAAGACAGCCAGTCCAGGGCTTCTGATATCTCCGTGTGAGCTCTGCTGGGTCAGTCGTTACTGGTCAGGCAAATAGCAATTCAGAGCCTCACACGGAAAATCCTGGTAGCTAACTCCAAGAAGTGCTGGGGGAAAGGCCTCTAGGGAAGGTTCATGGTGCAACAGCTCTATTCCTCAACTCCTCCCACCTGACAGTCCAGCGCCCTGGGTTTGAGGTTAGGCTCAGGGCTGCGCCTCTGCCGATCTGAGCCCTGGGCTCTCCTTGGGTCTAATGCTTGCCCTCTGGCCCCACAGCTTGGCCCAGGAGTTCAGACTGACCCAGAGCAGAGTTAGAGGATGGCAGTTTCTTATTGGGAAGCATCTGCTCCACATCCTTGACTCAGCGGCTTCCCATATGCCTGTCAGCCCCCCTCACTTGTGTTCATTCATTCATTCTTTCATTCATTTATTAGTATAAAACCTTACGCTTGGCCTAGGGAGACAAACAGAAAGCTTCACCACTCCATGGAGAAAAAAAGACATGAGAAACACAACTATGTGGAAGATTTGTGTTATAAGGGTGCAGCTGGCCCCTCCATGAGCTGGGACAATGATGGCCAGACAGGCTCCCTAGCAGAGGTGGCCATCAGCTGTGTGCAGCAGGGCAGGGAGGGAAGTACCAGCAGGCATGATGCACACGTGGTTTTGGCAAAGAGTGCGCTGCCGTGGGTGAACGGGCAGAGGGTTTCAAGTGTAAGGTGTACTAGATCTTCTGGGTAGCATAATAAAAATGCAGATTCCTGGAAGCCTGCTGAGATTCTGATTCAGTGGTTTCCAGGTGGGGGCCCAGGAATCTGTGTTTCATAAGCTCCTTGGGTGAGTCTAACACAGGAGGTCTGTGGACCACACTCTGAGAAACCCTGCTTTGAAGGAACGGGGGCTGGGGGGGCAGCCATTTGTGTTGTGGCTTTGATGGAATATTGACTGATTTTCCTGGAACACCCGCAAAGGGACTTTGGACAGCTCACTAATGACTCGTTCTTCAGTCATTTTACACAGACATAAATGTAACCTCAGACAAACTGGAAATGAGCGCAGGGAGGGGGTCAGGAGCCTGGCTCACACTCCCAGGGCCGTCGCTGTGTCCCGGGGACGAGGGTGGGTGCTGTTGCAGGAATGTGCTGGGCAGAGGTCCAGGCTCATGCCGGAACGCTGTTCACAGGTGAGCCAGGGCCCCATGAGCGGTGATGGGAAAACCCGCTGGAATCCGGCCACTTCCTCACCACCCTCAGCCAGGAAGGGCCAGGCGGGCCATGGGCCTCTTGGAGCCTTTCTCGCAGCCTGAACTGACTGGCTCCCTGCTCTCTGGTCCCCTGTCCCCTGTCCCCAACCAGGAGTCTGCCCTGGTGCCACCCACTCAGGCTCCCCCAGTTGGGACTAGGGCTGGGGGGCAGGAGCTGGCTCAGCCAGCCTAGGCCTTGGCTGCAGGCTCTGTTTCTGCCCTGTTCAGAGCTCATGCCTAGGAGCCGCCATTTATATTGCTGGCTCAAGCCCTTGCCTGGGAAGCTTACTGGGGACCCCAGCCCTCCTTGTCCTGCTCTTGCCAACGTCCTCTGAAGGCTAGAATCCTGCTATGAGATCTCTGCCAAGTGCCTGTGGGGCCACACCTGCCCAGTGCCCCAGGCCCCCCAGGCTCAAGTTCTGCCCCCTGTGGACTTCCTGCACAGCCTGCATCTGCTCTGACCTCTGGCACCTGACCCCATGGGTGGACATGCTGGGGCCTCAGAACACGGTTTCTCAGCAGGTGTGATTCCTTTTCAACTGGGCCTCCCAACTTCAATCCTAGTACCATGTGCGGCTCTGGAACCAGCTAGGAAGCTCCCTTCCCTTGGTCAGGTATTTACAACTGATTGAAATAATCTGCCATTTACTGATGGCGTGACTCTGCAGCGAGCCCTAAATCAGAGCTGGTGAGAGGCATAGTCAGCCATACATGGAACAGAATACAAAACCAGGCTACGCAAACCTAAGTAGCGTTGAGCGGTTAGTGCCAGTCAAACACCAACATGCCCGAAGATCACTGGGGATCCCGTTAGAACACAGTGTCTGATCCAGTGGGCCTGGCATTCGGTATTTCTAACTAGCTCCCAGGCAATGCCAATGTGCTGGGCCACAGCGTGAGCCTGAGCGAGTGGCAGTGGGGCAGCACTGGGCTGGCTCCTGGTGGGGGGTGGGGGACCAGAGGGCCCCCCAGGGAGTCTGCTCAAGCTGCGGAGAAAGTTTCCAAGAGGCCCCATGGACCACCTGGCCTTTCCTGGCTCAGGGTGGTAAGGCGCTGTGGCCAGATTCCAGCAGGTTTTCCCATCATCGTGCACGGGGCCCTGGCTTACCTGCCGCACTTCCATCAGCAAGAGGGTCGGGGTGACACAATGAATGGAAAATGCCACAGGGAGTGAGGCCAGGAGCAGGGCTCAGAATCGAGCCCATGCTCAGCTACAGTGATGCCCAGGTCCTGCTATCACCACAGCATTCAGAACAATTTGCAATTTGCTCTGCAAGTTCTGAGCAAGAATAACCCAGAGATGCCAACTGCTCACAGCTTCTCCTGCGTAGGCAGCTGCCGACCGTGGTTGGTGCCCCATGATCACACCCCACCCCGCCGCAACCCTCTGTCATGGTTTCCTGTGTTAGGTGAATCCAGTTCAAGGCCAGCTCTGTGATCTTTCCAAATTAGTATCTTTCACAAGAACTTGACTTTGGGGACAGCGGGTTAGCCAAGGGTGCTGAGCTGAAGGACTATGAGACAGACTAGGGTCAGGAAGGCCACGAAGCACGTGCCAACTAATGCTGCAAGGATGTCACAGTAACTGTCCACATTTTTGAGTGCTTGTTCAGAGCCCCGCTCTCGGTTAAATGGCTTAAGTGAGACAATGCATGCTGTAACTCTCACCGTAAGCCTTCAAAGTGGGTGGCAGTCTAACAGCATGGGCCCAGCAGCCAGGCGGCCTGAGCCTGAATGCAGCTTTGCTGCTTTCTAGCTGTGTGACCTTGGGCAAATTACTTAGCCTCTCTGTGCCTCCACTTCCTCATATCTAAGTGGGGATGGAACAGTACCTGCCTCAGAGGGCTAGAGTGACAGTGAAGCTAACAAGATACAAACCACTTAGAGTAGCACTGGGCATGCAATAAAACTTGGCTATTGTTTTATTATTCTTTGCCTTATTTGTAGAGAGAGAGGAAACTGAGACTTGGAGATTAATTAGCCTGCCTGAGGTCACACGGCAAGTAAGCAGCAGAATGGATTCACAACACGGTTCATGAACTTATGAACAAATTTTAGGCTTGTAGTTTGTAGGCTTTGGAACGAAACCATGATGGGGGCGGGGAGGCAGAGGGGACTGGAGGGAAATGCAGGGAGACGCTGCTGCCTCAGTTTCTCACCGCCTCCAGCGGCAGGTCCCACCTACCCAGCAGTGGGGGCCGCTGTGCCCTTCCTGAGACTGCAACTGGGGACAAATCTATTCCCCTGATCAGTGGTTCTCAAAATTAAGATGGTATCAAAATCACTTGGGGGCTCTTGGAGCCTGGATTCCACATCCTCTGGAGGTTCTGGGGAGGCCCAGGGAGGCTGGGCTGGGAATGTGCGTTTGAGTCCCTCTCCTTGGAGACTTGGATGTTTGTGGGCAGGCAGATGACACTGTCTCGGGGTGCGCACGGAGCTCCCCAGCCCAAAACGAGCAGAAAAAACACTGCTGTCGCGCCTCTGGTGAGTGGTACAACCTCTAACTGGAACTGAGAAAACCTGCTTGAAGAGGAAGGGAGATGAACACCACAGACGTATCCTCTTACATGCGAAGAGCAAACTCAGTCTTTCCGCCTGTAGAACTTTATAATATGACAGCTTGCCTTTTGGTGTCATTCCCAAGGCCTGTTATTTCTAATACAGCATCCTCTTCATTTTCCTAATCTGTAATTATTTTGTTTACGTCTTTATTATTTGTCTGTAAGCTCCATGGGGAACAATGTCTGTCTCTGTTCTCTGCTGTACCCCCTTCCTAGCATGGCTCTCACCAGGAACCAAACGCAAGGAGGTAATGGCATTTGTTTGGTTGAAAATCCTACCCAGTGGCGACAGAAGTGGAAGGTGGTCCGTGTGTGGCCAGAGCCACTTCAGGACAGAGATGAGTCAACTGACTTCGCGTGATTCCCAAACAAAAATCCTGAAGGATGTCCGACTAGGCAAGCAAGAATGCTGCATGCAGACCAAGCCCATATGCTGTTCAGACACCAGAATCCATCGGGAACTTGATTCTGCTAAGTCTCTCCTGCCAAAGTAACAGGAGATGGGGCTCCCCTGTACAGAACAGTCTATCGGGAGGGTGAAGTGAAGATGCTCATCACCACCACCACGGACACGGCAATGTGGTCAAAGAAATCAAGCCTTGGAGGGATTTAGAAAAACCAACTGTACTCAGTAAAAAAGCTCACTCCCCCTGCTCCCTGAGGGAGGGACATCTGCTGAAAGAAGGAGGAGGAGAGCAAACGGCAAGGTCTGGTGCTCAGACAGACAGACCCTGAGCCCAGGGACCAAGTGGCCACTGCAGGCAGGAAGCGCAGTAGTGAAAGGGGCTCCGGTCGGAATTACCGGGATGCATTCCTGGGCTGCTCTCTGTGCCAGCTTGGTCTGACCCGAAGGATGGGAAAGAACACGCATTCGGGCGGGCAGACAGACTAAGTTCCCATCCCACTTCTGCCACTTGTTAGCTGTGCAGTCCTGGGCAAGTTTTCAACTCGCTAAGCCTCAGTTTCCCCGTCAGCAAAATGCAGAGGGCTACAGTTCTGGCTTCACAGGGCTGCTGTGAGAATCAGATCGGACAGTGCACACCACCCAAATCTTGACACAATCTAAAATCTGAATAAATGTTCACTATGATCAGCTCCTACCCACAGGCCACGATCTGTATGGGGGCAACATCTGCATCCCCACTCCCTGGCCGTCTCGAGGACAGATGTGTGCATGAAATCCAGACCAGCTTCTGCTGAGGGCAGGCGGCAGATGAAAGGGAGGCCCAGCCCCCAGCGCCGCAGCTCTGAAGTAGCTCAGGCCAATTTATTTCAAAGCATTCCGGCTGCAATGGGAGTTGAAAGATTTTCACATTAAGGCAACGATGAGCCCAAATCTCTTTGATACTTAACACATCAGGAAAGAAATGGCAAGATCGGTATAGCAGAGGGGAAATTACTAAAGAGCAAGGTGCCTGACATCCCCTAAATATCTAACTCTCCCCCTCCCACAACTATCCTTTTAGGGCTTCCTGAATGAACTCAGTTTGTCTCTGTAGAACTGTATAAATCTCACACTGTAAAGCTCTTTACAAGGTATGTTTGCAGAATCTCTCAAACTCTACAAGCACTTTGAAGAAGGCAGTCTTTACCTACAATCTGGCTGTAACCTAGAAGCAGTGGGGGAGTTTCTAGGAACCCCATGGCCAGTCCATACCCCAGACCCTCTGGGAGTGGGCCAGGCATGGGTGCTTTTAGCTTTCCCTTCCAGTGAGTCCAATGTGCAACTGAACTTGAGAATCCCTGACTCCAAACTCCCCAGCACAACCTCCGGTTCTCCACTGTGGAAAGGCGCTCAAGGGTCATTACCCGCCATTGTGGACGGAGGGAGACTAGGACTAGGAAAGGCAAGTGCCCGCTGCTATGAGGAAAGGCCAGAAACAGAATCCTAAACTCCCAACTGGGAAGCATTCATTCATTTCTTGGCTAATGTGCTCCTACTAAGTGCCAGCCACTGGGCAGCCTATTAACCAAGGATGCAAGTAGACACAGGGAGTCTCACTGTGCTACAGCATAAGGTACTACAGAGCCCTTCTGAACGTCATCTGTGAATCACGATGCAAAGATGTCAAGAGATGGTGGGGCCTGGGGAAGGGAGCATGGAGGTCCAGCTTGGACAGTCAGGGGTTGGGGGTGACATTAAAATGTTCACAAGCCAACAAAGACCAAATGGCCGCCTCTATGTGTGCCCAGTAGGCTCTCCAAACCGTGCTAGGTTTTGCAGGCGACCACGAACAGACTGCTTTAGGCCTTTCTGGCCACAAACGTCTGGCCCTTGGTTCCCAGACTTGAGGAGGGAGGCAGAGTCACCTGGAGGGGCCCACCCCCAACGGTCCTGACTCAGGGGGTCTAAGGTGGGATGTGATCAGCTGCGGTTTACCGAGTCCCCAGGTGAAGCTGATATGCCAGTTTGAAACCACATTTTGAGAACCACTGGGGCATGGTGACTGATGAGGAGGCTGAAGAAATACCCAGGGTCCTCCACTGGCTGCTGGCAAATGTTTGCGATCTGTCAGCAAAGGAAATAAACCTCTCAGGCTGGTTTTGAAACATCTTGAGTGAAGACACCTCCTAATGTTCCTATTGGCAAAAATCATTGTTTTCTGAGAAGTTACCTGCTTAAGTATGATCAGCTCTTTCACAGGAACAAGAAGAAAGTGGTTTATGCCCCAAAAGAAAAAAAGCTGGTACTTGAAACATATGAACTGAGCATGAACTGCGTAACACTGTCAAGGAGGCCTTCGAGGCTACTGTCAGATCTGTCCAGACAGCAGCACTTGAGTAAAATGAGTGACCTCGAATCGGGTGCTTGACCAGCCCCTTAGGGTGGGTTCTAATTAATTCTCATTGTGAAGATGCTGAGGCTCATCAGGGTTTAGGTAACATGGGACTGAGCTCGCAGGACTAGCTGGTGAGAAGGCTGAGAGGTAAAGCCAAATAGGGGTCACGAACACAGCCAAGGACCATGCCTCTCAGTCAGGAAGGGTCTTCAAAGGGAGGGACTTGCCCCTTTCCCACCCCTTCCCTGCACCCCTAGAGCTGAAGATGGGGCCTGGGAGTTTCTGGGGTGAGGGAGCCCAGAAGCCCTCCCTCTGAAGAGCAGCTCAGCAAGGCTGTTGAGAAACAGGGAGGACCATTTCCTTGGGTCCTCTCCCAAGCAAGAACAGACAATTCTATACATTCCAAAGCAAAGAAAATTTCCTCCAGGCTCCTGGAATCAATCCCCTCAGAACCCCCGCTTCCCCTGGATTTCTCTCACAATGGAGATCTGCCCCCACCCAGGCCTCGGATCAGCAGCATAGACCTCACCCTACGCAATCCCCCGGCTGCAGGTCCGCAGGGCTGGCTCCAGAACCACTTCCTTGCGCTGTCTTAGCATATGAAGGAGGGCCCGGTTCCCTCACCTGCCCTCTTCACTTTCCTAGGCAGTAAATCAGGGATCAGAGGAGGCCCCCTCCTGAGTTATTGTGAAGCAACAAGGCCTCCACTGGAACTGGTTGGAAATGCAAATGTCTGGCCTCTCAGCGGCCCTCCAGCCAAACCAGGGTGGGAGTGGGGCGGAGAAGCCCTCCAGGGCGTCCTGATACTTCTAAGTCTGACAACCACTGTACTGCTCTGGGATGCAACCTCCACAAGGGTAGGATTTGGGTTGGTTTATCACTGCCTGGCATATTACTGACACTCCATCCATTCACAGGCCTCGGTAACTGCTTTCAAATGACTGACCACACCCAGATGCCACTGGAGAGGAAGGAAACCGAGGATGGAGGGCCTGGTGTTTCTACCTAGAGCTGCACAGCTTGATGACTGTCTCACACTGATCTGGAGTCCATGCTGAGCTGGAGATCACCGGTCCTGCCTCACCCCTGCATCTCCAGCACTCAGCCCTGGGCCCCACCCACCGCCGCACCGCAGGCACAAAGGCCTCCCAGCTCCAAGTCTAAGTTCACATCCCAACTGCCAACAGGTGTGCCCATGAGTCTGCCCCTCCACCTTCCTAAGGTGGGTGAAAGACTGCAAGACAACACCAAGCCCCTACCATCAACCAATTTATCTGTTTAACTGCTCGTCCATCCCCCTCGTCCAAGGGCACAGACAGCAGGGACTTTGCTCTGATCCTCCTGTGAGCCCAGTGGCCACTCAATAAATACCTTCGGAGGGAATGGCCCTGTTGGGTGGGACGCAGTAACTACCAGTGCCCTCTGCACACCATCAGGCTCGAGTCAGTGGGTTCTCAGACAACTCGATGAGCATAGGGTGGGGGGACTTCCCAAGTGTGGGGGACAAGGTGTATACCTATACATGAATTCCAGAGACCTCCAGTCCCTGCCCCAGCCCCCGAGCTCTGCCAGGACAATGGGACAACGGCAATCTGCTTCCCTGCTCCACAGGAAGCCTGGCGCCAGCTCACTGGCAAGAGTCACTCTACTCCAGAAATTCCTAAGAAGGGCTTGTCTCTGATAAGACCAGGGGGAAAAGAATATATTGACTGACTTATGCAAGGAGTGCTGCCAAGGTGGCCTGAAAGCACTGATGTCACCGTGGCTCACCTGGAAGAGACCTGAGTCGGCAGGGATGGGACCACGGTTCCAGCTCCCCTTCCTACACACAGGCGGGTCATTCAGCCAGTGTCGGCGCCGCCTGTTAGGAAGCCTGAGGTGCAGGAGGCACTGGGCTGCCACTTGGGGTGCAAGGTGCCATTTCATCCTCACCATAACCCTAGGGGCAGGGTGGGGGGAGGCAGGTGCTGCTCTCCCACAGCCCAGGAACAGGAACCTGTTCACGGTCACTTACTGGGCATGAAGGACAGAGCCAGGATTGGACTTGACATCCTCTGAAGACCTTAACAAAGGTCTCATCTACAGCAGGGAGCAGCATGGTGTGTCAAATCAATGTCTGGCTACAACCGCAAAGACATTTTTTCTGCAGAGTGAACGTGGTGTGTCTACTTGCCCAGAGGAGTGTTTGCATTCACTTATCCGGAGTTAAAAAGTCCCTTTCCCTTTGCTGCCTGCCCCCTCTCTACAAATTCACTGACAAGGCTTTGGCCCTGGCTGGGTGGTTCAGCTGGTTGGAGTGTCACCCCTACGTGACACGGGTGCAGGTTCGACCGACCCCCGTCAGGGCACACAGAAGAATCGACCAATGAGTGGGCAGTAAGCAGAACAAATGGATGTTTTTCCCTCCCTCCTTTCCTCTCTCTCTCTCTCAAATCAATTTAAAAGAAAGAGTAAGGCTCTGAAATCAGACAAACCTAGATTCAGATTCTGAAGGCTGCCTCTTTCTACCGACATGACCTTGAGTTTGTGACTTGAGGGTCCTTAGCCTCCATTTGCAAAATGCCAGAAAAATGCCCTAAGCAACAGTGCAGATAAAGATTCAAGATAACTCTGATTATGGTCCTCAAGGTTACCACTAGGTGCCAGTTACTATTCCCATTGTTAGTGAGACAAAGGCAAACGATGTTCTCATCAGGAATTCCTGGAATACCGAGGGCTGCTCAGAGCTCTAGCTATCCAAGAAAGGGCCCGACAGATGCAGGGCTGGGAGTCTGCTCCAGGGCCATCTCAAGCTAGCAGCCACCTGATCCCTGTATCTTGATACTTTGCCTTCCGAGGCAGGTACCAGTCAGTGGATCCCGAGGGCTCCCCCAGTGATGAATCCAACAAGTAAGCAGCTCTAAGTGGGGAGGAAGCCAGCGTGGGGATGGCCGGGCTGCTGCCTCGCCAGGCCCAGCGACAGCAGGCAGCTGGCTGGGGAAAGCCGGCAGCTGCCGTTGGCCTGCTGTTCCGGCTGCCAGTGAGCGATAAATGGAGGGGGGGGAAGCCAACAAAGGTGTCCCTAATCTTGATGCCACTTCATTTTTCCCCCCCCTCTGGCTGACCATTGAATGAGAACTTAAGCCTCAGTCCTCTTTCTTAGGCAGACATTTGAAACGGAAAGATCCCATTTCTTCCCAACGGTGAGCTGTCAGCAGCAGAAGCACTGAGAAGGGAGGGGGGGGGTAGGGGGGCCTGCAGTAGCGGGGTGGGGGGGCACCCACTCCACTTGTCCTTTTCTTCCCTCCTCCCCACTCTCTCTACACCACCCCCTCTCCCCTGGCCAGCATCTTTATAGAATGGTCTATGTTCTCCCCACAAAATAACAGTGAACGCCTGTCCCCCCTTCCTCAACTGCTCCCCATTACTTTGGCAAGAGGTTTTCTGCTCCGGAGCCAGAGGCTTAATGGCTTGCTGGTGAAGGTTAAATAACAAAACGCCACTGTATCCCATTTCGGAGTTTGCTCTCCTTTATCTCACGCTGAAATAGGGATTCGGGGCAGCCGACAAGCAGCTCGGGCCTGGCGCTCGCTGTTCTACCGAAGGGTGTGCCCACCAGCTGGCCCTCTCTGCGCCCAGCAGGACTTTTTCCACAGTCTCAGCCCGGATGCAGCCCTCAGCTCTGTCTCAGTGGAAGTGGCAGACGATGTCACCCAAGCCATTTCTCCAAAGGGAGGAAGTGGAATTCTCTTCTCTGGGCACCTGGCTGAGCTGGGGGCTGCAGATACTCACTGCAGAGAGCTCCCGACACTAGGCCCCGACAGCCAACTGCCACTAAGCTGGCACTCCCAGCACCCTGTGCCCCACCAATGCCTTCAAAACCTGACCAAGGCCTCTGCCATCCAAGAGCTCTGCAGCAGCACGCCGGCCACCTCCGACCCCCACGTATTCCAGCCTTGCTTCCCCTGTGTGCACTGAGCTTGGTGTTCCAGCCTTCCAGTCACTAAGGCAACCTGACTCTCTTCTCTTCAGAAGAGCAGTGTTTCCCAGCTACCTGAGGTCCCCAGGGATTGGAGAACCAGGTCAGTTTGGCTAGGCCACAATCAGGAGGGGTGGTGACAAGAGGGGAGCTGCCTTGGCTACTAATTCCTTGGCCACTGGGAGCATCTGCTCCAGCGACTTGGAAATGACTCTGACCTTTACCCGCACAGTGTCCTCCCGAGTTGCTCTCCCTCCCAGAGCTCTGGTTACCTGGCTGCTCCCAGGAGGGAGAGTCTGCGCCCTGCAGTCTCCCAAGCTGCCCACCATGTGGCTTTCACGGGCTTCTCTGATCCACCCGCCTTTGCCGCATCTCTCCTTGAGATCCACAGCAGATTTGCCTCATTTTAGGAATAAGGGGTCGCTCCCAAGGCCAGCTTGTCAACAGGGCCCCCCGAAGTCTGGAAATGCTACAGCTACTAGGACTTCAGATCCAGTCAGGAGTTCCACTAGCAGGATTCCAATCCGGGGTGCTCCACCCCCTGGTGACCTCGCAGCAAGTTACTGACCTTTCTTAAGTTCCACTTTCCTCATCAGAAGATTGAGATAACAGTACCTACCTCACACCGTTGGTGAAAGGATTAAATAAGATCATACTATAAAACACTTAGTGCACGACATAAATATTCACACTAGCATTTATTATTATTTTATTCGTTTATGGGTTCCAAAGTCTCTTATTTCTTCCTGTTATCTATACTAGTGCGTTTTAACCTTATTTCTTTCTTAATAATTGGCAAAAGATGTTCCCATGCATTGTAGACCCCCACGGAACAAGAGGAGAAGAAAAGCCCACTGACCACGTGCGAAGGCACATCTACAGGTATTAGAGGACCAGGAAGAGAAGTGTGGAGAACAGAGGCTCTGGGGCAATGCGGTGGCAGGCTGGTTATAACTCCTGCTTAAGAAACTGGTGAAGCCCTGACTGCTGTGGATCGGTGGGTTGGACATCATCCCGCAAACCAAGGGGTCCCTGGTTCGATTCCCAGTCAGGGCACACACCTGGGTTACAGGCCAGGCCAGCTCCCCAGTTGGGGCATGTAAGGGGCAACTGACCAATGTTTCTCTCTCTCCCTCTCTCCAAAAATAAATTTTTTAAATCTTAAAAAAAATAAATAAATTGGTGAAAAGTGGCACAACCTAAAATCCACTTTGATTATAAAAAAAGTAACTCCCTTGCAATTGCTGGGACTTTCACTGTTCAACAAACAAATTCCTACGGCCCAGCTCACTGATGACCGATGACTGTGACACCGACAAGGAACTCGTCAGTCCACACAAGGAAAAGGGCACTGGAGAACTCAGCCACAAGCATGAAAGATCCCAAATTGTTACAATGGACAAGGAAAAACTGGACCTGATTTTTAGGGAAAACTTTGTGCAGCCGAAAGAGAAAAGGACTGGCACCAGAAACTCGAGGTTGACATTCATTTGCTGTGTGACCTTGGGCAAGTCACCTGTCTCTGAGTGTGTTTCATCTGTGAAATAAGAATGCTAGAGCACATGACCAGAAAGGCCCATCCCGCCTGCCAACTGCTACAGAGCTGGGTGGAGATTCGGCCTCCACCTGACTTCAGTGTCTGGCAGGCAGTTCTAGTAAAAGCTAGATGAGCTGGCGTCCCCAGGTGTTCCCTGCGCATCGGTCTCTATGCTAGCTGCCCTACCTCTCCTTAGCTTATTAATGCTCAGAACTGACTTTGCTGGCTCAGGTGCACCTCCCCATCCTACAGAAGACAAACCCAGGGCTCAGAGAGCGTTTGTAACTTGCCAGGCTCACTCAGGTGGCACATAGCAGGTCCAGGGTGCCAGGCCTGAAAGGCTTACCCTCTCTCTGTGAGCCACATGTGCTCTCTGGGTAACTATGGTCTGGCCACCCAGCAGAATGGCTGCAGGTAAGTGAAGCCATGCCTGCCCCAGCACCATTCCCCGAAACCAAATTCCTCAGGCCTTGGAGCAGAAGTCTTGCTTCGGTGGGCAGCTGGGTGGTGTGGTGATTAGCAACGTGGGTTCACCAGGCTGCGTGCCTGTCGTTGGCAGCTCGGCTCCACGAAAGCTGAGTGGCTTCACCGAACTCAGCCCCGCTGAGCCTCGGGTAGACAACTTCCCATTCCCAGGGCTGGGAGGGGGACTGAAAGGAATCGCCCATACGAAGTTCTCTGCAGACTGTCTGAATGCAGTAAAAGCTCATTGTTTCCAGCCTACCTACACAGGAGGGAATATAGGTAGTGACAAGCACTTAATAAATTGATCTATGGTGTCAATTCACAAACCTGGGGTCCGCGAGCCCCCTGAAATTACCTGCCAGAAACTGCACTCATGCTTTTCTCCAGGAAGCATCCTTAACCCGTGTTACCTTCTCATAAGAGTCAGTGACCAGAGCAGGGTAAGATCTTTGGACTGCTGCAAACCCAAGTCCCTAGAATATAAATGATGTCTGAAATAGCACAGTTAGCTCACGTTCTTCCTTACATCTTGAGAGGGGTTGCTGAGTCCTCTCAGCATGGCCTCTCTGCCATGTGGGTCTCGGGTACTTATCACACTGACCCCGAAACTGTGCCGAGTTTGCAGGTGGATCCTGGAAGAAGGTCTGACCACAAACCACAAAGTGAGCAGGATCAGGCTTCAGGGACCTTCTCTGCAGGGCCAGTTCCAACAATCCACTCTCCCTCAGAGAACAGCCAGGGTATTTGTTCTGGCACACCACTAAGCTGAGTACCCGTGCCACGCTGGCCCTTTGCTGGGAGCTCCCAGATTCACTGGGAGTTGTTCTGCTCCAGGAAGACCACTCCACGGGGTGGCACCTCATTCCCCAGCGACCCGCCACCTTCCCAGCCAGGGTGCCGCTGGAGCCTTTGGCCCAGTGGGCAGGGCCCAAGCTGCCCACTGGACCCTCTCCGGTTGTTGGGACAACCGTCCTCAGGAATTTCGGCCCCCCAGTGTTCCCCTGGGCAAGAAGGGGACAAGAGTTGGCACGGCCAGCTGCCTGGCCGCTCTTCCCACCCCCCGGTGAAAGGGAAAGCTGAAAACTGGATTCCCTACCCCCAGCAGCCTGCAGGCCCAGGGCACACAAACAGCCTGGCCCCAGAGGGAGGAATGTGCCCGGACATTCTTCAGGGTTGGTAACCTGAGACGCTATTTTGTTCTTGGTGGCTAAGAAATCACTTTTCTGACTCCAGGACCATTGGACAGAGTTCTTTTAAATTCAGGGGAATGGGCAGGCATCTCCTTGACTCAGGTACAGAAAAGCCAAGACCGATGCAAGCACACACTGAAGGGACTGCATTTTTGTACAGGGTCTTTTCGTTTCGCAGCACTATCCAGCCGCAGAATCAATCTGCCCCACCCCTGCACCCCAAAGTAGTCTGGCTCTTTTCTAGCTTTGTTACTAAATTTTCATCCTCCTCTTCACAGCCCCCTTACCCTGCTGCCTACTCCCACTCCCAAATTCTGCCCTGGAGTCAGGAGGAGGAAGGAGAGTCCGAGGAGTGTGAAATTGGATCCAAGAGCTGGCAGGGCCCTTAGAAACCACCCCGCCAGCCGTCCTTGCCCCAGTGAAGCGCCTGCACCTGAAAGTGCCTCCAGCGATTCGCCCTGGGCGGGACCCGAAGGCAGAAATCCCTGCAGCCGAGCAGGCAGGAAGCTCCAGAGAGGCCAGAACTGTCTCATAGTGCAGCCCCTGCTCAGCTCTTCGCCCAAACTTCCGAAGTTGGCCACAACAGGGACCCCAGGGCTGCACTCAGAATCCCTCAGTCCCACACAGGCCCCATGCAGGTGCACAACCAGGAGGCACAAAACCAATGAGAAGAAATGAGTGGCTCCATTCAACACCTGTAGGTTTCCAACTCTTCTCTGGTGCTTGCTGATCAGCCTGGACCAAAGGCTGCAGGGGCCTATGGCAGGGCCTGCTGTGGGGTGTGTGTGTGTGTGGGGGGGGGGGAGGCAGACCGCACTACGGAGCTATCCTACAATGGCAGCAGGTTGTTTTTTTCCTCCACTGTATTTTTAAGGATCCTTTCTATGTACGGCAATCGATGTTACTAGTTTCCTACCTGTGAAAGTGGTTTAAACTTTTTCACATGGGATCAATGTAAAGTCAGGTATTACGTAAGCAACAGCACAGGTAGACACAGCCAAACACTGGGAAGGTGGTCTACCCAAGGCCAGAACTTGGTAAGTTATGCTCCAGCCAAGTTGCATTTTTGCAGCAGTAACACAGCTTGGCATCTTCCCGGGGAGGGCAAAGAATTACTGGCGTTTCAGAAGCTTTCTGTTACAGCTATGTTAGCCACTCGGAGCCCCAGGAAGGTCAGTCCACAGATGTGTGACTGGAGTGAGCCAGCAGAGCTGGGTGTGTGGATGCCCACCTCCGACACGCAGCTGACAGCACACCTGCCAAAGTAAGCTGCCGGGACCCACAGTGGGGGAGGGCAGAGAAGCTGGAGTCTGTTCTGGGAGAGATCAAGGGGCTGCCTGGTGCGGCCACACAACTCACCCTGAGCAGGCGGGGCAGGGAGGGAAAGTGAGTCAGAACACCATTGGAGGTTAGAAGTTCAGAGCTGCTGAAGACCCTGGCCTAGGAGAGTTGTGGCATCATCAGGACGAGCGAAGCACACCCCTGGGCCTCAAATTTTCTCCTATGCTTGAAAATGGGAGCTGGACTCTATCTTCTGCAATCTCTCCAACTTTTGAGAGTTCCACTATTACTGCTTCCCTTCAGAGCAAACCATGTGTCTGACAAATAGGGAAACTGAGACTCGGAGGTTAAAGCAGCTTGTTCAGGGAACACTCTCTGGCATTTAATATTCCTCTTCCAGATTACCGTCACGAGACCTTTGGCATGGCACTGAGTGTAGAGCAACCCAGTAAAGGTGGAAGTGAATGAACTTAGGTGCTCACTGGAGCTACTGGGAGTCTGAACTCTTACCTTCCTTCTGCATTTTTTTGTTATTTTTGTCTTTGTTAATCCTCACCTTGCTACACACCACTCCTGGCCTTCTGGGACCTCCATCCCAACCCAGAAAGATCAAGCATCCAAAAAATTCACTGCCATTGTTTCACAGGCACCTAATGCCCAAGGTCACAGTGACCAGGTGAAAATTCCACATACCTGAGACACTTTGACCATGACTGCATTAGGAGAGGACAACAAAGGTCCTCCGGAGAGTGATCCCACCCTTCCCCCCACCCCACGCAGGACATAGATGGGGAGGAGGTGCATGTGTGCAGAGAAATTCCAAGCAGTGGAAGCCGAGAGAAAGTCTGGAAGCTAACAGCCACACCAGGCATCTGACTCCACCTGCCTCAGCAAAAAAAAAAAAAAAAAAAAAAAATCCCCGTGCTACAGCCGGCGTAGTGGCCACCAAGGTCACGACGCGCTGGTGCAGCGCTGAGGAGCTGGGTCCCAGAGGGAGAAAGGGAGGAAGGGGCGACAGGCAGGGCTTGGCGGGAGGCCTCTCACCTTCATCTACATCCTCACAGCTTCCAAGTTGCTGTGGATTCCTGGGGACCCAGTCTCCCTGATCAAATCAGCCCTCCCAGCTCCTTCCCACTTGCCTCCAGCCCCCCACCCCCATGCTCAGGTGCTCTTCTCAGAACCTCAGAGGCACCTGTCAAAAACCACACTCCGGGCTGCCTTCCCCTGCGCGTGGTGTCTGTCCTCCCCCCAGCAGTCTCCCCCGGACTCCTGAGGCCCTGCCACCCCCTCCTGACCGATGCTGCCCCCTCCTCCTCCCCCTCCCCGCCCCACGCCGGGGAAAGCCTCCCCGGGAAGCCCCAAGATCGCTCCGCTGTCCCCCCCGCCCTCGCCCGACTTCTCTTCCTAAAGGGGGCGGGGGCGGGGCTAGAGCCTGAGGTCAAAACTCGGGGCAGGTGCGAGCCGAGGCCTAAATCCTCCATCCAGGGATGGCGGAGGGGGGCAGCCTGGGCCAACTCGCGGGCTGTCCCCTTCTCCCGGCAGCCTCCAAGGGCGGCAGCAGCGCTCCTGGAGAGGAATGGGAGTGGGGGCCGAAGAGAACGCCAGAAGCTGGCAGGGCGGCCCCCACCCCGCTCTCCTGGCCAGTCCCAGCTGGTGGCCCCTAGGGCAGTAGAGGATGCAGGTGGGGGTGGGGGAGCCTCCTGGGTCCTACCTGTCCCGCGGGTCGATCCAGCTGGTGGTGCGGCTCGTGTGGTCTATGTAGTAGACCTTGCCGTCGAAGTCGCGCGCCTGCTCCCAGCCCTGCGGCAGGGGCAGCTCCGGCCGGGGCATCTTCCCAAGTGCAGCCCGCACTCCCCCATGCAGCTCCCGACCGCCGCTGGGGCCCCCGGCTCAGCGGCTCCGGCCGGCTGTACCCGGCCCGGGCGGCAGCCAAGGCACCATAATCAGGGGAGTGGGGGTGGCGCCCGCGGACTGGGGGCCCTAGTGAGGGCCGGCCGGCGCGGCGCGGCAGTCCATGCGGCTCCGCTGCCCCCTGGCCCGGCGCCGCCCGCTCCTCCCGCCGCGGGCCTCTCAAGCTGCCATGTGCGCCCGCAGCGGCGCGGTGCGGGCTCGGGTGCGCGCCCGGCCGGCGGGGCAGAGCGAGCCGAGCGCAGCTGCCGCCTGCCTTCCTCCGCCGCGCGGCGCGCTGCGCCGTCCGCCGCCTCTTCCTCCTCTCAGCGGGGTGCCGTCCCTCCTCTCCGCTCCGCCGTTTTGCGCCCGCTCCGTTTGCGACTTCTGCCTCCGCCAGGTGCGGCTCAGGCGGTGCAGGTAACCGCGCTGCCCCGGAAACGGGAGGCGGAGCGCCGGGCGCCTGGGTTCCAGATCCCCTCCCCACGCCCAGCGCCGCGAGGGCGGGTCCTAGGGCCCGAGACGCGCCCCCTCGCGGGACAGTCCGAGCTGCCGGCCTCCGGTCCCTACGCGGTCCGGGTCAGGGCAAAAGGAGACCTCCCCTTACCTGGGTCCCAGACCCAGACTGGACGCCCGGGACGCTGAGCAAGAGCCGCTCTGCCTCTGCGTCCCAACGGTCCTGGCTTTCTCCACCCCGAGTGTCCAGGCTCCTGGCGCAGGTGGCTCTACATCTTACAACTCCCCGCTTCTCTGTTCTGTAGAAGCCGGAGTAGGCAAGAACAGGTTAAATAGAAATATGCTTGTAAATCGGGGAACATAAGTTTTCCAGGATCTCTTATCCCTTCCCCCAACACAGGCACCATCTGTCTCCCTCTTATTCCATTCTTCTCCCCGTGTTGTTTCACCCATCCCCCCACCTCCCGTGTCTGCAAATGTAGCTGGCTCTCCTCTGGGTCCGGAAAACTGGGGGTGTTGTGAATCCCCTCCCTCGGGAGGACTTCCAGAGGGTGTCAGGGTGAACAGTTTGGTGCTGTTGCTGTTATTAGCCAAGTTGAGAACGGAACCGTCCCAGGCTGGGGGCCGGCAGCTTCGCAGGCTGTTCTCTCCTCTGCTACCTCGAGGTGACGATGTCTCAGACTTGGGGAAAAGGGTTTTTAAAAAGAAGAAAGAAAACAAAGCAACAATTTCATCTTGAAAAAAATTAGAGGAAATTTAGAAATCAATGTTTCTTGAGAAATTAAAACTGTAACTAAATACGAAAAGGAAGGTAGCATGATTGATGGTTGGATCAATTGGCTTGTCTGTGCTTCCTGAGTGTGTTTAATCATTTGGGTGTTTTTTTGTTTTGTTTTGTTTTTGCCCTAAATATACATCAGGGAGCTGGACTGGAGGAATGCTGCGCCCCAGCCCTCTGGGGTACCTATCCTCCTGTCCGAGCCCCATCATCTTCCTGAGGAGCCAGCGTCTTGTGCTGTAGGGGAGCTGGTCTGCTGAGCAAGGGAGGGAGGGAATCCCCTGTTGGTGGTCTCCTCTCCTCTCAACAGAAAAGGCCCTCCATGGCAGTTTCTCGCTTCCAAACGCCTTCACCAAGTCGATGACTTCCCCAGGACAGGCCTGTGGGCTCAGCATTTGGCGCTTCCTTCCCTCCTTCATTCCATAGATGCCACACACAAAAGTCCAGAAACATGGGCCTCACACTGGCCACCAGCACCCAAAAGCAGGAGTTGCCGTTGTTTCATGGGGGATTCCCATAGTCCTCCATAGTTCCTGTGTTTGGGCCAAGGCTTCACTGTATAAAAAAACCTCCCATTTATTGATCAGGGCAGTAGCTCAGAAGTAAAGCCAGCGTGGTGCCAGGTGCTTCACACGTGCAATCTCCTTGAATCTCCACAACAACCCTCTTGAGTAGGGAAATACCACTCATTATACCCATTTCACTGATGAGAAAACCGAGGTTCAAGGGCCAGGGACCCAGAGCTAATAAGTAGACCCAGGTCTGTCTGACTAGAGCTCTGGGGCTCTAACATTAACCGATACTTTGTCTTTCTCTCTCTGTAAATTAAAGCAGGTCCTCAATTAATGTCTTATTTTTCAAAGTTGTTTTGTTATACTGATTCTGTAGGAACTTAACCCTTGTTTATATCAATTAACCTATGGTAAAATTGGTCTCCTTTATACATTGTTGCACTTAAAGTCTTAGGACTAACTATACTCTGCAACTCCTGGACCTGAAATATTATAGGTGCTGATGAATGCTCGTCCCTGTTGATGCTTCATCATTTGTTGGCTGAGAAGCAAAGGCTCTGGAATCAGTTTGGGTCCGAAATTCACCCTATTTTCTAGCCCTTTGACCTCGAGGAACTTACTCAGCTGAAGTCTTACTGTCTTAGGTCTGTAAAACATAATAACGCAGACTCAGCAGGCCTGTCGTAGGGGCCAAGGAAGAAGGGAGATAGAGAGAGAGGGCTGGGCACCTGGCAGGAAGCCTGATTCACCCTAGGGCCCCTAGGGGCACACTGGGTGCGCCAGTGCCTGGCAACAAGTGTACCCCAATAAAATGCGAACCAATGAAGTATTTTCTGTCCCAAGCACAAGGCCATGCCCTTCCCCTTCCCAAAAAGTGTGCCCTGACTGGTGTGGCTCAGTTGGTTGGGCAACGTCCTGCAAAGTAAAAGATCCCTGGTTCGATTCCTAGTCAGGGCAGGTGCCTGGGTTGCGGGTTTGGTCCCTGGTTGGGGCGCATCCAAGAGGCAAAGGATTGATGTTTCTCGCTCCCATCCGTGTTTCTCTCCCTTTCTCCATCCCTTCCCCTCTCTCTAAAAATAAATACAATCTTTAAAAAAAAACTTGTTGTTTGTGACAGTCCCCTGATTACTGATTTTGCTTTTGTCTTGTTTTGCAACCAAGCCTTTTCACGGGTTGGCTCACTGGTGAAGGGACAACACTTGCTGGACCGCCAGATCCAACTTCCTCCCTGGCCCAGGTGCCCAAGCCCTGGCATTTTCCAAATGGCTTGTTCCTTTGGACCTTTAGGCCTGGGCCGGGGAGCAGGACAGCGAGACCAGAGCAGGCATTGACTTCCGAAAGCCTTGGTGTGCTGTCTGTGCGTCTTACCTCTATCCCTCACCCCACCCCCAATGAAAGAATGCCAGGTTATCTTCCAGACACGGGGAGCGGGAGCGGGTGAGGTGATAAACCAGATGACTGCCTGCCCCAGGGGATGGCGGTGAATCATCTCCAGGCATTCTTCAAAACTGAGGACAAACGTGGAAAGGATTAAAGGTAAAACCGGCTGAGCCACATGATGGAGCGAACTGGACGTTACTCCACAGGTGACTGAGCCGCAGGAATCCGAAGGGAAAGCCACAAGCCCAGCCCTCCCGCCATCCCCCCCGGCTGTTTCTGGCTGCTGTGACACAGCAGAAGTGACCACAGGCCAAGCCTTTCTTCATGTGCTTTGACATCCAGGTGGCCCACAGGAGACACCTGTGCCTGGGACAGGTTGTCCTGTTGTTTTTTTAAAAGACGCCCACTGAAATCCTTTCCCCCACAGCAACAGCAAAGAAGAAAGGCCAGTTCCCACACACGTTTCAGGGAATTTCGGAGGATTGGGGTAACGTGTTTCACAAAGGTAGTAAGGAGAAATGAAGCTTAAAAAAAAAGAAAGAAAGAAAAAGGAACACATATATCAGTGGTAGTTTCCTGCTAGTTTCTGTTTTCCTCAAGGAAGTGGAACCCATGGAAACTCAGGCTGAGGATTCTCTTGATTTCAGGACGGTCTCTGCTGCACACCCTGGAGAACGCACGCAGTGACGTTCCTGTAACCCAGCCCCTAACGCCCCCTTTCCTTAGTCACGCATTCGTTGAAATTCATTATTGAGCTCATGGACTGTTTTTTGTTTTTTTCCTCCCCAACTATAGGAGAACGTCCTAAGCCAGGAAAAATTAGGGTGGGAGAAACTTCGGCAATAAAGATGGTTTCTTATTACCCCTGGGTCCTCAGTGCTTAATCCAGTGCTCGAAAATAAATTGGAAAATGTCTCACACTGCCTGCTTATTTTACAAGTGGGGAGATGCGGTGTCTAGGGCACCTGACACAGTGCTCTGGTTCTTCGCAGTCCCATTTTACAGATGTGTAAACTGAGGCTTGGAGAAATGACTTTCCCGTGGTCACTGCCACAAGTAATAGAGCCAAGATCCCAACTCAGCTCCCGGTGAGTCTTACTTGTGAGTTCACGGCAGCGTGGGCTCTCACGTGCCAGTGAAGAAGGGGCTTCAGTGCACTGACGGTCTGGTTTTAGGGGTGCAGGAGCAGCCCGGAGACTAGGCTTGAACCCCTCTCACTCGGATGGTGTCTCTCTCTGGAGTGGTAGGAGGCAGGAAGGTGCAGGCTGAGGTCAGGGTTGTGCTCACAGGCAGAGGGCAAGGGTTGAAGTGAGGGTCCTGAATTCTAAGCTGAGGATGGATCGACCTGGTTTTTTACTTTCACTGTACGGCCACAAGACTCACCTGGGGGTCTGCTATCAGGGGGTTCAATAGGCTGAGGTGTCTCCATGGGAGGAGGGGCATTCTTCTCCCTGGGCTGCCTGCCTCCCTGTCTCCCCCTTTTTCCTTGCTGGTTCATTCATTCAATGAACTGGATTTCTCCCCGGCTGGCGGGGGCAGTTTCAACTCTCCCATCCAAGAGTCCTCTGGGTCCTGAGGGCTGGGAGCGGTTGTGTCTTTCACCAGTGGGGAAATGAATTAGGAGGAGATGAAATCGCAGTTTCCAGGGCGGGGGTGTGGAGAGGAGAAAGACAGTGTGAGCAGGGGGAGGGAGTTCCTGCCAAGCATCCTCCACTCCAGCCCAGCCGCTGAAGAGGAGCCCTGGTGGGAACGGGGGTGGATGCGGTTACCAGCAGGCTGGCTGAAAGAAGCCTCTCTCGGGTATTTATAGAGCTTTATAAAGCTCGCATCGCCATGGTACCCAGGCACTTCAATTCAACTCCAGCCCAACTGCTTAGAAACGGGCGCCCGTGAAATGCTCTTTACCTGTCCACTAGCCCTGGTTTGACACCTCATTCTAAGAATTTCCTGAGAGAATTTGACAAGAGACTGCAGGAAGGGTTGGGGCGTAAGCCCAGAGATAACTTGCTTCCTCAGAGAGGGGCTGGGTGGAGGAGCGGGAAGGACACAGACAGAAGGGAAGCTCCCTGCATGGAACTTGGCTCTGCATGTGGGTGGATGTATGGCTTTGGGTGTGAGACTGCACCTCATGGAGCCTCGGCTTGCTCGTCTGTCAAATGGAGCAAGAACACCCGCCTCACTGTCCACTGACAATGAAATGAGATGATGTAAATAAAAGGCTAGCTCAGCTCCTGAAACACAGTCCTTTAAAAGGTGGGCCCCTCCCCTCCTTAGTTCATCTGTCTCCCTCCCTCCCTCCCTTCCTCTTTTTCTTTCTTTCTCTCTCTTCCTTCCTTCCTTCCTTCCTCCCTCCCTCCCTCCCTCCCTCCCTCCTCTTTCTTTCTTTCCAACAAGACTCTGTAGCTCAGTTGTCAGTCAGCCAGGCATCATCCCGCAGGGTGAGAGGTCACTGGTTTGATTCCTGGTCAGGGCATGTGCCTGGTTTGTGGGTTCATTTTCCGGTCAGGGTGCGTGCAAGAGACAGCCTTTCAATGTCTCTCTCACTGATGTTCGTTCGTCTCCCTCTCTCCCTCCCTCCTCCTCTCTCTAAAAGTAAATAAATAAAATCTAAAAGAGACAGACAGACACACACACACACACACACAGACTTGTGTCTGTCAACTGTGCACCAGACAACGGAGCACACACACTCTCAGGCCACCAGGTGGTTTCTGGCCCCGTGGGGCTTACAGGTGAGTAGGGAAGATGCTCAACATCCAAGTCGATGAGTCAGTGAGTGCTGGCACATGTGGTCAACAAAAAGAAGGACACACACAGGGTGCTATGGCAACATTTGGGAGGGTGGGGCCTGGTGGAATGTCAACCTTAGGGCCCAAGGAGAAGGCCTTTCTGAGGAAGTGACCTTTAAGCAGAAACCTGAAGCAGCCAGCCACGTGAAGAGGCCAAGGACAAGCACTGCAGGCTAAGAGGGCAGCCGGTGGGGAGGCCCCAAAGACTTGGTGTGTTTGACCCACCTGAGAATCCCATTTCCACCCCACCAAAGACCCCAGGACATTGTTTCCAAGGCAGGAATCCGAGGTGCGGGCGGTTGCCCTAAAATCGTGTGAGGTCCCCTGACCCCACACCCGTGGCCCTGCCTGATCATCTGCACCCTGCGCCCAGCTCTGGTCACTCAGCCCCTAAAGGTCCCACACAGCCTGGTAAAGGTGGGACGCTGGGCTTACTCTGTCTTTAGATTTCAGAAGTTGAATTCTGTGTCTTGTTGTGGGTTTCTTAGGCTTATCCTGTTTGAGGGTCTCAGCTTCTAGAATCTGTAATTCGATGATTCCGGTCCAAGTTGGGAAGTTTTCAGTCACTATTTCTGAGTCCTTTTCCAGTCTGACCCTCTTTCTCCTCTCCTTCTGGGGACCTCCCCCCCTTTTATTGTAGTCCCTTAGGGCCCTGGGGCTCTGTTCTTTTTTTTTTTTCAGTCTTTTTTCTCTGGTGTTCAGATTAGGTCATCTCTATTGTTCTGTCTCCCTGCTCACAGATTCTTCCCTCTGCAGGCCTCTCCACTCTGCCCTTGAACTCATCTATCCACTGAGCTCTGCATTTCAGTTGTTATATTTGCCAGTCCTGACATTTCTATTTGGGTGTTTCTTTCTTTACTGAAACTTTGTTTCTTTGCTGAGGTTTTCTGTTTCTTCATTTGTGTCAGGTGTGCTGACAATCGCTTACGGAAGCATTTTTACTGTGTCGAATAGTCGAATATTTCAAACGTCCCTGCCACTTTTGTGCTGGCTTCTATTGATTGTCTTTTTTGCATTCTGTTTGATATCTTCCTGGTTCTTGACAAATGATATTTGATTGAAGCCCAGACATTTTTTTAAAAAAGATTTTATTTATTTTCAGAGAGAGGGGAAGGGAGGGAGAAAGACATGGAGAGAAACACTGATGTGAGAGAGAGACATCAGTTGGTTGCCTCTTGCAAACCCCCAACCAGGGACCTGGCCTGCAACCCAGGCATGTGCCCTGACTGGGAATCAAACTGGTGGCCTTTCGGTTCATAGGCTGGTGGTCAATCCGTAGCCTCTATACTATGTTCAGAGACAAGGTATTAGAGGGGGCCTCCGCTGACACCATGATTCAGCAGGGGACAAGGGGGCAGGCACAAGGACAGCCCCTCATTAGGCCAGGCGGAGGTGGACGTGTGTCACACCCCTCGGGGGCGCTTCCCCGGTGTTAGGACAAGTCCAAGCACCTCACCATGTGTCGTGAGGTCCAGTTTGGGGCTGGCCCGGGACCACTGGCCGGTGTTGGGTGGCTGCCCCTCCCCCTCACCATTGAGCCTATGTATGTGGTTCACACACAGTGGAGTCTCCTCGCCCCAGGGCCCTCACACAGGCCAGCTCTCTCCCCCATCCAGAATGTGCCCCCTCTGCCCTCAGCTCGGGAATTCTCCTTCAGCTTGCAGCTCAGCTGCGACTTCTCCCCTTACTGTCCAAGGTCTGGGTACACGTCCCTCCATCCACTCGATCCTTTTACAATCCGGCCTCAGCATTTTATTTAATTTCACTGTTTTGTTTTCTCTCCCAACTAGACTGTAAATGCCCTGAGGGAGGGGTTGTTTTATTTTCCCCGCTTAGCCAGGGCCTGGCCTGTGTGGGAGCACAGGGCCCACGGCTCCCTGACCCTCCTCCACTTAACCATTTCCCTCCTTGCAGGGAGCAGACGGCGCTAATCTGTCAGAACACTCAGAAGCCCATATGCCCCTCTAAGATATAATTTGACCATCTGTGGTGAGGAATGGGGATTATGCATCATCCAAGGGTCCAATACAGGAGGCTTTTTTTGTTTGTTTGAGTCTAAGGTGTCTTTTTAAAAAAATTATTTTTATTGATTTGAGAGAGAGAGAGAAAGGAAAAAAGAAAGACATCAATTCGTTGTCCCACTCATTGATGCATTCATTGGATGATCCTTGTACGCACCCTAACCAGGGATCAAACCCACAGCCTGGGCACATCAGGATGATGCTCTAACCACCTAAGCTACTCAGCCAGCGCTTTTTCTCCCTCCAAGACTTTATTTGAGAACCCTAAGTCTTTCTTCATAGAGCCGAATGCAGTGTGTGGTCCGTGAGAATATCCTGGATTACTTCCCGAAGAACAGCCATGAAGAGCGTTCTCGGGACAACTGGGCGATGGTGACAGTGCCGGGCACTGGAGGCTGTGTGACCGTGTTGTCGGCGCTCGGCAGCTTGCGAGTGACAGTGATGTTCTGGTCACTTCGGGGATCAGTCCTATGCTCCGGGGAGGCGAGCGGGGGGCATTTCGGAGCAGAGTGCATGAGGTCCACAGCTTTCTTTCAGACGGTTCAGGGTCCATTTGAGCATTTCAGAGGCAGGCAGGGAGGGAGTGAATGCAAGTGCAGCCCACGTGTGATCAACCGGAAATGATAATAAAAAAGATGCTGCATTTTATATTTCACTCCACACATCATCTTGTTTAGCATGTGCCTGTCATGGAGCACACCTCAGCAAATGGTAGCTGACTTTCAACAATGACTCGGTGCCCTACAGCTGGGAGCTGAGTTGTTCATGGTGATCCACTGACTTCCTGTCTCTGAGCTGATCTTGGCCTTGGAGCCGCTCTATAATGGAGAAGTCCAACAGCCATCTCTCTCCAGCCTGAGCTCCAGGTATATTTCAGATAGCTTCACATTTGTGTGGTGCAAGTACATAGAAGAAACGAACAAAAAGGGGAGAACTTGCCTGTGGACTTGGGCAGGACCATGGGGCACACTGTCTGGCCAGACCCAGGTTGGGGACACTCTCTGGTTCATCTTTCCGGACTGTGCCCTGGATGTCCCTGCCAGAGCTGAGTGGCAGGTGGCACGCTGTCGGTCTGACATTCACCCATCAATCAGCTTAAGAACCAAAGTGCCTGGGAGGCTGAAGACTCACTCCTGCATGGAATTAATGGGGACTCACTCGTGGGCAAGCAGCATCCTTTCCCTGGCCTCCGTCTCCTGGGGTCTGAGGTGGTACGTCCCGCATCCAGCACTCATTCCAGACTCAGAAATGTAAGCGATCCTATGGATTCAGACCCAGACGTGCCTAGCATTCAAAGCCCGGCTGCAGAGCAGCTGGTATAACTACCCCTGGAGATAGAGAAGATTCCACCCGCACATGTGATCTCGCCTCTGAGGGCTTGGTAAAGTTCTAGATTCTTCTAAGTGCAGGTCAGTATTCTGAGGGTACGAGCACCAGGAAACCCTTCTCGCTGGAAGCCTCCTCTCCACAGGTGCCCATGCTTAGCTCCAGAGCTAAGAGAAATGGATTCATTTCTCAGAAGAGAAACTCAACGTTCATGCAGCAAGTTAACAAGTAACACTGTTGCTCCCACGAGGGGCAGGGTTCGCAGGTGCGCCTGTGTGAGTACTAGACTGGGCAGGGAAATTCTTGGGGCAGGTGGGAGGCCAATTCTGCCACCACGCGGAACCACTGCGTGGACGCAGTCCGCCACCGGTTTGTTCAGCGGAGCCAGGTGGCGGGGAGCCCTCCATCTGGGAGGCTTCCCCTGGGGAAGTGTGAGCGGGGTTCCCATCGCAAATGGAGCGTCGGAGCCAGAAAAGTGACAAACAGCAAGCCCAGCGAGGCCTCGAGGGATGCAGGCATGTGCTTTGTGGACTCCGAAGGGCCATACCCAGGGCTGTGACGGGGGGCTGGAGGCCTGGTGCTTCAGCTTCCTCTCTCCCAGTAAACGGGAGCTAGGCTGGCCGACCCCTGGCTGCCTCCCCTGGAGCTCCCAGCTCCACACCTGGAATGTGGCCCTGTCTGGAATGGCCTGTGTTTTGTGCCCAGAGGTAGGGAGGGTGTGTATCTGCATGCTCAGAACTCTGCGTAGCCAACAGAGCAGGTGGCTCTTGCTACACAAGTCCTGTGTGTTGCTAAATCCAACGAGCAGGTGATGCTCTCTGGTCTCCCTCCCCTTGCCCTGCCCTTCCACGGGCTTGGAATACAAACAACAGCACACACACACTCTCCATCATGCCTCTCCCCCTAGCCTCCCCACCCCCCACATATAATTCTTCAAACCTCCCCAGACCCCATCCCTGCAAACACCCTGGGCTGCCCCTCTTCCGAGGACACAGGTGTGCAGTCTCTCTGCAGGTCCCCCCCACCATTTCCTCAGCCCCACCCTAGAGAATGCATTGGGGGCGGTTTTTAGGCTGCCAGTCAGTGGGCTCTGCACCATCCTCTCCAGCCTCTGTTGCCCTGTGCACGTTCCCTCTTCTCAGGGAGCTGGGTAGGGAGAGTCTCAGGCTGGGTTTCCTGGGTACAGGACTCAGGGTGTCTTTTAGAGGGTATGTAAGCGATGCCGCCTCCGGGGAGGGAAGAAGGGAGGCAGGAGGGGAAGTTGGCTGCGAAGGCCTCAGCAGACCTCACCTCCAGCTCTGGAGCTGGGGCAACTTCTGATGCCAAGGCAAGTAGCCAGGCCCCTGTGCCCCTGTGCCCCGGTGTCTATGGGCCAGAGACTGGGTGTGGGCTTCCCCTGGGGGACACTGTGACCTTGCAGCAGGCTGCCTCCGCCTCCTTCAGGGCCAGCGGTTTACGAAGTGTCCACAGGTGGCATGCCGGGGGGTGGGGGATGTGAGGGGCATCTGCACCCACTGCAGGGCAGCCACACACAGGGCAGACACACCCTTGGAATCTGGAAGAATGTAGAAAATATTCTCTTGCTGCTTCTACCACAGTTTTTTAAAGTTATTGTTAATGGTGCCAGGCCTGAATTCTTAACTCTTGGATGTCAAACTGCCCATATCCTTGAAGTCAATAGAGAAAGCTGTTAACCCAAGGTTACCCTCCTCTCCTCCTGGTGGCTCTCTTGCATTTTTGTTCCCCTGGCCCTGCCCCAGACCCCCTCCCCCCTCGCCCCACCACCTGCTGTCTCCTGGACATTTGCCCCTTTCCATGGTGAGGATGGCCCGCCACAGCTCACTGAGAGCAACCAGTGTGATGTCACTGAACTCGGGGCTGGGAAGAGTCCTGTGAGCAGGTTCCAGTTCATTCCAGAGTGCCAGCCCCCAGGAACACCAGGGAGGGGCCTGGGGTGCGTCTGCGTCACCGGTAACCATGGGTAACAGTAGGCCTGCGTGACCTCCAGCATAACAGCGGGGCAGGAGGAAGGAAATGAAACATCATCCTGTCATTTCAGGCCCCAGCATCGTCCCCCAAGCCCAAGGGGAAGGCCCTCGGGAGGTCCCCAGAGGCCTCACCACTTGTCACTTTCTCCTGTGGATCGCTCTGACACTTGTCACAGTCACCATCACACACTGTGGCTGCCCCTTGATGGACAGAGCCTGCAACCGCTTCATCCTCCATGTCTCTGCGTCCAGGAGGTCTGGGGGTGGAGGACAGAGGGAGGGCCTGGGAGCGGTGGTGGAGAACAATCAATTCTCTCCTCCTGCGCTCAGCCCCAGGGAGCACTAAAGATAGGCAGGAGGGGCAGGAGGAGGCTCCATTCTGTTCTGCTCAGGCCCAGGGACTAGGGGGACCTGCTGAGGGCTGTGGGTCTGGCCAAGGTGCCAGGTAGTTGTCTCCTACCTCTGTGACCCTCACAACTGAGAACCCAGGTAAGGACCCCAGCAAGGCACTCCCGTGTCATCGCAGGACGCCACTTTGGTGGAATGTCCCTAAGGGGGTAACAGGCATTGCTTCTTCTGTCTTCCAGCCCCCAGGGCCTGCTGTGTAGACTGGACATTTGTCACAGCAATGGTGAGGTGGCACAATGACAGCCACCCCACAGGGGAGGGAATGGAGGCCACAGAGGTTAAGTGAGGACCCAGGCCTAGTTAGAAAGGGGGCAGTTGGGATTTAAAGCTGAGCTTTGCTTTGTTTTGTTTTGACTCCAAAGACCAAAGACCATGGTTCAAAAATGTCCCCCTGCTAATATTAGCAAACCGGATCCAGCATTACATTAAAAAGATCGTGCACACCACGATCAAGTGGGATTTATGCAGGGGGTGCAAGGATGGTACAATATTTGCGAAGCCATAAATGTGATTCACCACATAAACAAAATGAAAGACAAAAATCACACGATCGTATCCATAGATGCAGAAAAGGCATTTGATAAAACTCTAGCACCCATTTATGATAAAAACACACAGCAAAGTGGGAATAGAGGGAGCATTCCTCAACATAATAAAAGCTCTATATGAAAAACCTACAGCCAACTCATACTTAATGGACAAAAACTAGAAGCATTTCCCTTAAGATCAGGAGCAAGACAGGCGTGTCCGCTTTCACCATTCTTGTTCAACATAGTATTGGAAGTTCTAGCCACAGCGACCAGACAAGAAGAAATAAAAGGCATCCAAATTGGAAAGGAGGAAGTAAAACTGTCATTATTTGCAGACGACACGATATTGTACATAGAAAACCCTACAGTCTCCACCAAAAAACTACCAGACCTGATAAATGAATTTGGCAAAGTAGCAGGATACAAAGTCAACACTCAGAAATCGATGGCATTTCTGTACACCAATCATGAACTAACAGAAAGAGAAACTAAGAAACAATCCCATTTACTATTGCAACAACAACAAAAAATAAATAGTAAATCGATTTAGTAAAAGCGGTACTCAGGACACCATAGGACACTGAAGAAAGATATAAATAAGTGGAAGTACATTCCGTGTTCATGGACTGGAAGAACTAATGTCATTAAAATGTCCATACTACCCAAAGCAATCTATAGATTCAGTTCAATTCCTATTAAAATACCAGTGGCACATGTCACGGATCTCAAAATATTTCAAAAATTTATATGGAACCCAAAAAGACCCTGAGTAGCCTCAGCAATCTTCAGAAAGAAGCACCAAGTTGGAGGGATCGCAAGACCTGACATCAAACTATATTACAAGGCCACTGTAATCAGAACAGCCTGGTACTGGCATAAGAACAGACACACAGATCAATGGAATAGCGAGCCCAGAAATAAACCCATGTCTCTGTGGTCAGTTAATATTTGACAAGGGGAAATGAGCATACAATGGAGGAAACAGTTTTTCAATAAGTGGGGTTGGGAGAACTTGATTGGTACAAGTAAAAAAAGTGAAACTAGACCACCAACTTACACCACACACAAGAATAAAATCAAAATGGATAAAGGACTTAAATATAAATTGTGATACCATAAAAGTCCCAGTAGAAATACTAAAATTTCAGATACCCCACATAGCAACATTTTTGCCGATATATCTCCTAGCGCAAGGGAAATAAAGGAAAAAATAAACAAATGGCACTACATCGAATTAAAAACCTTCAGTACAGCTAAAGAGAACATCATCAAAATGAAAATGGAACCCACTGTATGGGAGAACATATTTGCCACCGATACATCAGGCTAGGGTTTAATCTCCAAAATATATAAAGAACTCATACAACTAAACACCAGGAAGACAAACAATCCAATTAAAAAATGGGCAAAGGGCCTGAATAGATGCTTCTTCAAGGACATACAGAGGGCCCATAGACATATGAAAAATGCTTAGCATCACTAGCCATCAGAAAGATGCAAATTAAAACCACAACGAGATACCATCTGACACCAGTCAGAAGGCCATCATCAATAAATCAACAAACAAGTGCTAGCGAGGGTGTGGAGAAAAGGGAACCCTTGTGCACTGTTGGAGGGGATGCAGGCTAGTGCTGCCACTGTGGAAAACAGTATGGAATTTCCTCAAAAAACTAAAAATGGAACTACCTTTTGACCCTGTGATTCTACCCTAAGAATCTGGAAACACCGATTCAAAAGAACCTACGCACCCCAATGTTCACAGAAGCACAATTTACAATAGCCAAGTGCTGGACGCAACATAAATGCCCACCAGTAAATGAGTGGATCAAAAAGCTATGGTACATGGGGAGGGGAGGGGGGGAAGGCAGAAAACTACTTGAAAAGCAATAAAAAAACCAACTACGGTACATTTACACAACGGAATACTACGCAGCAGTAAAAACCACAGAATTCTTACCTTTGCGACAGCATGAATGGACCTGGAGACATTACGCGAAGTGAAGTAAGTCAGACGGTGAAAGACAAACACTGTATGATCTCACTCTAAGTGGAATCTAACGAACAAAATGGACTCATGAGCAAAACAGGACCAGCGACCTGGAACAGACTGACGGCTGCAGGAGGTGGGAGGTAGGGGCCAGTCGAAGAACAGGCACGAGTGACCCATGGGGGTGGACTGTGGGAGTGAGGGGCGGGCTGAGGGGTGGGGGCAAAAGGGGAAAGATTTGGACAGCTGTCATAGCATAAACAATAAAATATTTAAATTAAAAAAAAATGTTCCACTCTTGTTTAGCAGCAGCTTACCATTTAACATGCATTTACGAAGTGCCGGACACTGCCAGACATTTTGCATATATTCGCTAGTCTTTTCAAACAATCCTAGGAAGTAGATACTCTTATTCCCATTTTACAAGGGAAAAACATGGGGCTCAGGAAGGTGAAGGCGGGTGTGCAAATCCTCCTAGGGAGTAACTGGTGGAGCTGGGGTCAGAATCCAGTCTGGCTGTCCCAGGGCGGCTCTTTTGTTGGAATCTTGCTTCCCAGAACAGTTCCAAGGGCCTCTTTCAGGAGCCTCTGCCCTGGGCACAGGGCTCTCTCCTGGTGGGCTCTCGCTGCTCAATCCATCTAGCTGTGGAACACCTTCCCTCCTTCAGCCCGAGGCACCCAGGCCTAGTCCAGGCAGATTTTATGGGAAAGGCTGCCACCTTGTGGCCAAGTCACAAACGTACCATTTACCGGGGGATGTGATGGCTTGGAAAAGGGGTGCTTTGGGACACAGGTGAAGTCAGTGTCTCGGAAGAGACCCCCATAAGGAGCTTGCTTTTTAAGGCTGCCTCACAGCTGGAGTGCTAACTCCGGGCCTCAGAGGGAGGGTTCAGGCTTCCCACGTGTTTCAGAACAGAAGGCGGGGGCCTGGGTGTGAGCGTGGTGGGTCAGAAGTTTCCGGGAGAGTCCTTGCTGGGGCCCATGGGAGGAGCCCTGAAGGTAAGCCTCAGCTAGCCTTGTCCCTAAACCCTCCCCCCAAGGTGCTGGTCCTTCCCCGGGTTGGCGGGGCAGAAGCAACATTGGGGCTCGGCGGTTTCTCCTGCAGAGAGGCCCCCAGCCCCTGCCTTCCATATTCCACCCTGTATTCCACACTGTCCCCAACTCCGAGGGGCAGAGTTACAGAAGCTCCTTCTCACTCACCAAATTTGACGCATGTAAGGGGTCTGGGCTGTCCCATTCGGGCCTTTGCAATCTCCTAGGCTGTTTTTCCTGCCCTCTTCTCTCTGCGCTTTGCTGATCCAAGGACGAGCTAGTCAGATTTCTCCCCGGTTATGGGAACCCCACTTTAGGCTCCCCGTGGTCTGCAGGAGAGTGTCCAGCTTCTGGGCCTGATTTTCCTCCCTGCCTCCTTCTCCCCCACAGGCCCGTCCCAGACCTCGTGCCTCCCCGGGGGCTCCGGTCCAGCACGCCTCTTCCAGGCTGCACATTCAGATCACCTGGGGAGCTTTGAACATGCTGGGGCCCAGACCACTCCCGTGGACATTCCAATGTAATTGGCCCGGGATCTGGAGGTCGTGGGGTGTTTAGGGAGCCTCCCAGGTGATTCCCATATGTAACCAGGGACCTAATGCGCAGACATCGCTCTGGACTTCTCCCCCGACGACCTGCGTATTTCTTCGCCTGCCTGCTGCGCCTGTGCCACGCCCAGCCCAGAGCACCCTGTCCACCTCCTCACTGTGCTCCACTGCAGTGGGACTCCCTGGGCTCTGGGCTCAGCGGGCTCCCCCCCTGGCTTCTTGCTAGAGATCAAGTCCCTGTCTTGCTTGGCCCCCCGGTGGCATCCACCCCAGGGAGACACCACTCAGTGGTCCGTCCCTCTTGCAGCTTCCACTAAGCTGGGATTTGCGAGGGAGGCTGTGCTGTAGGCGCGCGTCCAAATGGTCGGGACACCTGTTGGGTCACACCGGGCAGAGGCAGCAGGGCCTGGGCGGGGAGTGGCCGTCTCCTGCCTCCTGTTCTTGTCCTGAAGGGAACTGGCCTGAACTCCTCATGGCAGTTGGGGAACAAGTGTGTGTGTGTGCTTCTGAGCAGGAAGTTCTCTGGAACACTTTTGGTCGCCGTTTCGCTTTGCTAAGTCATAGCTTGACCTGTTGGTGATGCTGACGGAGTCCAGGATCCCGCCCCCCCCCCCAACCTAGTATGAGGTAGACAAGCCTCTCTCCATCTTTCCACACATCAGTCCGGCTAGGTGACTGGGAGGCAGCGGTGACTTAGAGACTCGAAGGGTCTCAGGGTGCCACCCAGCCTTCCCGGAGAGGTTTTGAAATCTCCAGAGCTGGGCTTGAATCCAGTGCCACCACTTACCAGCTGGGGGATGGCTGGCCTCCATCCCCTCACCTGCAAAGTGAATGCTGCTTGGAGCTCATCCTTGTATCCTCTTGACTCGATTTACCTCCATTCCTTTCTCTGTAGTCCGGAGCACATGCCTTCAACCCAGGGCCATGGCCGATGGCCTCGTCCTTCACCCCACTGACGACAAAGTCAGCTCCCTGCCCGTCCCCACTGCAACCAGAGCACTTGTTCATGCAATTAGAATGGCCTCCCTCCTGCGTTCAGTTTTAGAAACGCAGTCTTTAATATGTGCACCTCTGCACCCTGCCCGCCTCTTCTGTGTGTCTCGCCACAGGTCCTTTGCATACGCTGCTCCCTGGTCTGGAGTGCATTCCCCTCTCTTCCCCTGGTTAACCCGCTGACTGTCAGGCTTCAGCACCTGCTGTGACATTCCCAGTCACATCCCCAATTATGCGCACCCCCGGCTTTACAGGTCTACGCCTGTGGGTGCTACCACCCCTGTCATTTTCACATCATAGTGTCATTATTGGACCACTGTCTCCCTGTGACCCTGCCCCTGAGTGGTGGCATGAGGACCTGTGTTCATGCCTGCTCACCGCTTTTATCCCCAGAATGTAGCACAGGACCAGGCACAGGGCAAGCTCTCAGCATAATGTGGTCGGATGCACACACAGTGGGGGTTCAGTGAGAGTGTCGGGTGTGGGGCACTCAGCGAGGTTCTTGGCAGGCAGTGAACGTCTGTAAATATTAGCTATTAATGATGACATTATTCTACCTGTAGGGTTGGTGCAAAAAAATTCCTCTAAATCACAAGCACTCTTCTTACTGGGGTTGTTTTAGGGGTGCACGTTTTGGAGTAAATTACTGATCTAGTCTGGAAGGAAATACAAACGCACACACACCCAGAGCCATACAAACTGGAGCACGTCTCCCGATGTGGCGAGTGTGTTTGCTGTCAGTTTTCTGCCAGCACCTCCCAGCGCTAGACGGGGCAGCAGGGAAGCCTGGCTGTCCCAACAGGGGTGCAGGGACCCACCCATGCAGGGGTGGGCCTGCGGGTCCTCCCTGCCCACCCCCCACCCCCCCACCCCCCCCTCGGCCCCAGGCCCAGACTCTCTTCACCTGTTTCCTGCAGGGAGGAGGGGGCTGCAGGCGTCAGGCAGAGATCAGTGTAGAATGCAGAGCTGTTTGGGGGCACCAAGATGCCTCTAGGAGTAGTTCCTCCGAAACTTCAAAATTCCAGCTCACCCCCCTTTTCTCCAGCAACTTCCACCGCATCCTCGCCTCAAAGCACTTCGACAGAAGACCAATGTCCACAGGAGTTTTAGAGACTTTATTTATGTATAAACCATTTAAACACTTTGCCATAAATTATCTTTGCCTGTCCCTAGTCTTTGCTTAGCAGCAAATTAAAATTAATATAAAAACTCGATGAACAATTCATACATGTATATTACAAAAAAGTTCCTGTACCAAAGTTCTTATTAGACATTTTTTTGTTGTTTTGTTTTAAAACTTTTTTTTGTTTGTTTTTTGTGGGTTTTCTTTTTTTTTTTTTTAAATTTTTTTTTTTTTAATTTTCTCTCCTCGTGGTGACTGTCATGTGATTGTCTCAGTTTCTGGACCAAACAAACACACTAATAATTTTAAATCGGAAACAGTGATTGTGCCTTGAGGCTTATGTATGCACAGGGTGATCTGAAGTGGTGCCCGTTAGCAAAAGAGGGTCACGATGCCACATCTCTACTGCCACTGATACCCACGAACTACGGAATCTAAACAGACTACACCCTGTAACTGCGTATTACTGTCCACAATGGAATCTTCAAAGACAAAAAGAGTATGAAATTTATCTGTAGTGAGTATAGCCACCATTTTGAATTAAGTTTTCCACTCTGAGCTCAAAGAAATTAGCTCAGGCCACACTCAGTGGGGACCGGAGCGTTAAGTGCTGAACGGTATTTTTTTTTTTTTTCCGCCTTGACATTTGATATGAATTTCCTTTTGTGTTTCCCCCTTGTGTTTTTGTTTTTCTTTATAAAGTATTTCCAGTGCTCACTCTTTCACTTGTATGCGCCCCCCCTCCCCAGTCGCTACACACAAATCACCCCCAAAGTCGTGTTTTAAATGCACCTGTAGTAGAACGAAAACGTCTGGAGTATTTTTGTCCGACAAGCAGTCTGAACGGGCCTCTCGGCCGGTCTGGCGATGCTGGTCCCCAGGGATGTCCGCGCCGCTCACGTGTGAATCAGTGAGGTAATAGAATCGGAGGCCTTCCCGCCTTCCTTTCTTTGCTTTGCGGTTGTGTGTTTGTGTTGCTTTTTGTTTTAGTATCATTCTTGTGTGTGTGTGTGTGTGTGTGTTTTCTCTTTAGTTCCTTTTGGACATTTTGCATCTCTTTGCTGTGTAGACCCAGAACAAGTGGGCCATATTTTTAGGGGAACTTGGAGCATTTCGTGGGTTCGTTCGTTCATTCATTTGTTTTATTTTCCTCAGAAGTGTCAGCCGGGCTTGAGTCTGCTTCGGGATGTGGGACGTCTCTCTTGGACAGTAGCATCGGAACTCAAAAAATGTGAGCCTGCTTGCCACTGTTACCCGAAGCAGCCCGGCCCCAGGGCCCCTGGTAGGTCTTCATCTCCTTAGGAGAGGAGAGAACAGTTACTCCCGCTGAGCCATCCAGACAAGGAATGGCAGCCGATGATTTTGTTACCTCTTTCCCATCTCGTTCTGTCTTAAAAACTGGATGTTGCTGCTACAGTCTGCGAGCTCTGGGTATTGCTCCACGGGGAGCACGTAGTAGCCCTCGTAACCCGGCACCCGCCCCGTGCTCAGGAGCTGCTGCTTCTCGCCCTCAGTCCACGGGCGGCTCCCCTCGCGCCCGTCCCTGGCTTTCTGCTGCTCCTTGGCCCAGGCGGTGCCCAGGGCCCTCTGTCTGGCCTGGTCCAGGACACGGGCCTTCTCTTCGTCCAGGGTGTCGGGGGTGAGGCCGTAGCGGATGCTGAGCAGCAGCGTGTTGTGCTGGAACTCCACATTGGTGAACCTTCGAGTCCTGCCGTTGACCAGCAGCGTGGGCTGCGACACGGTCACATTCACCCCGCTCTCCAGCACCTTGCGGCCGATGGTGGTGCCCAGCGTGACCAGGTCACCGTCGGCCGAGCCGATCTTCACGAAGTAGTGGGTGTCTTTGCCCTCAATGCTGTAGTGCATTTTGTCCAGGTAGTAGGCGTTGTTCAGCACGGAAGCCACCTTGCGGCTGTCCTCGCTGGCGATGCTGGACACGCCGGTGGTCACGCGCCCTTCTTTGATGGCGAACATGATGCCTTTGCCGATGATGGGCGTGGTGGTGGCAAACCAGTGGCCTGCCTTCTCCCGGATGCTGGCGTGCAGCTTTTTAGCAATGACCTGCCCTTCAAGAGCCAGGAAGGCCTGATTGTGCCTCTCTGTCGTCTGCTGGACACCTGTGATGAGCTGTGGGCATAAAACACACAGACTGCTGAGATGAAAGGCAGGGCAGCCGCTTGGGTGGGCTGGGAAGCTCATTACGGAAGGGTCAGGAAGGGAAAAGCCTGGGCCCCTCCCTGTGGGAACCAGGCTTGTACCTGCAGGGACGTGAGCTAACACAGGCCTTCTGTTCAGAACTGAGGACAAGCTGGAGCTTTCCGGGGCTCTGATCGCGTGGCTATCCGCTTGAAACTGTGCCACTCACTCAAAAGATGGGATGGAGGTTCACTCCCTAGCTCGACTCGCCTCTCCCTTCCAGGTGAAAGAGAGGCACTCTGCCCTCTGGTGGTTGGGCAGCCCCAGGAATATCCTGACCTGAAGGGCAAGGTGGGTGTTTGGGGAGCTGTGAACCCTGCTGTTGTGGCCCAGGTTTCTTTGAGGCCAATACCGTGGATATTTTTTTAACTTCCTTGGGTTAAGACCTTGCCTCTCAAAGTATGGCTGGGAGCAGCGGAGTCCCCGGGGGCCCGCCCTGGTAGAATGGCAGGATCTCACACCTTCCTCTGGACCTATGGAGTCAGAAGCCGCATTCTAACAAGACACCCTGGGTGGTTTGCCTTAGTGTTCACATTCAAGGTGCTCCAGGCCAGGATGGGCTGGCCTCAGGGGCCAGAGGGACCATCCCCGGGCCCAGAGCCATTTTCTTTGGATTTGAGCCCTGATTCTGCAGGGGGAGGAAATCACCACGATCGCCTTGGCCTTAAGCTCTGCACTCACAAATGACAACTTGTCTCAATTGGTGGTTGGGGGACAGGCTGGGATAATGGAGGAGGCTGTGTTTGGGAGGTAATGGCACTTAGATAAATGAGAGAAATGATGGCCATTCATCCACTGAGTGGTCCCCGAGGGGCAGAACTGAGAGCGCGCTGTTCTCAATTACCCAGCAGCTCCTCCTTGTCTCTCGAGTTACACAGTTTGGACAATTATCCAGAGCAGCTGAGACCTTTCAGCTGTTTATGGGGCTGAGCACTGGCTCTGCGGCGGGGTTAGCTGAACCGGGATGCCCTCCCCTCCTGTCCTGTCGCGGCAGAGCTCCGAGCTGCACCCGCCCGGAAAATGGCCACCCTTTGCTCATCACGGACAGCCCCCGGCACCCATTATGTCCGGAAAACTCAATCTGTATACATTTGCACCATAAAACCCGCATGTTTTACGTGGGGCATAAAAATGTTCTTGAATGAGACAGAAACTGCAAACCACAGTTTTAGGACGTCCCATAAAAGCCCAGAAAGGGTTAACTTTTATAGGTGGTGCAGATGGTAGGTTGCTGCTAGATTTCTCCGTGCTGTTGTTAATCCAGACATGACTCAGGGGTATATACTGAACAGGTAGTGACACCACAATTAAGGTCATCATCGAGGCTCGGGAGAAGTTCGTGCTGCGCCAGACAGGTGTCAGGGTGACAGCATCGGCTTTCCTGGGGAGTCAGCGGTTCGTGCACCTTTTACACCCAGCGCCAGTGTTTCCCTCCTCTGCCCACATGCCCTCAGCTCCCATGCGGCTCTGTTTGCTGAAGGCGTGACGGCAATCGTTGCGTTCTTGGCAGGAGCCCCAGCTTACCTGTCCACTCTCACTTGCTTGGCTCTCCGACAGCTCATACGGAGGAGGCACGAAATACATCTTGGCTCTCGGGAAGCCAGGAATTATGTTGCTAAGCTGAAATCCAAACATCACAAGCCAGCTTTTCACGTCTACGATGGAAACAGAAACAAAGATTTCTGAAATCATCATGGGTGGAAAGCAGTGGAGGATTTTGGAGAGAGAACAAAATAAAATGGACGCTTGGGCGGGAGTCCAACGCTGGGACGGTCTCCTGGTCCAGGCCCAGAGCTTCTCGATGCGGGTTCTAGGAAGTAGATGTCCTTCCGAACTTGGTCGGCTCCTAACACCCACCGCCCCCCACCCCACCGCAGGGCACACACTCATCTCGGGGCCTGGGGTGCCCTTCCCAAGAAGTATCTTCTGGCTCTCTCACCTCTTTCAAGTCTCCTCCGATGTTGCCTCCCCCTTAGGGCTGACCCAACCACCATGGTTAACACCTGCCCCCACCCCAGCAATCCCGAGTCTCCTCGCTCTCCCCATTCCCTCTCCCCTCGCCCACCCCATCCTGCAATCACCTTCTAATGTGCTGCAGCACTTGGGTGTGGATTATACCTATTGGTTATCGTCAGAGTGTAAGCTCTACAAGGGCAGGGTGCTAACGAATCTATTTTAGACACGAATGTCCCCCCAGGCCCTACGACAATGTCTGGCACAAAATAGGTGCTCAGTAAATGTCCTTGGAATGAATGAATGAATGGATGGATGGATGAACACCAAACATGGGTGGCAAAGGCTTCCCTGACTGGCTTAAGGGTGACAGAGGAACTCTCCATACCTGCCTGAGAACTTGCTTCTAGAGGGACTAAGTAAGGAGGTGGGACAACTGCCTACCTCCCTACCTCCTGCCCTGGGACTGTGGCGAGGGAGTGAATGTGGACTTTACTACTTTTAAACATACATGCACGTAAGACCCCTCTACTGGGGGGGAAGGGTGGGATCTGGAATCTATGGTGCATTCTTTGGCCTTGGGCACAGGCTGGTCCTTTGAACAACTTGGCAACTACACATGTTAGTGCCAGCCCATTTAAGAGTTATTTAGCAACACGGATTTGACATTGTGTTAAAAAGTGTGTTGGCATCCAGCAGAGAGAAGCCTGGTATTAATCCAGCAACAATCACATACAGATAGAGCAGCTCTTTTGTGCAAGGTAGGTGCTGGGGACTGCAGGGCGTGGCTTTCCCAACTTTGGACATTCACATTTACTTGGTCCCGCTGCTTTGCCACATCCGGGTAGCACCTGTGCTGGTATTGACTGTACTTCCTGGTTTCTGAAAAATAAATTTGCCCTTTCCACTTACGTCAGTCCATTCTTAAGAAAAGAAACTTTGTCCTTACTGTAAGTGGGAGAGCAGACTCACTTGATGGGAACAGAAAAGAACTGTCAAATGAAAACAAAGCAAGGCAAACCCGTGATTCTGTTGCCAGATAGTGAGTGAGTCTTAGATCTGCTCTGTCCGTTCAAAGGGGAAATTAGAAGCGTTAATGAGGTGGCAAACACATACTGGTACCCAGTGGAGACGTTCTCCTCCTTGGCTGATTTGGAAGAATAAAAAGAGGACCGAGGAGAGACCAACATCCACATGCATGCACCTACGTTCTCCAGTCCCTCCTCTGTGCACCACGTAAAATCACCCCACCTTCCACCATAAACTAGGCCACGGAGGGAGATCCCAGAAAGGCCCGAGAGGTCTTTGGCCTCAGGAGACTCTCCCCACCCTGGTCTTTTCCCCTCAGAGGTCCCTCCCTAGCACTCAGGAGGTGACCCCTGGTCACTGCCTTTGGGAGCAGGCGTCTTTAATGGTCACTACCCTGACCAATTATTGCTCACGTCACCTGCCTTTCTAGTGTCTAACATGGCCTGATTTGGGAGTCTATCCCTAGTGGGAGATGTGTGTTCACATCGCCCACCTCTTCCTCCCTTCTGCAGGAGGCACTTCCAGCCCCACGAGCACCCCTTGCCTTGGGAAGTCACTGGTCTCATCAGGGGACAGGCCCCCTGACAATCTGCTGAGAGGGAGTCCTTGAGGCAGGGGCTGGGGCTGCAGCCCCTCCTAAGAGCTCATTCCTTCCTTCCTTCTCAGGCTCCCTGGGGCTATGTGACTGGGCTGCCATCTGGAATGTTCTCTCTCCTAAAATACTGTCAGCCCACAGCTTGGGTGTTAAGCGTAGACAGGAGAAGGAGGTCAGGGAACTATGAGGCTGTGCCTTCCTGCTCACATACAAAAATGAAGCCCCACAAGATGACTCTGCTCACATGCGCCTGCCCGGGACAAGGGGCAGGGAGAAAATACAAGTCGCTGTGGGCAACATACAGGAAGTTTGCTCGATTTGAAATTTATCTGGGGTTTCAGGTTTGCCAAAGCCACGCCACTCAGGGCAGAGCCTGGATCTGTTTCAGGGTGGAGCTGGAGACCCCTCCCCACACCCCCAACTTTTCACCCACAAAGTTCCCGTGTCCAAGTCCTTTGCTGCATGGGCATAGCAGACGCATTCCGACCATTCATCAGACTGTGCTGTGCGAGGTGCTTTTTGAGTTGCCATTCACCTACTTTTCCCAATCCCATGGGTGAATACTGTTATCATCATTTTGCTGATGAAGATACCAAGGCTCAGAAAGGTTAAGACGTCTCTTCAAGGCACACAGCAAGTGACAGGCAGGGCCAGAATGGGTGAAATGGGTGATGGCCCAGGTGCTACCGTCTGGGCCCTGGCTATCCTCAGGTTTGTCTTGGATGGAGAACCTCCCTGGATGCTAACATGGGGTGGGGGGGGGCGTGTCTGTCTTTTCATGAATACCTTTTGATCACAGGCATATCAATCATCAATATATTACTTTAAAAATAACTGTTTAAAAGCCTATGAGTGGGAAAGAAATCATTCTTGCTCTCAGTCACCCCTTCCTAGTGGCCACCCTTCTGCTCCCACCCAGGTGTCTCAGAGCTTGTCCCAGGAGCCAGCAGCACCCCGGGGGGAGGGGGGAACTGGGCCTCTTCTGGCCTCAGGAACTGCCACTTGCACTCAGAGAGCTGTTTCCAAACACCAGAGATTCTCTTGAGCACCAGAGAGAAGGGCCTGTTCTTTATGCTCCTCCTGACTACATCTTAATTACTTCTGCTTAAACTGTGAAGGGCAAGTTTGAGCACTCTGATCCTCTCCTAAGTGGCAAGCGAAGACTCATTCAGACGGGCTTTACAGTGGCCCAACCTGCAAAGAGCGGAGAATGGGTTGGTGTTCTGTGCTGGGGTCCCCTCTCCAGGGGTCTTCTCATCCTGGTCCAGCAGCTGGTGTGGCCTCAGGCGGGTCCTGCTCTCTCTCTCTCTCCCTAGGCCCCGTTTGTCCAGCTGGGGCTGCACACATCAGCCCAAGCCACGTGGCTCCTCTGACACCACCTTTTACGTCAGATTCTTTCTAGCGGTTTCTGGATTCAATTTTGTTGGACTTAGTTCAATTTGATTTAATTCCCATTTAGTGAGTCTCTATGAAGCACCGGAATGAGGGAAGACATTTTGCCATTCAGAAAACTCTCCGCCAGCCGTTGCCTGCGGGCAAGGCTCTGGGCGCAAGGATGTGGGGCGGCGGGTTAGCAAGTGGGGTGGGTGGGGGCGGGGCGGGGCGGTGGCGGCAGTCAGTACTGGACCCCGCGTGATGAGTGGTTGATACTGGACCCCGCGGGAGGAGCAGCCAGTACTGAAGCCTACGGGACGAGAGGGGCGAAGGAGGCAGCAGTGTCGGCAGCGGCCCTGCCCTACTGCCCTGCTGCAACCCTGCATCAGCAGCCTCCAGGGACCCCGCACCCTCAGCCTGGAGTTAAGTGGACAAGCTGGTTCGGGCATCCCAAGTCCTGGGCCCTGTCCTCGCCCTGTCTTCCGGTTCACGTCTGGAATGGTTATAAATCCATCAACAGGAATGCCCCCGAGTGGGGTGTCTTTGTTGGCTGGATAGATATTATACGAACTCCTGGGAACTTCCGCACGGCGTTGGAGATGGGGAGACTTCAGAGTCTGATGTCAGGGAAGGAGAAGGATGCGGAAACTGCTAATGTTACTGCGCCCCCCGGAGGGCGGGGTGGGGATTGCCAGTGAAGGGCAGCCGCGATGTCCCCCGTGGGCATAGGTTACTGACTCTCCCACCCGGCCATGACTCATCCCCCAGCCTTGCCCAACTGCCCTACTACCCAGGGTGGCAGAGGCTACAGCAGGCAGGACAGAACCAGGCAGCAAAGGGGAGGGAGCTCAAGTCCCTGGCCAGACGGCCAGACTACAGCGCCCACTACAGACAGACGTCGCTTTGTGGGAGGCCCACAGCCCCACTGGAGGGGTCTAACAGCTAGGAGATGAGGGAGCACCCCTATGTGATTCTGGCCCAGCCACAGAAGGTCCTTCTCCGCCAGGCCTCCCCGGTGGCCAGCCTACAACAGAAGCGCAGCTGAGAGCAAGCCCAGCTGAGAGCAAGCCCAGCCAAGGGTCCCGCTGATGGTTTCCGGCCTGAGCCCCAGCACCCACGTCGCTGCCCTACTTCCAGCATTGACGGAAGCGGCCCTCTGGACCCAGGCAGCCCACAGTCCGGGAGACCTCAGCCTCCATCAGCAATGGGGACACGCTCCCATGCCAGCCGCCATACCACAGCGATGCCAGCTTGAAGGACACCGGAGCTACTGTCTGGAGCCTGCCCGTTTTGCCACTGACCTGCATCCTCCCCAGCACCTTCCTATCTCCTTCCCCATAATTCATGACATCAAAAAGCTGCCTTTCCCCCTTGTTCCTTGAGACTCAGGAGGGCCAAAACAAGAATCTTTTGCTTTTTTCCCCTCTCTCTCCCCTACCAAGGATTGAAGGAAGGGATTCATCCTTTGTGTACAGAGGTACCGACTCCCTCCCCTAAATCAGGCTGAGAAGGAACCAGCCAGCTTACCTCCTCCTGGTGGTTTTCCCTATCTAGTTTATTTTTTGTTTCCCCTCTTCCCCCTTCCCTCTGAAACCATTTTAGGTGTCACCTGAGACTCCAGTAAAAACAAAAACAGGCAAAAAAAAAGATAACTTTTTTTTTTGCCTTTTTAGGAGAACCAGGAAAGTAGCCGAGGAGTCAGTGAGGTTGATTGTACCCCGAGAGAATGATTTTGTTTGGGGCAGCTGGAGGGTCTGTTCTGCTTTCTTTGAGAGCCTCTAGAAAGTCACCTCTGGCTGATTCATCTCAAAGGTTTGCAGGGCCCAGCAGGGCTTTGGAAAGCACATTCTGGGTGGTGGGAGATTCTTTTCCTATGGCGGAGATAGGCCTGGCCTGCCTCCTGTTCACACTGTTTCTTCTGTCTGGGACACTGTCCCTACCCGCCCCCCCCCCCCCCCCCCCCCCCCCCCCCCCCCCCCACACCACACTCACCATATACACCACACACACTACATACACCACACACACATGCCATATACACCACACACTTCCTAAACGTCTCTCCTCAAATGCTCTCTTTTGGGAAGGCCTCTGAGCACCCTAAGTAGACACTGCCCATCACTCCCTGTCTAACCCCTACCCGTATTTATTTACCTTCATAACACTTAACCATTATCAGAAACTACACCCGTGTGCATGGTTTTTTGAGAGGGGCTTTAATTTGAAACTGCAGTGAACTGCGGGGCGACAGTCAGGCTGAGCCCCAGGGAAGCAAGGAAGCCTGGCAGCGTGGCATGGGAGTGCCTCCTGCTGCAGGAGGTGTTGGGGGAGGATGGGAAGGAAGGGACCAGCTTGGCTGTAGCTCCTTGGCTCACAGGGTGCCAGCTGCTTCCATTGGAGGGTGCAAGGCTAAACTTCAAGGGGCCTGGGACTAGTCAGTGAGGCACTGCATGGCCCCATGTTGACCTCTGAGGTTGCCTATTTGTGTCTATTCCTTTGGACACTGAGGTTAGCACTGTGCTGCAGGTAGCTTCTGCTTCCTTTTTGGTCTTGGGGATGGATAAGTGACTCCTTGTCACCTGGGGGTAGGGGTCCCTTAGGCTTGATGCCTCTCTGACCCAAGGCCAAGAGCTGTGAGTTTTCTGGAACTTGGGGTAGGGCCTTGGACTCGGGGTCCCCACATTGTTCCTGTACAATGCATGCGCAGGCGAGATGGCTCTGGCTTCTTTGCTGGAAGTTGGTCCTTTGGAGCTCGCTCCATCCATCCATCCATCCATCCATCCACACATGCAAGCATCCATCATGATTTCCTTATTTCCCTGAGGACAGGGGCTTTATCTTGCTTCCATTGTAACTCTAGTTCTAAGTATATGTTAGGATGGATAGATACGAGTGGATGGATAGGGACCCTCATTTCACCAATGACTCACTTATCATGAGGAAGTAGACCATTTGCCCTCTTTGGTCTCCCTGACTCCATACCATTTCAAAGCTTTCTATGTCCTTCTGACTTTTGCTCATGGTTTTTCTTCAGCATTGACCCCATTTCTGTCAACCAAGATCACCTTCCTCAGGCCCAGTTTGCCCCTTTGGGCCCTTCTGTAGTACATCAAAATTTTCAGCTCAAGTCACACACACACACACACACACACACACACACCCCTTTGTGAGAAGGGTACTTATCTTGTTCACCACCGTATCCCCAGAATCTAGCCTGGTGCCGCTCTATAAATGCTTGTTGAATAAATAACAGGCACCTACAAGGCAGCATGGACTTCATTCTGCTTTGTGTTATTGTTGGTTATTTGCATGTGTATCCTGCCAGCCTGGGGGTGAGGTGGGGACCTGGCTCTGAGTCATCTCAGTACCTATGCGCGCTCATCGCTTCACCAGCAATTATGTCACTAACACGAGCAGGCGCACTGTTGTGAACATCCATTGTCTCAGTGCCAGGCACTGGGCTTTACCTGTCTCAGTTCACTTACTTACAAGATCACTCTGTGGGAGTGATCTTGTAAGTAAGTGATTTGTGTCCTTTCACAGAGGAGGAAACTACAGCTCAGAGAGATTGGCCCACTAGCCCGTACTCACTGGCTTATAAATTGAGAAAGAATTAGACCCAAGTACTTCTGACACTAGAGTCCCATTTGTGCCCCCATCATAAGGCTATCTTCCTCCGTTGGGGCAGGAAGGGCTCTTATAAACTGAGTGGACTTGACAATGGGCAGGACCTCTCCAAAGAGACTTGGCGACTGCTCTGCACTGCTGTCACTCGACTGTTCCACACCCTGTGCTGCCCAGGGCTTACAGCTCTCCGGGATTCTCCTAGTGTGTGATGTAAGGCCACCTTCCGAAGTGCCCAACAGTCTCCTGGGACGACCACCCCACAGGGAGCCCGTGCCCAGCCGAGGCAGCACAGTCCTCACCTGTCACGTAGTTCTTCAAATCCAGCTCATTGCTGAGAGGATTGTTGCTCTTGAACATGTACAGGTTAAAGGGGGCTGGTTCCCTGCCCACATTTTTCCACATGGTGTAGTCTGGAGAGGTCCATCGTCCTGCCAGCACATCATAGTCACGTTGAGTGAAGTGGACCAGCTTGGTCAGGGGATCGTAGAGTCCCCCATGGAAGCCAATGACCATCTGGAAGTCAGGGTTGGAGTCATAATAAATCTCCCCGTAGGCCGTGTACTGCAGCTGTTTGATCATGAGACCATTGATGCTGAACACAGCCAAGGGGGTCCCTGTGTTATCCGAGGCCACGTAGTATTCCTCCCCGCTGCTGCTCTCCATGGCGAAGAGGTGACCTTGGAGGTCGTAGTAGAGTGAGGTTATCTCCGAGTTGGAGTGATTGTAGACGTGGGTGATGCGAGTCGGGTTGTGGAGGTCCGAGTAGAAATACTGCAGGTGGTGGCCCAGGTTGGTCTTGTAGGAAGCCCGCCTCCCCACACCGTCGTAGCGGTATTGGACGCTCCACCCACTGGCCTTGTTGTAGGCTCTCGTGAGGAGGCCCTTGGAGTTGTACTCGAAGATGTCCGCCCCTCGCTGGCACAGATAGCCGTCATCGTCGATTTTGTACTGCACATCGCCAAGTCGGGTTATCCGGTCCCGGAGGTCGTAGCGCAAGGGCATAAGGCGCACGCTGTTGCCCGGGTTCAGCAAGTGCAGGTTCCCGTTGAGGTCGTAGCTGTAGCGCCAGGTGGGGCGGTCATTGACGGCCACGCTCTGGAGCTGCCCGTCCCCGTCGTAGTCATAGGTGTACTTCGTGGTGTTGGCATAGGGCCCCAGTTTCAGCTCCCGCTTAATCACTCTGCCCATGCTGTCATACTGCACCGTCATCCAGTACATGAGGGACCTGAACATCTCGTACTGCACCTCCTTGATCCGCCCGTGGGTGTCAAAGTGTTTGCTGAGGGTCATCACGGCGGTGGTAATGATCTGGTTGATGTCATAATAGATAACCCCAAACTTGCCAAAGTGCTCCACCTTGCCAGAAATCTCATCATAGCGGTAGAGGTCAACAGGAAGGGGAGTTTCACTTATGACGGGCTTGATGCTTGCGATCCGGAAGCTGTTGTCGTGATAGGTGTAGTCGAACCTGGCATTGACCATGCCTTCCTCAGAAAACCTATAGATCTGCTTGTCCACGAGCGGGCCAATCTTCCGGTACCGGATGGTGCAGGAAAAGCCCCCACTTTGGAGGTTGACCATCTTCAAAACACCAGTGGTCTCATCGTACCCGAAAGTGACGGCAGTACTGTCGTAGACAATCTCTGATAACTTGGAGAGCTTCCCATACTTGTAGAATACCTGGCGCCCGGTGCCCAAAAAGGATGTCTTCAGGATGCGGCCATCATCACTGTAGTCAAAGATGACTGAAGCGTTGCTTTCAGGAGGGTTGTAAATGTTGCGGATGTAGCCGATGGAAGTGTGCGTGGACATGCTGTGCCGAGCAACGCTGGGCATGGTGATGGCGTGGAGACGGTCAGAGGAGTCATACTCGAATATGTACTGACGCTGGCTCTGCAGCAGGAGGACCATGGACTGGAAGGAGGAAAGGGGAAGGAAGCCCATGAGTTGGCATTTTAGGACCAATTCCCTCAAACTGACAGAATTTATTCCATTTTCCCCAAAAGCCCATTCAGAAGGCATGAAGGATGGGGAGGGTTAGAGCAGAGGTTTTGAGTGGGTAGACTTCATTGGGCATGCCAGCTCTGATGGATCAGGGTGCCTGCCTGGAGTAGGGTTTCTCAAACTATAATGTGCATGCGAAATACCCAGGGATCTTGTTAAAAGGCAGATTCTGATTCATCAGTTCGGGGAGGAGGCGGGGCCTGAGACTCTGCTTTTGTAACAAGCTCCCAGGTGATGCTGATGTTGCTTGGACCACACTTTGAGTAGTGAGGGCTTGGAGGGCTGAGGTGGGAGGCACTGGGAGCGTTTTCCTACACACTCAATAATGAGGAATCCTGAAATCGCTTAGAAATGACTGCCAGTGACCCGGCAGGGGACAGGTGTGACACACATACTATGTTTCTGCCACCCCTGATTAAATCTAAAGAGAAAGCACATGCTCCATTTAGAAGCTACTGAAAAGATTAAAAAGCCCAGAATCATTGATTCTTTGGGGAAAAAATGGCCTCAAACTCAAGGCAATTGGGAGATTCCTGCCTCCTCTGGTCAGCCATTCCAGCATTTTATGATATAATGAGAATAATATTCAGGAGGGACTAAAGGGACAGCAGCCCCTCTCTTGCAGAGGTAACAGCTCTGTCTACAGTGGACACAAATCAGGAGGTGAGGAGCAAGGGAACGGAAATGGACCTGCATCAAGGGTGAGTCCAGGTGAGAGGCCCGGGCTGAGCAAGCCCCTGTCTGATAGCATGGGTGGAAGTGCTGAGCAAGCTGACCTTCAAATAGCTTGACTTGTGCCCTGAAGGGACCTGTTTTTACTGCTGATCCAACCTGACCTTTTCCTACAGAGACCTGAACCTGGCGCTTCCAGACATGGAATTACATGGAGAGGATTGTTGGCTGGTTCAGCAACAGGCCAAGTGGGAGGGTGTTTGCTCTGTGTGCTTGAGTTTTAGGTACAATTCTCTCTTCTGATGGCTTAATTTCAGGCCAAGGCAGAAATGAATCAATGCATTTCTAGTTTAGAAGTAATGCTTTGCCATACTGCCAGTGATTCTGTCAGCTTCAACAGTACTTGTTATTATTTTGGGGATAAAATAAGACAATCTCTCCTTTTTGCCATTTCTGAGTGTCTGTGTCTATATATATATATATAGCTTTTAGTGGTAATAGTGCTGAGCTATGAATAACGTTGCATTCAGATCACCTTTCTCCCAGTGAGGAGGGTAAGGGGAGGGGAACCCTTGTGGGGTCAAGGCAAAGATGTTCAGGCGTCTTAGGGCAAGGCAGGGCAGGTCAGCTCAAAAAGAGCAGCGTTAGTAGGAGCAAGCTCGGTGGGCCAAGGGCAGCAGGTTTACCCACCTTGTCCAGGTAGGAGTAGCTCCACACTTTCCCATCAGCGAACATGCGCGACACGACACGGCCTTGCTTGTCGATGTCTGTCCTCTCGCTCATGGCCCCGCGCTGCAGGCCAGCCAGGCGCCCGTTGAAGAAGTAGGAGACGTTGACGGCTGCTAACCCGCTGCTGGGGAGCCAGAGGAAGGGGCGGCCCACCTGGTCGTAAATGATTCTCAGGGTGAACTTCCGGTGGTCATCATAGATCTTCTCCGTCCGGATATTCCGGTCGTAGTCAATGGACAAGAGATTCCTTCCGTGGACCTGGGAGAACACAAACCAAGGGCCCTGTTGGAAAGCTATCCCCTGGGCAAGTGGAGCTCAGGAATCTACGGAGGACAAGGTGGGCGTGGCCTGGGCACAGCGTGCATCGGAGGAGGAAATCGCTCTGAAGTTATTTGGGGCTGTGCTCTCTGAACTCTTTTACACCACGGTACACACAGTAGATGGTAGTGTTCGAGGGTGTGCTAGAACACAGACATGAGGCTGTGCAAAGGCTGGCAATGACCGCTCTGGGAGTGGCCTCCCTGAGCACAATTATTCCGGGTGCCACCACGTTGTGGGAAGTGTGAATGGTGAAAATTGGGCAGCACGTGGGGCGAGGGGATTTGTATATTTGCACACTTATTACCCTTGTTGGTTGTATTATCAGCTGAGTAGCTAACAATCTGTAACAACAGGTGCCTGGATTTCTTCTGAAGCCTTAAGTAAAGGTACCCAGAAGGGCAGGGAGGTCTTCAAAATCCATATTTTACAAAGACCTGGGACACAAACTCATTCTCGGGTGAACTCCTTTACTTCTACGTGAGAAAGGTCTTGCCACCGTCAAGGATGCAGACCTCAGTGGGGAGACCTCAGCCGGGCTGGGGGAGTCCAACAAAGGGAAGGACCGATCTACTTAGATTTGAAAGGAGTGGTGGAACGCATCCAGATGGGAGTTAATGCTTATTTAGAGGTTGGTCTGAGCTGATAGAGAAGAAAGGCTGTCCCAGAAGGCAGAGTTGGGAGACTAGCCTCTGGTTAGGGCTAAATGAGATGACTCTTGAGGTTTAGCTAGCCCTGAGTGGATGGCTGGGAGTGAATAGTTGGAAGTCGACTCAGCTCCGGCTCTTCAACATAATTGACTGCAAATCCAGACGTCTCTGGGGTCACCGCTGAAGGCAACAGAAGATAGAAACAGGCAGGGGAAGGAGATCAAGAGATGTCTGGTCCCTCCTCACCTTATCCTAATGACTCAATAGCACTTAATGATGATGCTGATGGGTAATAATAACTTTAACATGTGCTGAGTGCTAGTGTATACAGGCATTGTGTTGGGCAACTTGCACCTATTGTTTGGGTTCATGCTCACAAAGGCCACTTGCCAAATGAGGACACTGAGCCAGAAACTGAGAGGTTACATACTTGTTCAAGGTCACACAGCAGGAAGTGGTAGTGTTGGTCTAGGACTTAGATCTCAAGACTGGCCAGTTAACACTTAGATATTGAACCAGGTTTGCTGCCTCCTGTATTGCAAGTGCACTGAGTGCCCTGAAATGCGTCAAATGGGGCCCTTGCCAGCTCCATGTTGCAGCTTTAGGTGGAGACCAGGACCACGTCTAACACCGCAGACACCTGTATTCTGTGGGGCACCAATTCTTAACTGTGCCCAGGTAAAGAGCCACATTTCACAGCTTCCTTTAGAGATGGGGAGGCTAATGTGATGTAAGTGATCATTGTTAGCTAGGTCTTTTTGAGAACCTTGGAGGAAGCTGACTTAGCTAAGAAGTAGGCACCCTGCCCTGACCAGTGTGGCTCAGTTGGTTAGGCATCGTCCTGCAAAGCAAAAGGTCGCTAGTTCGATTCCTGGTCAGGACACATGGATGAGTTGCGGGTTTCATCCCTGGGCAGGGTGTGTATAAGAGACAACCAATTGATGTTTCTCTCCCTCTTTTCTCCCATCCCTTCCTCTCTTTCTAAAAATAAATAAATAAATAAAATCTTACAAAAAGAGAAGCAGACACCCTTTTGTTTTTCCTGCTTTCCTCCTCTTCATAGGTGGAATGTGGATGCGGTCGCTGGACCTCCAGCATTCACCTTGTGAATATGGGGTGACTTTGAGGATGGAAACCTCAAGGATGATGGCTCACCTAGAGAAAAAAGAGTCTAGATCTCTGCTGATCCAGGTGTCTTCATGGTCATCCATAGTAGTCAGAAACTGCTTACCTTTAGGACTCCTTTTAGATCCTAGAAAGTAGTAAGCCTATATCTAGTCTCAGTTATTGTTATTCCTGTACCTCTGTTACCTAGCAGTTGAAACTGATCTAAACTGACACAGCCCTCGATGCTTTGACAGATATTGTGGTAGGTACTTTACATACCTGATCCCAGCTGAATTCTCCCAGTATAGGTAGAAATTATTATTTTTATGGCAATAGCTCAGAGGGGCTGCATAGCTAGACAAGTGCAGGGGCTGGATTTGAACCCAGGACTACCTAATTCTTCAAACTATTGCTGTTTCCATGGAGTCCTCCCAGAGAGAAGGGGATACAACATTTGAGCTAGAACATTTAGAAAAGAGAATGCACTGAAAAATGGATAGACATGCAAGGGTGATGAGTGTTTGGGATTACAAGGAAACTGAGCTTCAAGTGGGAAGGTCTGTGTCATCAGACCTGCAGCAGTTGGGAAGAAGGGTCAAGAAGGCAAAAAGTGGGGGGTAGAGTCACACAGGCTGGGGTCACTTCCTCTGGAGGCAGAAGTTTAGCCATATCAGGTTGCTGTATTTGGGACAACTGCATACGATTCTTAGACCTGCGTGTTTAAGAATTTCCATTTAAGCCCTCACTAGTGTTTTGTTCAGCAGAACGAATAATGCAGAAAGAAGGAGGGAGGGTTTTTAGTGTTCCCTGTGTCAAGTGCTGGTGGCTCCCCACCATCTCCTGTCTCCTTCCATCCTCATCCCCTTCCCTTATTCCCCCCCCCCCTTTTGCTTTGATGGCATCACACAGCCCCCAGAACACGTATTATTCACTGGGCACCAACTCTGTGCCTGCAATGGAGTGCTGGATGAACACCACTGACAAAGCGCGGTGGCCCGAGAACGAGCGCTGGGCTTAGCCTGTTCTGCGCACAGCCCTTGTTTTATCTTATTTAATCCTCACAGTAACACCCCTTGGCAAGCACTGTTATTATCCCCACGGCACATGTAGGGCACAGATAGGTTTAAGTGCCCAGCTCAAGCTTATACAAGCAATAAGCGGGGGAGCCAGGGTCCCAGCCAAGAGTTCATGGTCTTCGCCTGTCTCAGTCCTGACTCTCCAACGTGCAGCTCTCCATCGGGTATATGTTTCTAAACCCTGGGGGCTGCTGTCCCAAATCACTGCTGCTGGACTGACTCTGCAGCGCCTGGTCAGTCCCTAGGGTGATTCTGGCATGTGCTTTTAGTTAAAATACACTCAGTGTGACATAAGGCCCTATTGTCTGTTACCTGGGAAAGACCAACAGGCAAATCACACACGTAACCATAATATAATTGTGTGTGTGTACACTATCACATGTAATCATGAGAGACCAACATGTAAACACATACACAAGCATGACATTGTAACTGTATTAGCATATAAGGGTGCTAAACTTGCAGAACTGAATAGTGGATGAGCACTGAAGTGGGGTCCCCAACATCTGATGCCCACGTTTGGGTTTGTTGTACTACAAAGAGCTAATGAGGCCTCTGACCCTTTGTCTGTGTGCACCAGCCGTAAAGAAGTAATAGGGGCTGACCATTAGCCATTGGTAATTCCAAGTGGGATTTTTTATTCCCAAATTCACCATGTCCCTGGGAATTGGATTTTGTTACAGCACTGGTTAAAATTTTTATTTTCTTGTTCAATTAACACATAACAGGCATACATTAATGTGTAAGTTTAAGGTGTACTGCATAATGATTTGACTCATACATCACGGAATGATTACTGCTGAAAGTGGTTAACGTCCATCCTCTCATGTAGAAAAAAAGTTTTTTCTCCTTCTGATGAGACTCTTAGGATCCACTTTCTGAGCACCTCTCTGATGGGTCACATAGCGACATTTGCTGTAGTCATTAAGTTGTACATTGTGCTCCTAGCACGTGGTTAGTTTAGGACTGTAAGGTTGTACCTTTGGGCCGCCTTCCTCCAATTCCCCTTCCCCTCCCCCCGGGTCTGCAACCACAAATAACCAGATCTCTTTTTCTATGAGTCAGTCTTTTTTTTTAAAGATTCCACATATAAGTGAAATCATACAGCATTTGTCTTCCTCTGACTTATTTTATGTAGCATAATGCCCTCCAAGTCCATCCATGTTGTTGCAAATGGTAGAATTTCCTCATTTTATGTGGCTGAATAATATTCCATTGTGTAAGTGTGTGCGTGTGTGTGTGTGTGTGTGTGTGTATCTATCTTACATCCTCTTTATCCATTCATCCATTGATGGACACTTAGGTTGTTTCCATGTCTTCGCTATTGTAAAGAATTCTCAGAATATGGGAGTGTAGGTATCTCTTTGACATGGTGTTTTCATTTCCTTTGAGTGTATTCTCAGAAATGGAATTGCTGGATTATATGGTAGTTCTACTTTTAACTTTTTGAGGATCCTCCATATTGTTGTCCACAGGGGCTGCACCAATTTACGTTCCCACCAATGGTATGCAGAGTCCCCCTTTCTCCACATCCTCACCAGCACGTGTTTCTTATCTTTTTAACCATGGCCATTCCAATAGGCAATACCATGCAAAGTGCTATCTCATTGTGGTTTTGGCTTGCATTTCCCTAATGATTGGTGATGTTGAGCATCTTTCCATGTACTCGTTGGCTGTTCATGTATCTTCTTTGGAAAATGTCTATTCAAGTCCTTTGCCCATTTTTTAAATTGGATTATTTGTGGCTGCCCTCTGGCCAGTCAGGGTGGGGAGCCACACTCAGTGGGTGGGGCTAAACTCAGCTTCCTTGCCTAGGTAAAGTAGGAGGGCTCACCTCCCAGATTTTCAGAATAGGCTGTCTGGTCTGGAGGGTCAGGGAGCTATACTCAGTGGAGGGAGGGTGGGGCTGTGAATGACACCACCTCTGGTCCCGCCCACCATCTGGGTGAAGCAGGGGAACCCTCCACGCCCTATGCTGGCTTTGCTTGGGTGTGATCAGCTCCACCGGTCCACCTGTGGGCATGAGCGTGGCTGGGCCCTGCAGCCCCTGCTGTTCATGCCAGCCCTTCCAGTCCGATGGGGCTGGGACAACACTCAGCAGTGACTGGGGCAATGACTCAGCTGTCCTGCCTGGGCAAGGGCAGCTGCCCATCACCCTGCTGACTTCCACGGTGAGACTGTGCCACCAACTTGGTTCTGCAGATGGGCAACACTGCTAGTGGGGACTCCTGACTTGGGCTCGTGCCGGTGGGAACAGTGACTGCCATCACCTGAGTGCTGGTTGTTGGAAGCCGCCCCTTCCTTCTTCATCACAATCTGATTCCCCTGCAATCTCTGTGGGGCGAGACCAGCACAGGGCTGTCACAAAGCGATCCCCAGTGTTGGGGCAGCTGGATGTCCCCTCTCGGCTCTCTTTTCCCACCAAGGACCACAGGCCCAGGGGTGACCTGTCTGCACGGTGCTGTGCCTGCCTGGGGTGGTGTGCGGTCTGTGGTCAGCCCGGAGTGGCCCTTCTGACCCTGGCTGTCTTGGTCTTTGTGGTGCTGGTAGATGCTTCCACCTCAGCTGTGTTCTGGGCTGCTCTCAGTGGTGTCTTGTCGGCGAACAGGTGTTGGCGGATCCTCTTAGGAGGGGGAGTGAAGTCAGGAGCCACCTATGTCATCATCTCAGTGACGTTGCTGCAAGTGAGCCTTTGAAATGTGCAATTTCTCTGCCCAGTCCTTCTAATAATTAAATATGATAAATTCACTGGACACTGAGCCACGCAGTTCAGGCCAGTTGCATGACTGGATTAGAATCGAGTATCTTTAATTTTGAGGGTACCATTTGTGAAGAGGAGGTCCCCTCAGCTGTGGGGTGTGGGAGGCTTGGGGGTTCGACGGCATGCTCAACCCTTCTTGGGCACCTGCTTCCCGCCACCCCCCACCACTTAGAGTGTGCAGAAGCTTTAATTTAGCCACACTGTTCTCTTATTCTGAATTAAATTACCCATCTCAAAATATTTAAATTAACCTCGAGGCTTCCTGAAGAACATAAAAGTTATTTTGAATTATTTTCACTGCCAGGATCAGCACAATCCCCTTCCCAGCCGGCTCGGCAGGTATTCAGCAATCGAGAAACCAATTTTTAAATTAATACAATTTTGTGTTCATAAGGAAACCATTATTTTTAATTATCGAGCATTTTTCCTCAGCCTGGTTTCCCCAGTTAATAAAACTCAGCTATTTAGCATGGATTTTATTTCTGCAGAAGGCAGACTTTGGGAAGCCATTTCCCCTATGGAATCACGCCCCAGAATATTTTGATCTCACTAAGCACCCTGCCTGTCACAAGGGGGCTCATAAAACACCCAAGAAAAGGAATCGCTGTTGTAAATATGGCCGTGTGGGGCGGTAACCAGAGACTCTGAGTTCAGGGGCAGTGACAGTGAGGAAACTAACCCTGTGCAGGGTCCCTTCCAGGAAGGGGGTGGCCTAGCTCAGCAGGAGAGCTTCCAGTTAGACCCCAGGAAGAACCGCTTGGAGCATGGGAGACCCAGAAACGATTAGTGAGGCAGGGCAAGGGGTTCTCCAGGTCTGGTGGTGTTTAAGAGCAGAATGCCTGCCTCGAAGAGTTGAGTTATTCACCTACCGAGAGGGAAAGCCTGGCTTGGAAGACAGATCTCCGCTCCCTTTCCAGGTCAGTCCTCTGGCACTGAGAAAGCAGCTCTGCCCAGCTCCCGCCTCCCACGACTCCATGCTACCCTGGGGTCAGGGCTTGTGCCGGCAGAACAACTTGCTAAGCTTAAATAATATGTCATCAGAAGGGCAAGCCTCTGCAAACACATTAAATAATATATTCCCCAAGCAAACACTGGTTGGATGACTTGCTATTTTGGATGGTGGTGAGGTGGAAAGGGGAAGAGGCCTGAATTTGGGGTGCAGTTTTGACAATGACTAGCTTTGTAATTGCAAAGCAGCACCGTTACTGTTCATGCCTCCATCTCCTCACCTGTAGCGGCCTGTGAGCTTCTGGTGTCAAGGAACTTTATCTCAGTTTTCTTAACGTCCCTTTTATTTTGGACAGCGCTTGGGGCTTACCCAACATTTTATAGTAAGGGGCTTGAATTAGGTTGAGTTTAAGAATCCTGGCAGCTCTGGTGATCTAAGGTTCTAACACGGCAAACCAAGAGCAGGAAATGTGACCAGGACACCTGTGTCTTTCAAATACCTGAGGGCCTTCATTCCAAACACAAGTAGAATCAACCTGGGAGACTCCCCTCCTCACCCCCTGTCAAGACCTAGAATTAACCGAGGTCCGAGGGAGTGGATTTTCATGATGTCACCTTAAAATCCCATTCATTCATTCATTCATTCATTCACTATTTGCTGAGCACGTACTAGGTGCTTGTCACTGTGATTGGCACTTAAGATAGAGCAAGACAGTTCTGGCCCCGCCCTCATGGAACTTCCAGGTCCAGGAGGATAAAGACATGTGAACCAGCAATGAAAAACATTAATGTGGTGATGAGAATAGACATAGGTAAGAAATAATGGGACCAGAGGAGGGACACTTAGCCAGATCTGGGCTGACAAGGACAGTTTCCCCAAAACAGCGTTGCCTCAGTAGGGGCAGGAAGTATGAGTAAGACTTCTTAGGTGAGGCTAGAGGAAGAGTCAGACATTGCAGGTGGGGAGGTGAGCAAGTGAAAGCTTGAGCAGTAAGCAAGGGTACTGGACAGGCAGAGCCCTGTGGGAATGTTCTAGTGGAGGTGGGTAGGCCATTGGCGGGATACAGCTGAGAAGAGTGGCATCTGCCATGGAGGCTCAGCCCAGATGACCAGAATGAACTTGTACTTGTCACCCTTCAACGTGAACTTCCAGAAGCCAAGTACGTCATGTGTCTCCTAGTGTCTAAGAAAGAAGGTATTGCTGGCAGTCCAGCCCACAGGGGAATGCTCCTTTGCATCCACTGGAGGGTAAATCTGGGGAGGACTTCTGTATTTCCAAGGTCCTGACCAGCGTCGGTAAGGCCCCATCCACTTGGTCTCGCCCCCAGCTGGTTTGCTGCAGCCACACCACCTCTCCTTCCGTTCAGGTGACAAGCAACAGTCTCTTATGTCTCAGGGATGTTGCACATGCTGGCACCCTGGCACAGGAGGCTTTCCTCCCATCCCATGCCTGGGAAATCCCTACTCTTCATTCAGTTCTCAGCTCAAATGTCATTTTCTTAGAATGGCCTTAACTTCAATCAGTTATTTCCTGTCATTCTCACCCTATACATTTTTTTCTTATAGCACCCATCACAATTTCTTTGGTGAAGCTCCATGAGGGTCTTTCCACTTTTCTATCTCACCCTCCAAAACAGCAAGTCATCGGAAGGTAACACTTGCTTGGGGGATACGTTGTTCAAGTTTGCCCTTCTAATTATGTGTTATGGAAGGTACTATTAAATTTATTACAATTTGTTCTTTCTGCACAAGCACTGCTCACGATTTAGCATCTTGTCTGTTTTGTTCACCGACATGCACTCAGTGCCAGGTGTAGTGCCAGGAACAAAATAGGTATTTGAAAAATCAAACGTGAGTTGGTGCAGAATGGATGCCCCAGGGCAGGATGGAGCTGATGAAATTCAGGCTTCCATGAGGACGGCGTATGTTGACAGACCTCCCTGAGTGGGCTCCATGCAGAAGTGGGTTCACGTGTGTGCATTCCCATGCACACGTGCACGTCTGCCTCATACCTCCCTCTTCTGTCACTGTCATTTGCCCCAAGAGTAGAAGTAACACCAGCCAACGTGTAATTGCAATGTCATATTAATTACATGGAAACCAAAACAAAATTACTAACTCCCTCTTCTTCTTGGAATACTAGCAACGCTAATACCAATATCACATGGAAGATTACCTTGGAAGCAATTTTCCTTTTGTTCTGCCACCCACGCATGTAGCTGTTTCTTGTGTTTGCAATCTTGATGTAAATCATATGCAGGAGGAGCTACCCTGGGGGGTGGTTACATGCTTTCCTCGTCGGAGAGAATCATGCACGAAGTCAAAGAGCAGAAGTTTTAAATCTTAATAGAGGGGGTCAGTTTCAGTTCTGTCATCCAAAAGTCTAGAAAAAAAGCTTGCTGAGGCGAAGGGGGGCATTAATGCATTTACGGATCCTCAGGGCCAGCATGCTGCCTTATGATTGGCTTTGGAGGATGCAGCATGTATCTGTTCTGTATGCGTGCCCACGTGGGTGGGTACACATCCGAATGATTTAACCTACGCTCTTTCCCTTCCGTCTTCGGTTACAGCACCCCCTTTCTCTAAGGCTTCGCTGCCTAGGCAGTCTTACTGAGATGCCCATCATAAGATCCAGGGGACCCCGGCCTGGCCAATCATAGATCTCCATTTTGCTGACCAGTGATTGGCCCAGAGATGGGAACTCCATCAGTGGCGTTCCTTCAGCGGCTTTATTTATTTATTTATTTATTTATTTATTTATTTATTTATTTATTTATTTATTTTACTTAGATGCTGGGGGAGATCCTTTTTCTATGGGTTTACTAAGCTGAGCTGGTGTCAGCCTGGAGTCAACTGGGACCAAGTCTACCTGAGCCCCGCCCCCACCCCCCCCCCACCATGGGAAGAAGTCACCATTTTAATGTAGGAGAAAATTAGGCCAACTATCCAGAGAAGCACTGCTGGGAGATGAAAGAGGGAGGGAGGGAAAAAGAGAGAGATGGACAGACAGGGACGGACAGACACACACCCACAAGCCTGATGACACCATTTGGGCTTGTGGAGTCAGGGAGCTGCCCCTCTTTTGTGGGAGCCATGCCCTTTTCTATGAAGCTAGTTCGGGTGTACTTCCTGTCGTCTGCAGCGGCGAGATCCCTGACACGCAGAGTGGCAGCGTGTTTGTGCTCACACGCCTGCTGTCGGTAGGGGGCGCGGTGGAATTCATGCACTGCCACCTTCCGCGGAGGGGCTCCAGGGGGCGTGGCCACAGCGCAAGCCTTTGGCAGCTGTTGTCCGAGCACTTGTCACTAGGGATGCGCTGGGGGAAGACCCCCATGCTCGCAGAGCTTACGGATGCCCCCTGTTTCAGGTGTTTTTGAAAGGCCAGAGAGAACACAAACAGGCGTGGTGTGTGGGGAGGGGGGACAGGGCGCCTTCAAATGAGGTTCCTTGAGAAGTCCTTGGGGTAGGGTACAGAAAGTCTTCCCCAGGCTGAATCTTTAAAAAATTTTTTTTAATGTATTTTTAATTTTAATTGTTGTTCAAGTACAGTTTTCTGCCTTTTACTCCTAACCCAGCCTTCCCCCCTCCACCTTGTTTTTGTCCCTGTGTCCTTTATACTTGTTCCTGCAAACCCTTCTCCTTTTCTCCTGAAATCCCCTCCCCTCTCCCCTGTGGTCACTGTCAGCCTGTTCTCTATTTCAGTGTCTTTGGTTATATTTTGCTTGCTTGTTTGTTTTGTTGATTAGGTTCCTGTTAAAGGTGAGATCATATGGTGTTTGTCTTTCACCATCCCCAGGCTGAATCTTGCCACAGCACGAGGAAGCTTTTGGTGGGAGGCTGTGGTCACCACCTATCCGTCTGCCATCTTATATTCCACCAGTGTGTAAGGAAGAGCTGCTGTCATGTTCCTCAGCTAAGAGATGTCCTGGACGGGACTGCTGATAGGAGGGGGACCTGGGTAGGTCAGAATGTCACTGGGCCCTGCTCCATCCTGAAAGCTTCTCTGGGGTCTTTGGTCTTCTCTGAACTCCTGGGAAGCTCAGAGCTTCAGCCCTCATACCACTCCACGGGCCAGACTCCCAGCAGCCCTGGCAAAGGTCAGGCCAGTTGCTTCAGGGCATAATGCCTCAGGGACTATGTTGCTGCGGAATCCCTGCAAGTTCCCTGCTGTCAGTGGGGGAGCATCACCTACCTGGTGCTGGCTACACGGCTGCACATATTGAACTTCTTCCCCCTCCCCAGAGGTGGGACCAGGGCTGCCAGAATCTCACACCTCAGTTTGGGAGTCCAGTTCCCAGTCTCTCTCCTTCACACAGCCTGGCAGGCCAGTCCCCAAAGTCTGGACAGCTGCTCAGCTTCCCAGTCTCTGTGATCATGATGGAGAGGGACCCCCAAAAGGTGAGCACGACACCGCAAGCCTGCTAGTTGCCAAATCCTGTCAACAGCATGTGCTTACTCTCTCTGCTCTCTTTTCCTATTCATTCTCTTGTTACTGTCTGTGATTTAGTTCCTTGTTTGGATTTTTGCAGCAGCCCCTGTGCTGTCCCGCCCCTCCTCCTATAGTATCCCCTTCTACTCTGGCTTCCTCCACATCCAAGGAGGCCCGAGAGGTCTGTCTTTTCTTTCACTGCGAGTGCTGAGGTGGCAGTGCAGTGATGCAGGCTAAGTTGGCGTCATCGCCTTGGTCATGCTGGGTGAAGGCCTGGTGTCCGACCATTTCAGGAGTCCGTCCGTCCCATATCCCTCCTTCAGGACCCCTCCCCTGGTGTCTGACCCCTGGCCCCTGCTATGTCTCTGTGCTTTTTCCAGAACGTGGAGGGCGGTGCTCAGCTCACACGCCACGTGCTGCCCCAGCCAGAGTTTCGGTCCTGCATGGTGGCAATGGCCTGTGAGTGCTCAGAGTCGGATTTCCACTTAGGTAGAGTTGCATTGCTGAACTTTATTGCTTCTGAAATATTTTCAGTTGATTCCCTTGAGTTTTCTAGGTAACAGCTTCCTCAAGTAATGATAGTTTTGCTTTCTTGCTTTTTATTATATTATTTATTAAAAAATCATGTATTTATCACCCCCCATCCACCCACCCTTCTTCCCTTTGGCAAGCAGCAGCTTATTCTGTGCACCATTGGGCCTGTTTTGTTTATTCATTTATCCTGTTTTTGTTTTTGTTTAGATTCCACATACAAGTGAGATCATATGGTATTTGTTTTTCTCTGACTCTTTCTGCTTAGCAAAATATTCTCTAGGTCCATTATGTTGTCACAAAAGACTAGAGTTCATTCTTTTTTATTGCTGATTAATACATATTCCATTGTACATATGTGCTACCTCTTCTTTACCCATTTATCTATTGCTAGACATTTAGGTTGCATCCATATCTTGGCTATCACTAGTAATACTGCACAAAATACAGGGGTGCATACATCTTTTCAAATGAGTGTTTTTGTACCCAGAGTGGAACCGCTTTTTCATATGGCAACCCTTATTTTTAATTTTCCGAGGAATCTCTATTCTGTTTTCCATGGTGGCTGCGCTAATTTACACTCCCACTAGCAGTGCATGAGGATTCCCTTTTTTCTACATTGTTTCCAGCTTTGTTTGATTTATTGATGGTGGCCCTTCTGACAGGTGTGAGGTGTTGTCTCATTGTGGTTTTAATTTGCTTTTCCCTGATGATTAGTAATGTTGAGCATCTTTACGTATGTCTATGGGCCTTCTGTATGTCCTCTTGGGAGAAATGTCTATTCAGGTCCTCTGCCCAGTTTTTAATTGGAATGTTTTTTTTTTTGGTGTGTGTGTGTGTGTGTGTGTGTGTGTGTGTGTGTGTGTGTGTATGTGTGTGTGTGTTAAGTTGTTTATATATTTTTGATATTAATCCATTATCAGATACATCATTTGTGAGTATCTTCTCCCATTAAGTAGGTTGTCTTTTTGTTTTGTTGGTGGTTTCCTTCACTGTGCAAAACTTTTTAGTTTAATGTCCCATTCTTTTATTTTTTCCTTTTGTTTCTCTTGCTTGAGGAGATATATCCAAAAGACATTACTAAGACCAATGTAAAGGGTTTACTGCCTAGGTTTTCTTCTAGGAGTTCAGGGTTTCAGGCCTAACATTTAAGTCTTTGATCCATTTTTGAGTTTATTTTTGTCTCTGGTGTAAGAAAGTGGTCCGATTTCATTGTTTGGCACCTGTCTGTCCTGTTTTGCCAGCACTGCGTATTGAGGAGCCTGTCTCTACCCCACTGTGTATTCTTGCCTCCTTTGTCTTGTATTAATTGGCCATCTAAGCAAGGATTTATTTCTGGGTTCTGAGAGGCCGTTCTAATACTACACATCACAACACATCACTCTGCTAATTAAACCCAGGACCAGCTCCCCACTGTCCTCAGGGTAAATGCCAGCCCAGCAAAATGTTCCCATGTGTGGCCCAGCCTACTTGCTCTCTTTCTCTCTTTTTAAATCTGTACCCAGTATAGCACATTCCCTTGTCCCTGGCCATGCTGGGTTACAGTTTCCTGAAATGCCATTCCATTTTCTGACCTCTTTGCTGTGTCACGGGAAACCCTCTGTCGTCTGGTCACACCTTCCCTAGCTCTTTGCCCGGCTAACTTCCACTGCTCTTCAGAAGCGATTCCAGCTCTTCTGGAAGCTCTTCCTGGTCTCTCATCCAGCCCCAGACCTGACTGGGGTGGCTGAGCCCCTGCTCATTCAGCCCCCTTCAATCATGTGAGCTCCCCTCCCCTGCTGCAGCAACCTTGGAGGTCACGTGCATGAAAGGGCAGAGAGATTACAGTGAGCCATCCCTCAGGAGCGCTGCCTGGCTCATCTGGACTGTGACGTGTTCAGCCAGAGATTTTGGGGCTTGTTACCTGGCCACAGCCTCTCCTCTCCTGAAGGACACATGCAGTGTCCCTGTCCTTGTGACAGTAGCCTCTGTTGTAGCTTACGTCACTCTCTTTACATGGTCTTCGCCACAAGACTGTCAGCTTCTTGGTGGCAAGGATTCGTTTTCTTTCTCTTCTCTAGAGTCTACTTACTCCAACATCCTTGACATATAGTTGGCTCTTAGTAAACACCCTATTTAAAAATTTGAAACATGGGTTTCCTTTTCAGCCCCAACACAGAAGAGACTTGAACCTAGAATAAAACAAATCTAGACACACCCAGGAAAACAAGGAATTATGATTATAAAATGTGATGCTCTTCTAAGAGTCCATTGTGTAAACATCGTTCGAGTGAAGGAGAGATTCCAGGGCCCCATGTGACTGTGCGTCAAAGTGGAGTGAAAAGAAGGTCAGAACCCAAGGGAGGGAGAGAAGAGCCTGCATTCTCGTGGGCCAGCAGATCCCTTTGGTTGACGGCTGCAAACTTCCCTGCCCGGGGCTCATGGAGCATCTGAGGAAAGGGACACTCTTAACCCGCATCCCACTCCACCTTGCCTTTCCACCCGCTCCCCTGCAATTCCCAGGAGTTGCTTTTATTTCATTCACTAAACAATTTATGAATTGCATTATGATAAATGAGATGCAAATAAATTCCAGGCTTTCTCCCTCATTTTCAAATTACATTTTCAGTCCACTCGACCTGTTATAATCTCATAGTGATTTTCATTTAAGAGAGTTAAATGGATATGTGATTATTGTTACAGGAACTAACACTAGACAATTAAGTGTTGAGGTGTTGATAGATAAAGCTGTGTTCTGATTTGCATAAACATGATGCCAGCAAATCTAACCCTGGCAGAAATGCAGTTATAAGACTTGTGTGCCTAACTTCTACTAATTACCGCAAGTCCCATTATTAAGATTTTTCATATTCAGAGTTGGGATTACAGCCATTTTATTTTAGGGCCATATTTTATCTTTACTTCAGAAACTTTGTCAAAATGCACAACTGATTTATCAGAGAAAAGGCGCAATTACGACTTATAATCAACTTCTACAGTGCAGAGTATCAAAAATCAATCATACAGCCTTGAAATCCAGCTATTAAGGGTTTAGCTACTAATCTCATTTCATTTTTGTCTTTAGCAAGATACGGCATGCAGCTTGCCACGGCGCAGATACCAGCAGAGGAAGACAAACACAGGAGGCAGCTGATAACCTAATGTGGAGGATTGAACTCCAACTAGACAAAGGCAGGATCTTAGCACGGAATGGCATGGCTCTGAAGGGAGTTCACCTGGGCTGACTGGATTTCAATCCAATAACCCAGCAAAAGTTATGACCCAAGTTCTCTTGATGGTAAGTAAGCCTTCTACTCTCAGGGGTGCCAAAGCATTTGTTAAAACCCGCCATGTTCCACTGTTCACTATCTTCCTAGTGCTCATCTTAATCTGCAATTATTTCAGTTATTAGTTCACTCATTATCTGCCCCTCTCCTGCCACCCCTGCAGGTACGCTGCGGGAGGGTTGGCGCGCCATGCATTGTCAGTGCATAGCACGGTGCCTGGCCCATGGTAGGGGTTCAATAAATGTGTGCCGGATTCGATGGGGCCTGGGATCTTAGGATTGCCCCCTGGGGGTAAGAAACAGTCCTGAGTGTCAGATAAATGGCCAGAGCAGGACCCAGATTATGTGGCTGCCAGCGGATCTGAACAGGAAGCTGTGTGGCCTGCCGGTCAGGGAACCACACAGAAAGATGGGACTGGGGCTGAGTCCTGGCTTTGCTGTGTTCCACCCACAGGCTGGGTGATCACTCCACCTCTCCCTCCTCACTTAACCCATTGAATGATCCTGCATCTGGATAGTCTACCAGACTGTCCACCCCTGGAGTGTCAGGGGCACATTATCAATAGTTTTTCCTGCAGTATTTAGCGAATTACACAGCACGTGGGAAGCACTGGTGCTAGCTCATCAACTGAGCTGGCCAGAGAGTGGAAGTGGAGGGAGCAGATGGCAAAGTGTGCAAAGAAGACCGAAGCTATCTCTAGCCGTGGCATATGGTCGACACCCACCTTTTTCAGTCCTAGAAAATGGAGACTGTTTTGCCCAAGGTATCAGTTTCAAAGGGATATATGGCTCCTACCTTCTGGGGGAAAGACCTGTCTTTTCCAGAAGAGAGGAATGGAGGCTTGGAAACTGGGAAATTCCCCCAGCTCCCGAGGAAAAAGTGTATCCCCTACTGCTTTGGGGTGACAACTTGGGCGGAACCACTTACCCGGAGCTTCCTGCCAAAGATGGTGACTTTGCCTTTAATCTGTTCCTTTCTGAGGCGCCACTCAATGGAGTTCAGGCCGTTCTCCATGGGCAGGGAGATGTTGCAGCGCCCAATGGTGGGGGTGATGGTGCCCGCTAGGACATGCGGCTCACTGTGGAAGCTGACGCCCATCCCATTGGCGTACATCACCCTCAGGGTGCCGTTATTACAGAGCTGGTAGCTGTTCCGCACTTGATCTGGAGAAATGTAAGTGGGGGTGGGGGCAGGGAAAGAAATTACCCACTCAGTCATCAGAGAACAGAACCCCTCTTTTTATAGGTTTCTGTGGTATTTGCAGCTGTCAGTCTAAGGCTGCTTCTGATGAGCACACACACAATGTCAAGGTGAGTAGGGGAGATGCTACCAATCCGTGGGGAGAAAAACATTGTTAGCATGTGGTGCTCCAGAAGGAATTGTGCTGTGATGTTTCCTTTTACTCACTGAGGACTATTAACAGTACATTTAAAGGTGTCCGTTGCCTACACAATTTGTGTCAGTCAAATCCCTGATCTTTAACATATACTTTAGCTTAAATGGACAAAAATAAACAAAAAAACTACTTAAGAGAGTGTGTGTGTGTATATAATTTTTTTCCCCTTTTGCCTACCATCTGATCTGAGCTTGATGGTTTAGCCACAGGTCAGATCTACTGTAAATCAAGTCTAGGATTTTTCAAAAAAAATCAGGAGACAAAGCAACTGTCCCACCCCTCATGACTTGGCTGCTGACTGCACCATGATGCCACCGCTGCTTGAGAGAGCACTAAAGGGACTCAACCGGCATGAGGTAGACAGCCCGTGGGTGCCGATAATGCATGCTTCTCTGCCTAAATGGGATCTATACTTGTCAACCAGACTTCTGACCTTTTCCTTTATCAAAAGGTTTCAGGAAGGAAATGTGACTCAGAGACTCCTTTTACAGATATGTTGCTTCCTGATTATTTGGCTGAAGGCATCCAGCTGGGCTGGCCTTGGGGACGCTGGCTTTTGGGGTAGAGAGAAGTGTGGACCTGTCACTCTTGCGACTGGAGCCATCATGCGGAAGATGGAATCTACATCATTAATCATTTGGCAGAGCAGAAATAGAGTCATTGAAACAGACTCTGCTGTGGGATAATAGTCCAGAAATGTCACCATTTATCTACTGAGAGGACACTTTTATCCTCTGACAATGGGCTAACCCACTGACATTATATCTTAATTAAAAGAAAAATTAATCTGCACGGTTCTTTTTCTTGCCAGCCCCTGTGCTTGCCCTGGACTGCATGTCATGTCCAACAGTGACAGTAACCACGGGGCAGTCAGAGACTGTTGCGCTCCCAGTCTTGGCCAGAGAATGTGAAAGAGCTCTGATTGCAGGACAGCCAACCTAACAAACAAATGCGTGGATGAGAGAATCAGAATGGGACCCCCAAAAAGTAGGCCCCAGAAAATAAAGGGCCTTTTCAAAGGCAGCCATGGGTACTGGGGCGGTGGGCAGGGGTGGGGAGAGCACATGGGGATGACACTGGCTGATATTTTCAGATAGGCCTGTAGCCATTTCTGAATGTCTAGATGGTCTGGTATAGATGATATTCTCCTGAATCTGATTAAGTCATTTTCTGCAAGGCCAAGCTCCTGTAGAGTTTGTTTGCTGTAACTCTTTCACTAAAACAACAAGCTGAGGGGTGGCTTTAGGTCTCTGGAAGTCTGACGAGGCTTGGTGACTCAAACCTCTGGAGGTAAGTTCAAGGTTGGGTATTGTGGGTGGGGGTGCTTACCTTGTACCACTGTGTAGGAGGCTTCCACCGAAGAGAGGTTGGTAATGACAGTGACGTCATCATCACGGTTGGAGTTCTCAATGTCGATGGTGATGGATTTCTCCATTTCCCGGTGCAGACTGGTCACCACCCCTGTGGGGCGTGTCACATTGGTCAGGCGGCCCTCATGGTCATAGCTGGAGGACAGACACACTGGTTGAAACACAATTATTGGGACCAAAGTCTTTCTCAACACTCAGAACCATGCAACGGACAGGTTCATGGGGCCAGAGAAAGAGATTGGCCTGTGGAGCAACCAGGTAGTACATGAGTCGGAGGCCCCTTGTCACAATTCTTGAAACTCCAAACCTGCTCTGAGACATGATGGTGACACTTTCTACTATCCGCTGATCTACCCGACTCAATGCAGTGAAAACATCTTACGAGCTAGGGGGTACTTTACTGTACTTTCCCGGGTTACTGGGAATACCGGCTTCTAAGCATCTTTTGTTCTTGATATATGTCCCACCAAGCCACCAAATGAACCTTTCTAAAAATGATCAGTTTCCTTATGTCAGTTCTCTTCTGAACTAACCATACCCTTTCCCTATTGGTTTCTCAACCAAATCAAAACCTAGCATTTGAGACCATCCATGCCCTTGGTCTTCAACACTCATACAGCCTCGTCCCACTTGTCACCTCATAGTCCTCTGGACCATCATGCTGGGCCAAATGTCACCCCCATGCCTTAGCACAAGCATAGCAAGCCTGGCTGCCTGTAACCTTTTCTCTGGTTCTGTAGCTCCAAACAACCATGGCTCAGCTCCCCAAGCAGCCTTTTCAGAGAGTTTTCCCAGTGACTCACTTGACTTCAGTTGTCCTCAGCACGCAGGTCTAGGTACACTGACGACAACTCTGCTACCAGAAAGTTACCAGACGTGGAGCTTCCCCGCCCTTATGTATGTGTCATCTTTAAGTGTAGAGTGCTTTCTCTACCTCCTGTAGCAGGAGCCTTACTGTCCCACTGTGGGGGCAGGGGGCATTTCCCTACTCTGGAAGATCCACTATATTCAGAAAGTCTGCACCTTCCTGAAGCCCTAGGAAAAGGAAGCAGACTTTAAAAAAAATTTATTTTTAGAGAGGGGAAGGGAGGGAGAAAGAGAGGGAGAGAAACATCAATGTGTGGTTGCCTCTCACATGGCCACCCACTGGGGACCTGGCCTGCAACCCAGGCACGTGCCCTGACTGGGGATTGAACTAGCGACCCTTTGGTTTGCAGCCCTCACTGGAAGCAGACTCTTTTCAAGGTTTAAATGTAGAGGCCTTTTATGTCGCCCAGATCAGCTTTGTTACTGGAGAAGAGATGGGGAGGAAGACAGGACATAGAAGATCGTTTTGCTCGGAGGGTTAAAAAGAAGGCAAAACTACCACCCCCAGGTGTGACTCCCTTTGGACTGGAGACAGGGACAAAGTTAGCAGGTTGGAATGATGGAGACAGTGGCAGGATCTCAGAGGAGGATTCTTGTGGACAGAACCACTGTGGCCCCTTGGACTTTATCACTAGGGCCTAGGACTACAAAAGCAAATACGGAGGGTGCTCGGCCAATGTTTCTGGAATAAAGGAATGCAGAGCTGGCTCCTCGAGTTCAGCAGTGTGAGAAATTTTGCCTCTGGGTGAACTAGTAAGAGTCATGCTCTGTGGATGTTTGAAGATTGAGACCAAATGGGATTTTTTTCTCAGGGAATGAAAAGACAGTTCAACATCCGCAAATCAATCAATATGATATATCGCATTAACAAAAGGGAGGATACAAATCATGATCATCTCAATAGACTCAGAAAAGCATTGGACAAAATTCAACATCCATTTATGATAAAAACTCAACAAAGTGGGTCTAGAGAAAACGTGACTCAACACAATAGAGGCTGTCTCTCTTACAGGCCCACAGCTAGCATCATTCTCAATAGTAGAAAGCCGAAAGCTTTTCTTCCAAGGTCAGGGAATAAGACAAAGATGTCACTTGAGTCAACATAATAGTGGAAGTCCCAGGGAGACACATTAGGTATGAAAAGAAATAAAGGCATCCAAACTGGAAAGGAAGAAGTAAAAGTGTCACTATTTGCATATGACGTGATACAGAGAGAAAACCCTAAAGACTTCATTAAAACACTGTTAAAACTAATAAATTCAGTAAAGTTGCGGGAAACAAAATATATAAAAATTGGTTGTATTTCTATACAGCAATAACAAACCAGCAGAAAGAAAAAAAATTAAAAAACAATCACATTTTCAATTGCGTCAAAAAGAATAAAATACCTAGAAACAAACTTAACCGAGGGGGTAAGTGACTTGTCACTGAAAACTATAAGATAACGATGAAAGAAATTGAAGCTACAAATACATGGAAGGATATTCTGTGCTGTGCTCATGGGGTAAAAGAACTAATATTAAAAAAATGTCCATACTACCCAACAGACTCAATTACCACTCAATTAACTCATACTACTTAATGCAGTCCTTATCAAAATTCCAATTTTTAAAATCCTCACCCAAGGACATGTTCATTGATTTCAGAGAGAGGGGAAGGGAGGGAGAGAGATAGGAAGAAAAGCACTGAAGCAAGAGAAAAACATTGATTAGTTGCCTCTTGTATACACCCCAACCAGGGACTGAACCCTCAACCCAGGCATGTGCCCTTCCCAAGAGTCAAACTTGCGACCTTTCAGTTTATAGGATGATGCTCCAGCCCACTGAGCCACACTGGCCAGGGCAAAATTCCAGTTTTCTTTTTACCAAACAATCAACAAGTGGGACTACATCAAATGAAAAAACTTCCACACAGCAAAAAAACTATCAAAAAATAAAAAGATGCCCACTGAATAGGAGAAAATATTTGCAAATCATATATCTGATAAGGTGTTAATATCCAAAACACATAAAGAGCTCACACAACTCAATTGTAAAATACCAAACTGATTAAAAAAATGAATAGGCATTTTTCACAGACATGAAACAAACAATTGTAAAATTTGTATGGAACCACAAGAGACCTGGAATAGCCAAAGCAATCTTGAGAAAGAAGAACTAAACTGGAGGCATCATTCTTCCTGATTGCAAACTGTATTACAAAGTCATAGTAATCAAATAGTATAATATTGGCATAAAAGCAGACACATAGATCAATGGAACAAAATAGCTCAGAAATAAAACCATGCATACATGGTCAATTAATTAATGACAAAACAGCTAAGACTATCCAATGGGGTAAAGACAGTCTTGTCAATAAATGGTGTTAACTGGACAGTCCCATGCAAAAAAAAAAAAAAAAAAAAGGAAAAAGAAACTTGTCCACTATTATACACTACTCACAAAAATTAAATGATTAAAAACTTAGTAAGATCTGAAAGTAAGATCTGAAGCCATAAACTAAACCTACAACAAGAAGATGAGCAGTAAGCTCCTTGGCGCTGGTCTTTTTGGTAATTTTTTGGATTTGACAACAAAAGCTAAGGCAACAAAGGAAAAAAATGAACAGGTGGGACTACATCAAACTAAAAACTGGACAGCAAAGTAAACTATCAACACAATGAAAAGACACCTACTGACTTCCAGCCAAGATGGAGGCATCGCTGGATATGCTGTGCCTCCTCTCACAACCAAGATTAAGGACAACAAAAATATAGAACCACCCCCCCCCCAAAAAAAAAAAAGAAAACCCAACCAGGACAGAGAGAAAATTGAATTGTGCGGGAATCTGACAACAATAATTTACCCAGACTGGTAAGAGGGGCAGAGTCCGTGGCTGGCGGAGTCCGTAGCCGGCAGAGTCGGAATGCAGTGGGATAAGATGTTGGCTGGTGGTCCTGGGAGTGCAGTCACCCCAGGCGCACAGGCGGCGGCATTGCTGAACACAAGGAGGCCAAGTGGGGTGCACAGGGCGGTGGACCGCGGACACACACTCGTGCACAGATAAACCAGATGAAAATGGGCAGCAAGACAGACTGTGTGACACAGAGCCCCAGCACCGGGAAGTGAAGCCTAAAAGCACCCACTGAAAATACTTGTAGGGGCTGAGGTGCTGGGAGGGAGTCCCAGCTTTACAGGAGAGTTTGTTGGGGAGACCCACGGGTCCCAGAGCGTGTGCAGGCCCACCCACACAGAAATCAGCACCAGAAGGGCCCAATTTGATAGGGGAAAGAGGTTGAAGGGACTGGAATCCTCAAAAGATCATGGAGCAAGTGCCATTGTTCCCTCTCAGACCCTGCCTCCACATCCAGCATCACAACCCAGCGACTGGGCTGCCCTGTTCTGGCGAATGCCTAAGGTTCTGCCCCTCACTATGTAGCAGCCACGACCAGACAAAAACAAAAAACCAAAACCAAGGATGGCTCAAAAGGGAGAACAGACCAGGGACCCAGAGCTAATTCATCTGAGCGACCAGGACGTGGTCAACCTATCAGATGCACAGTTCATAGCACTGGTAGCCAACCTATCAGAAACACAGTTCAAAGCTCTGGTGATTAGGAAGCTCACAGAATTGGTTGATTTTGGTCGCATATTAGAGGAACAAATGGAGGCTACAATAAGTGAAGTGAAGAAAAACGCACAGGGACCAATAGTGATGGGAGGAAAACTGGGACTCAAATCAATGGAGTGGACCAGAAGGAAGAAAGAAACAACCAAACAGAAAAGAAGGAAGAAATAAGAATTCAAAAAAATGAGGAGAGGCTTAGGAATCTCCAGGACATCTTTAAACATCCCAACATCCGAATTATAGGGGTACCAGAAGGGGAAGAGGAAGAGCAACAAGTGGAAAACTTCTTTGAACAAATAATAAAGGAGAACTTCCCCAATCTGGCAAAGGAAATAGACTTCCAGGAAGTCCAGGAAGCTCAGAGAGTCCCAAAGAAGGTGGACCCAAGGAGGAACACACCAAGGCACATCGTAATTACATTAGCCAAGATTCAAATGAAGGAGAGAATTCTAGAAGCAGCAAGGGATAAGGGCACAGTCACCTACAAAGGAGTTCCCATCAGACTGTCAGCTGATTTGTCAAAAGAAACCTTCCAGGCAAGAAGGGGCTGGAAAGAAGTATTCCAAGTCATGAAAGTCAAGGACCTCCATCCAAGATTGCTCTATCAGCGAAGCTGTCATTTAGAATGGAAGGGAAGATAAAGTGCTTCTCAGATAAGGTCAAGTTAAAGGAGTTCATCATCACCAAACCCTTATGATATGAAATGTTAAAGGGACTTACCTAAGAAAAAGAAGATAAAAAAGAGGACAGTAAAAAGACAGCAAACTCACAGATATTAACAACCACACTAAAACAAAAGCAAACTGAGCAAACAGCTGGAACAGGAACAGAAACACAGAAATGGAGATCACATGGAGGATTAGCAACAGGGTAGAGGGAGGAGGAGAGAGGGGGAAAAGGTACAGAGAATAAGTAGCATTGACGGTGGGTAGAAAATAGACAGGGGGAGGGCAAGAACAGTGTGGGAAAAGTAGAAGCTAAAGAACTTATGAAACATGGACATGAACTAAAGAGGGGAATGTGGGTGGGAGGGCGTGTACAGGGTGGAGGGGAATGATGGGGGGAGAAATGGGACAACTGTAATAGCATAATCAATAAAATATAATATAAAAAAGAAAAAAGAAAAGATACCTACTGAATGAAATAAAATATTTGTATATCATATATCTGTTAAGGTGTTTATACCCAAAATATATACAATATATAGGACTCATACAACTCAACAGCAAAAAACTAAACAATCTGATTAACAAATGGGCAGAGTGTCTGAATAATCATTTTTCCACAGACAACATACAGATAGCCAACAGATTCATGAAAAGGTGCTCAATCTCACTAATCATCGGGGAAATGAAAAGTAAAACAGTGAGCTGTCACCCCACAGCTGTCAGAGTGGCAGTTCTCAAAAGGGAAAGTGTGAGGGGATGCGCAGAAACGGGGACCCCTGTGCGCTGCTGTGGGAAACGTAAATCGACGCAGACACTGTGGGAGACAGTAGGGAGCTGCCTCCAAAAATTAGAAAGACCTATGTGTAAGCCTGCAATTCTACTTCTGGGTGTTTATTTGGAAAAAAAAACAACAACAACAACAACAACGAAAACTGACTTGAGAAGACGTATGTACCACTTCTTCACTGCAGCGTTATTTACAATAGCCAAGTCATGGAACCTAAGAGTCCACTGATGTATGAATGGATGTAGAAAATGTGTGTATAATGTGATGAAATAGCCCTCAGCTATAAATAGAATAAAATGTTGTGAGAACATAGATGTATTTTGAGGGCATTATGTGAAGAGACGTAAATCAGACAGAGAAAGACAAGCCCTCCCTCCCCAAACAACCTCATAGAAACAGAGGACAGATTGGTGCTCGCCAGAGGCAGGGGTGGGGGTGGGTGTAATGGGTGAAGGAGGTCAAAAAGGGAGAACCTCCAGTTACAAAATAAATAAGTCATGGGAGGTAAAGCACAGCATGGTGACTATAGTTAATAATACTGTACTGCATATTTGAAAGCTGCTAGGAGGGTAGATCTTGAAAGTTCTCAACACAAGGAAAAAAAAATGTTTTACACCTGTGGGGGGATCAGGATTAACTAGACTCATTGTAGCTATTGTTTCATAATATATAGCAATACTGAACCATTATATTGTACACATACAACTAATATAATCTCATATGTGAAATTTTCCTCAATAAAAATTAAAACAGCAGTTCTGTTTGGTACAGGGTGCCCAGTGAAGTTCCCAGTGACAGACACTGTCCCCAGCTCTTGCAGAGGAGGGACTGTACAAGGTGCTTGTTCTGTGGGACCTGGGCCAGGCCTGAATTCCAATCCGCTGTGTCACCTGGACATTTGCAATGGGCAGGCTGCCTTGCTCCTGGTAACAGAAGCAGCAGGAATCGGAGATTCTGCTTTCGTGGTACAGAGGATTGGGGTTGAGACCAGAATCTCAGGGGAAACAGGGTGGAAAACACATTCTCTTTAACTTTCAAAGGAGAGTCGGTTGCCCACAGCCGTGCTGACGTCCCCACTCGGAGAGGATCTGCACACTCAGGTCTTTTTGCAAACGCGTCTTTACGTAACTGCAAGTCGCTGTGAGTTCTTGCAACGGGGCCTCAAGGCCACCCCACGGAACCAGGCCAGCCTTGGTCTGTGTGGTGCTGGAGGCCACCTTGGACTGACTTATTCAGTGAGTGTTCACTGTGTACCTACTGTGTGCTTGGTGCTTTCTGTTCAAGGCAGTGGGAGCATTGTTAAGGACAAAATGGGTGAAAATCCCTGTCCTCATGAATGTATGTACTGGATAAAGAGCAAAAATAAACTAAAAGTTAAACTATAGAGTATGTTGTTTTAAAATAAAGGAGGGAGGGGGCAGGGAAAGGAAGGAAGGTCGAAGAGGGGTGGGGGGGAGAGAGAGAGGGAGAGAGAGAGAGATTGGTTATAATTTTAAGTTCAGAGACTGGCTGTTCTTCCTCAGTCTGAGAATTTAGCAGGCACGACAGGACTCCCCACGCCCGCTCCAGTCTCTAAGTCAGGCCTCATTCAGATGGGCCTTCTGGGAGTGACGTGGTTTCTTCCCCCACCTGGTGAGCCAACACATACATAATCTCTGAAACGTGTTGAGCCTGTAGAAGATGAAGTCCTAGGAGACATTTGGGTCCCTGTACAGCTTTAACCTAACTTGGTGTGAGAGCTACAGATGGCAGGGACAGAGAAATTGGACCATAAAGTTGGATCAAGTTTCTGTGCCCTGAAGGATGGTAGATGTTTACCAGAGTCTGGGAAAGACAGCTTTGCCCAGAGAAAGAAGACAGAGCCCAGGAAAGCAATTCTGCAATATGGTAAACTTCCAGCAGGTGGCAACAGCTTCCTGCGCATTCTCTCAAACCCATTGTCAATACAACCAGAAAGCGAACCTTTCAGGATTTAGGAGTGATCAATAATGTTTCTCTCTTGTCCGCCTTTCCTTCTTTGACAACCCCTCCCTAACTTACTCAATTCCCAGCTAGCAGCAACACCTAGACAGAAAGCAAGCAAGGACTCCAAACAGGCAGAGGTTAACTAGACCCTTCACCATCAAGCAGAGCCAGACCCTTGAAGATCCCATCCCAGTCTCAGCCAGCAATTGGCAGAAGGAGGCCTTAGCAATTTCCTCCAGCCAGCATCCCACTGGTTAATACCCAACAGTTCCACCAAGCGCTGCCTGCAGCAACAAGGGAAACCAGCTTTCTGGCAAAACAAATGGCGGCGGGACTATTAAGTATGAGATAATTGTTAGGGGAAATATGACCAGCTCTCGCATCTTTTAATATACCTAGAGCTTTATCTGTATTGATCTGCTCCTGCTGAAGAGGAAACTCAGTTTATCTACCTGTCTTTGCAATCAAGCGTGTGGCTGGACCTATTGGCAAATTACAGGAGCCCCCCAGGATCTTGCCTCTTAGGTTCTAATTTCCGTTCGCACAGCGAACAAGAATAATCAACGAGGTTAATCAACACTTGATCTCCCGGGGGGCGCTGTGCGTGTCCCATATCTGACACTGGTGGCAAGCAGCGAATCGGAATCCCCAACTCTTCGGGGAGAATGTTCCATATCAGAGACCCGACAGTGCACGTGGTTTAGGAGTCAGGGGGCGGGGACAGGAATGCCTGGGGCCATGAGGAGACATTAAAGCTGGAAGGACAACAAGAACAAGCGTTTCTGAAAGCCACGCATGCGGTGGCCATTTCTGATGTGGGCTAGGGCAGGACAAACGCTCTTGGGAAGCACGTTCTAAACTGACTTACTCATAGAACGTCGTCCACCCGGTTTCGTCGCTCTTGGTGGCCAGGAGACCGGTGTTCCCGTCGTAGGTCATGAGGCCCAGCTCCAGGTTCTGTGTGGACACGACTTTGAGCCCTCCACTGGTGCCCACCGTGAGGGTGATGATCTGGTTGTCAGGCATGAGCAGGTGGCGGGCCACGCCATTGCCGTCCCGACGGACCTTCAGAGAATTCCCACTGTTGTCGATCAGCTCTGTAACGTCGTTGTCCGCGCTGTACGTGAAATTGTACAGGTACTCCCCCGTGACCAGGCTCACAGTGTACTGGTGGATGCCCTCGGCATTGAAGACGTACAGCTCCTGCTCCCCGGGGGACGCAGCCTCGTACTGGTTGAAGGCATTAAGGACAGGCTTGTTCTTGCTGACCGCCCTGATCCGAATGTTTCCAAGGTCTGCAATGTAGATGGTGCCATCGGGAGCCACGGCCAAGGAGGACGGGGCGTTCAAGATGGCATCCGTCGCGTAGGCGTCATCTCCTGAGTAGCAGTTGCAATTGACGTCGTTTTTGCAGTCGCAGTCCGAGGCAGCGCCTGCTAAAAGGCAGATCTCCCCATTGGTGGTTACCTGGCGCAGACGGTTAATCTTCTTCTCGTCCGTCTCCGTGATGTAGAGGATGCCGGTGTGAGAAATGGCGATGGCACTGGCCGACTCCAGAGCAGAGTGGATGGCCAGTTTGCTGAGCGAGTAGTCAATGCCCGGGACCTGGCAGTGCATGGGGCGCCCCGCGATGATGCTGACCTGGTGGTTCTCGGTGATGCGCAGGATGACGTTGTTTTCCAGGACGTACAGGGAGTTGTCCATGGGGTTGACGGCCAGGTCTGTGGGCCACTCCAGGCGAACCTGAGGGTGACACAGCATCCAATGAAAGAATGGCTTCTAACGTGCCCATTGTTTAACTGGGCAGGGCACTTGTATTGTTTTCATGCCACAGAGGAGAAGGAACTTTTTCACTAACACACTGTATGGAGACATGCCTGTCATAAACCACTTGCCCACTGCCCATGTGGACTATGCATGATGGAGAAGGAGAGACTGTGTAACAACCAGCTCCTCCTGTATCATCAGCTGTGGTTACGGTAGGTCACCAGCTCTCCCATGATGCTCTTCTCAGCCCCAGGTGAGTGGACTAGGGGCAGAGCCATCATGTATAGCAGTACAGGTAGTTCACTGCATAAGGGGCTAATGTGCCATATTCTGCTCACCAAGGCACGGGCCTGAGGCAGCTCTGTTCATTTTAAGAAGACCTCTTTATCTAATCCACAAAAAAGAAGCCATACGCTTTGGAATGTGACCCCGACTCAAGGGCAGGGCTTGCCCAGCCTGGCTAGTGAATTGCAACCTGAGTGTTTGCTTGAAAAAATGAACTGGAGAGAACATATTCCTTTTCTACAGAATTTGAAATGAAAATCTCAGTTGAGAGCTGTCAGTTTGTTGCAGAATTTAAGCTGAATTTAACAGGATTGACCGAGGATTGAAAGGGCCCCGAGAGGAAGGGTAGACGTATATTCCAGGTTGTTTAGAATCTGTATAGTAGAGTCCAGTTTCTTATGCTATACATTTGAGCGAGCCTGTGTGTGCTCTGCCATTGCAGGAGCCCAGACCAAAGGGATCACACTTGGGGGAATATTGCAGAGGGCTCTGCTCCAGTTATTACTGCACAAAATAAAGGTTTATATAGTGCGGATGCAATCATTTCAGATTAACAAGGAAGTTCCAATAGACACATAACAGTGTATGGTACCTTCTCAAACCTGCAATAATGATGGAGAAGGGAGGTAATTACGCAGTGGCTCCTACCCTGTAATCGGCCGCAGCTGGGGAATGACACCTGCTCCACTTTTCTGAACAGAATTATCTCCCTCTCTCTCACTTCTACCTGACATTTCCCAGTCCATCTAGCTGTCTAGTTCATCTCAAGCCTGCTGCACACGCACCTGTGATGTCCATCTCTAGCTCCCCCTTCCTACTCCCCTCAAATAGGTTGCTGGTGAGAATATCAGGGCAAGAACCAGGTATGGCTTAGTGATGAGAAATGAGAGAGAGAGACACACAGAAAGAGAGAGAGAGAGAGAGAGAGTCAGTCCTACCTGGGCCACATCCATGCTGGAGTCGCAGCTCAGGGGCCGGACTGCGGTGAGGTCATTGGAGCCCAGTAGGGTGGAGATGATTCCGTTCTGGTCAACCTTCCGGATCATGGTGGCATCGACAAAGTACATGAGGCCATTCTTGTCCACAGCAATACCTGAGCAAGACAAACAGTGGCAGTGTGTCTTTTGACAAGAAGCAGGGCTTGTGGGGTGGCGGTGGGGTTTCCTCACTGGGCATCATCTTCTCGGACCTCACTGAGTGGCTTATCACCCTGGGAGCAGCGGTTCTCAGACTTCTAAGCAGATGCCCTTTCCCATGAGCATCGTGCTGAGATCTGCATTATTCCTGGGTGCTGGCTGTAAAACCACCCAACTGAAGCCCAAACCTTGGGCTGCAAATGAATGAATGGGGAAATAGCTTTGCATCTGCTCTTTTTTTTTTTTTAAACAAAAAGAGTTTATTTATTTTTAGAGTGATGGGAAGGGAGGGAGAAAGAGAGGAAGAGAAACATCAATGTGTGCAATACACTGATTGGTTGCCTTTCACATGCCCCCAACTGGGTACTTGGCCCACAACGCAACCCAGGCATGGACCCTGACCAGGAACTGAATCGGTGACCTTTGGGTTCGCAGGCAGGTGCTCAGTCCACTGAGCCACACTAGTCAGGGCTGCATGTGCTCTTTTTAGGGAAGAAGTTATTTCCCAAGTTCATTGCTTGCAAAATTATGGGTGATAATTACTCGACTGCCCATCACAAGTGATTGCAACAATGAGGTTGAGAAAATAATGATTCTTGCAGGCACACACTTCAGAATACGTCCTCCAGGAAGCATTCCCAATTAAGCCTTGACTCCACTTAGCACATCAGTGCCCTGGGGGAATGCCGGTCCTAGCACTCCCCTGGTAAGGTGCAGACAGAAGCTCCTACTTCTTTTCTATCTTCATTCCAATGCCCATGCCCAAGACTCCTTACTGGTTGCTTTCATGGGAACTAAAAATTCTCGGAAGAATTGGACCTTCAAATGATTGGTCCTTTATCTTGACGATCTCTAGGCCTTCTCAAATAGTAGAGATCCATTGGTTCCAAGAGCCCCTCCCACCCATTGCAGGCCCTTGGAAATGATACCATTTTTACTGGGCATTTGCTTAATGTCAGGCACTGTGCTTTAGACTTCACGCACACTGTCGTCTCACATGAACACCTGGGAGTGGCTGGAGGCTGCCCACCGGCTCTGTTCTGTCTGCAGCCCACATAGCTGGCCCTGTGGCTCCCAGAGCTGGCATTTCCTTCTGACCCTGTGTCTGGCTGTAGCCAGCAATCTCCAGGAGCAATCCATCCCACTTTCTGGGTATGGCAGGGGTGGGTGAGGAAAGTTGAATTCAAACAAACAAATACGTTTTATAAGGAAATACCCACACGCCAAAAGAATCTCTCAGCATCGAATCATTCTAGGGAAAACTGTGTTTACGAGTGCCTGGGCTCAGCTGGGTTCCAGTGAGAAGGAGCAAGTCCTGCTCCTGGCCAGCTCTCCCTGGGGTGGGGCTTTCTCCCTTGGCAGGCCTTACCCCGAGGGCTCATGAGCGTGGCATCCACCGCCTTCCCTCCGTCCCCGCAGCGGGCTTCATCGAAGGGCAGGCACTGCTCCCCAGTCCCTGCCATGACTTCTGAGTTCCCCGCCAGGTCTTTGGCTCCACTCAGAGACTTGACTCGATAGATTCGCCGACTGTTGGTGTCCGACACATAGAGAGAGCCAGACACGGGGTCGACTGCCAAGTAGTACTTGTGTGCTGGGTTGTTGCTTTAGTAGGGGAAGCACAAGAGAAATGGGAAGGGGGTTAAGCAGCAGCCTTGCAGCATCGAAGTGATGACGAAAATCCTAGCAAGACGCTAACACCATCTCTAATGCCTTTCCACTTTAGTGAACTGGAAAGAACCTACCAGAATAACTCAGTGTTCTCACCTATCATGCTTTGTAGCTGCTTCTAATTGGACTTAAACTCTTTGCACTATCAGAGAAGTCCCTGCCAGCATGCCATCGCTTCACGCAGCTGGTGTGAAAGACTCCGCTCTGGCCCTGCCTCTGCGCCTGTGTTTTGTGTGCCAGCCTCCTTTTTCCCCCTTGTGGGTTCCCTGTGCTCACGGGGGCGGAGGGGCATGGCTGCGGGACAATGATCTCTTTTCAATTCGTTTCCTTAGTACTTCCAGGCTGCTAGATCATTAACCCTGGGGCCCCCTGGACATTTCTCAACTTTGTCATGGGAGGCTCCTGTCCACTGCTCCTCAGTGTAGATATGAGTAAAGTGGGCATTTCATGTGGAGAAATGCTATGTCTTGCTGATAAGAGGTCCTGAATCTGAATCACTGGCATGAGAGATACCGTTTTTATGTCTTGGGTAATAGTGAGGTCACAGGCGTCACCAAGATGGGCCAGAGCACTACGCCACAGCAGGAGATAAATACCTTAGGGTGTGGAATGGATCAGGAAGACGTCTTGAAGCCTCAGAGACCTAGACCTCTTTCTTGGCTGTGAGTCTAGGTGGCCTGTGTGTTGCTGACTAGGACAGAGGAAGATTTGCACAGAAAACTCTCAACTCAACTCTGACCCAGCTGGAGACCCCAGGTTCATCTTTTGGCTCTGTTGGGTCCTAGCTTCCTTATGATGAAGAAATCAATCAGATCAGACCATTTACTCACGTCCCTCTTGGTTCAAACCCCACAGTTTCTTCCTTTGCATTGTCTGTCGCTGGTTGGAGGGTGGGACCAGAGTAGGAGCTCACGCCCTTCCCATGCTGGGTATGAAAATCACTGCCTCTAGGACGCAAGCAATGAGTGCTTCTCTGCCCCTGTATGGCGGGTAGGGTTTGGTGTCTTATGCCTAAAATGAACACGGGCTTTTTTTTTTCCAGTTATTTTTCTATTGTAGTTTGGAATTGAGGGAAGAGAGGAGCTGGGAGAGGTGAAGAGTAGGTGAGGGCGATGAGAGTGTTGGATGCATTTGTCCCGTAGACATTAGCTGGTAAATTACTAATTAAAACACCACCATTTAGGCTCTTCCCGATTTAAGGAAGAAAAGAACTAGGAAACTATTTTTAGGAACAATTTGTGAATCGAGACCATCTTTAATTCCAGCTTCTCCTCAGGTTGCTATTAAGACACATAATTGAACTAGAAGTCAAGGTCTTTCTGAAATTCCAGCCTTGATAACTAGTTTGAAAGAGGCTACCTGGGTTCCTTTCCTTTCCTTTCTTTCTGCGCCTTATTTTGGCTACTAAGCCTTTAGCGAACACCCATATACACAAAACAAATTAGGGCAGAAAGGGAAAAAGTCATGCTATTTTTAATTAGATGCTGTCCTTTGTTACTGAATGAACAGTAGCTGGCCTGATCAGCAGAAGAATCAGGGCATTGCACATCTGTGCCTACCTATGAGCAAGATAATTACTTCTGGACTTTCTGGGGAGCCTGATCCAAGAGAGCTTGTCAGAATCTCTGGCAGAGAGCAGACAGTTGAGGGTGTGGGGTGAGTGCTTGCTGGGGTCCCATCCTTCCCCCTGGCCTCTTTCTCATTCCAACGAAAGTTCTTGCAGAGAAGCTCAGAGAGCTGGATAGCCATGCCTCGACTTCTCTGGCTATGGCAAAGCGCAAATGGGGTGAGTTAGAAGGGGGGTATCCCTCCAGTGCATTGCTGCTTTTTTATTTGAACCAGTTGGGGTGCCTATAACCAGCCAATTTGGGGGTGCCTGAGAAGAAGGAGGCACAGGACCCCTCTGATGCATGACCTTCCCACTGTCTCGGATGATCTTGTACAGCTTGATTCCACCCTTCGTCCAATTTTGATCTAACATGCTGAAGCCCCTCCCATGTTTCATTTCAAGGCATGAGGGGAGAGGCATCCCTTCGAGGATTAAAATATATTGCTTGTTTTTTTCTCTTCTTCCAAGTAAAAGTAAGGCCATTTTCCCTCCAGAAAGCTCATGTTACACCCATCTCAGTGCACCCAGGGGCAACCTGGAGTTGTCTTAACTTTGTAAGGGACAGCTCCCCAGAGCCGGAGGCACATATGTGTGTGTTGTACACTGTATGTGTGAATGGTACCAGTGTGGTTTTAAATAACCTTGGAGCAATTGAATGACAAAGGCTATTTAGACAAAAGTATTTGGTCCACACCCTTCATACTAAAGAGTGATTGAACTCCCTGAAAATCCCCAATGCATTCCACTGTTGGATTCATTCTGATTAGCAGATTGGCAACTAACTTGTTTTTTGTTTGTTTTTTTTTTAACTGACCATATATCCAGGGGAAAAATTATTAATGAGTTGAAAACGAGTTTTTGACCTGTTTCCAGTTCATTAAAGCTTTTGTGAACCCAGTCCAGAATTTACAAAAGCCAGAAGTTTGCCTCAACTGTTAGCCCAATTACAGACCGCACTGAGCAGTCGGGATGAAAGTTCGCTGAGGGTTCATTATCTTGCTTTTGCATCTCCCGGAAATTCTAATTACTGTCAGCTTATTTGGTTGCTTTTTTGACTGCATTTCATAATTGCTAAAGCTTATCATATCCACAACACACAATCAGCACATAAAAAGTTACTCTATTTGCTACATAAAAATACACAACATCACACAAGAAGCACGGAACAAAAAGCAAACACAAGGAAGCAAACGAACCATATCAAATTATATGGGAAAGAGTTTCGTCTTACCTATGTTTAAACTCTTTATTTCTTTATAGCAAGAAAACAGAAGGAAAAAGAACAAACAGTTAGCTGAAGAACTGATGATAAAGCAAACATTGCATTTTTGTTTGTTGTATGAAGGGGCCCCCTCTTCCCGCTTCTAGCTGACAGCGCCTGGCTCAATTTCCTGGGAAGCACCCCTGATGTGGGATGCCTCCTGGTCATTGGAAAATACAGACAAGAATGCTTGAATTCTTGGACTAGCAATGCAGCTAGCACACAGGTGGCAGCAGGTGCAACAGGTTCCCTGGCTAATGAAGGGATGGCAGGGAGGTTACCTGTTGAACGCCAGCACTTACTGGTGGTGATGGCTGCAGGGAGCATGGAGTAGAAAGATTCTGAAGCCAAATTCAAGTGCAGCTGTAAAGGCCACTGTGACTCATCTGTAACATCTGCCCTGGGTTTGAGGGGGAATCCTGGTGCCACCTGTGCCACCTACTTGCCATTGGTGCACTACAGGGTAGAGTCAGTACGATCCAGGAGAGGGCCCCCGCCCACACCCAATTGTAGTTTGGCTAACACTCTGTTAAGCACTGAGAATCTCAACCACTTCCTATGCCTGCTCCACGCTACCTTCCCTCTCCCCATCCACGTGTGTGTGCATTCTTTTTAAATGAAATGCATGGGTAATGACATCCTATTGTCACTGGAGCCAAAGACAGCTCCTTTTGGAAAAGACTAGTAAAAGTTTTGCTCTTTTTTCCCCTTAAGAACAAAAATACATGGTCATTTGGACAGGTGAGTGCCTACAAGGTAACCACATCAGGGAGAAAAGAAGATAAGCTAGGCCTAGAAGCTTAAGATGATGCTCCCCATTCCCAAGGCTTCTGGGCCAAGGTGGAGTGAGCCCTGACCCCTCTTCTGCTTCTGGCTGAGGGAGGAGACTTCAGGGAAAGAACAAAGAGGGTTTAAAGCCCTGATTCCTGCTTAGGTGCAGCTCAGGCCCCTGCTGGGGGCCATCATTAGTGGTGGGTTTGCACAGGGATTACATTTTTATATTTTATTCCAACGTGTTAGTTTTTGCAAAAAAAAAAAAAAAGTTAATTAAATGATGCTGATAACTCCTGAGCTCTGACTGACATGGTGCAATTTAAGATTCATTCTGCAAAGCCTGGTGTGTCAGGGTGGCAGCTGGGGATTCGCGTGTCTATTTTATATTGCTTAATGAAAGTGAAATGTTATCTGCTACCAGTGGTAGTCATATTTGGCTCTTAATTATTGCAATATCTATCCCACTTCTTTTTAAAGTCAAGATTTTGTAAAAAGACTGGATGGAATTTGGGTCTGCAGAACTGACCTACTTCTTGCCTAAGAACATCTGCTTTAAGTTGATTAATATAATATCTACATTGGGAGAAGAGGAAGGGCAGGGGTGGGCGACCCAGGCCCTGAGAGTGCAGAGTCGGAGTGATCACAGGGACATGAGCTTTGGAGAAAGGCCGAGGTCACTGCTATTGAAGCCCCGGGCCATTAGCAGGGCAGGTGCTTAGCAGGCAACAAACTAGAATAACAGCATCATTGAGTCAGTCTTTGTAGATAAGCCCAGGTGCCCTACTTAGGAGGGACAGGCCTCGGTAGGTTGGTAGGTCGTCTGTCCTTGGCCTTGCTAACCCCAACCCTGCAGGCATACACGTGAGGACAAAGTGGTGTTTCAGATTCAAGAATTGAGATGGATTAGCTCTTCACACTGCGGAGTCTCAATGACTCCTCTGCAAAACCTGCAGGGTCCCTCCAGGCATGATCAGCTTGCCTTGCAGAGCGCTCCTCAGGCTGTCTTGTGATTTACATGTGTGTGCTTACCTTTGTTGTGCATGCAAATAAGTAAACACGGGTGTGACTTAACTTCCACATGGCTGGTTTTAGTAGAGAGCCCTGGAGAGAGCAAGACTGGGCAAATGGGTCCTTGAGGGATGGAGCAGGGAATGAGGCTGGGCGGACCTCACTCTGGACTGGCTCCAGTCCCTTGTGTTCTACTTGGAATCACAAAGCTGCAACTGGCTGGTGTGGCTTTCTATTCGGACTCCTTTTGTTCTACAGAAAAGGGTGGAATGGAAATGGCCACATTTGTGTGTATGTGTGTGTGTGTGTATTTGTTTCGGTTTTAACTGAACAAAAGTGAGTTGGGATACACTTAGCTTCCTTTTGGGGGGTGGGCTTATGTGACTCCTACATACTCCTTCTTGTTACACTGTTACTGGATGTTCCAGGTAGGAATGACTTTCAGGAACTGTCCTGCCCTGTTGTGCTGCATTGTTACAGGAAGTGCAACGCCTTATGTAGGAGTCCTATGTCACTATCACCAGGACATCAGCAACAAACTGGTTAATGAGTGTTGGCTCAAAACGTACGTAGATTATTCACTGCACAAGAAATGTTCAGAAATACTGTGAAAGAACTTGATGAGGTTTTCCCAACATTTACAATTCTAACAATTTTCACAGTATCACCAATCATCAATTGTGGAGATAAAAGATAATTTTCTGATTCATCAATAATCTGAAGCAAATTTTGACCAGCCATCCTGAGGGAAAGGCTGAATTTCCACTCTTTTTATAGATAATGACATTACAAAATCATTGTCATATTAAGAGATGGTCAAAGAGAATATAACCAAAAAGTGTAGGAAAACAAGCATCATGGAAGAGTAACAGTAGTTAGCTGACCAAAAAATGTATGTCATTTGTCTGGATTTTGTGACATCAGTAACTGTCAGCTGTTGAAAATTTGCAGTTGTTTGGGTTTCTTTTCTCATCCTAAGTAATTTCAGTTTCATTCTGAAATTGCATGCGATTCAGGCCCCTTGAAACCTAGATCTGTCTTTGGTAAGAGAGCTTTGAAAACAGTGCCAGGAACTGTCTAGAATATTTTGCAGGGCTATTGTTATTCTGGGTGCTGTGTTATATTTGGTTTCCTGACCTCCGTGTCTATACCCTGGCTATTTAGGGAAAGGGGTTGCTCTCCAAGTAGAACCACAGTCCTCCTTAACATTCTCTGTTGGCATCCAGCAGGGCCTCTCCTGGCTAAAACTCTCAGGCAAAGCTTATCTTGGCCCGGTCCAATCTCTGCTGCCCCTGCCCTCCTTCCGAGGCTCCTACTTTCTCAGGTCTCATCCTGTCCAGCACCAGCACATCTGGGCTGGACAGCTCCCTCCCTTGAAGAGCTTCTCCAAGGCAATGATGGCACCAACCCGCCCCAACAGCACCATCAGAATCTCAGCGTGGGGAAGTGTTTCAGTTGGAAAAAAAAACATATTAAATATTATAACTTTATATTCAGAAAAGAAACAGTTAGCATTTCAAACATTATGTAAAGTGTGAGATTCTTATGTTTACTGAAGGGGCCATATTAAGAAAAGGCAGAGAGACACTGTCCCATCCTTACCAGATACTGCCTTGTATTGGGGTCTAGTTCCTAAGAGAGTCTCAAATTGGGGAGGAAGGAAAGATTTTTCTATGCTAGAAATTCACCCTAAGTTGTTGGTGACTGACATGTTTACTCTGCTCCACGGGGCTGATGTTTTCCAAGGACCCCTTGGGGACACGGTGGCGGTCCTAAGGGGGTCATGGGCCATGAAACGATGTCAGGCTGTCAGGGAGAAATGAGTGTTGAAAAGGTCTTGAATGCTGGTGGCACTGGATCACACAGGTGACAACCCTGGTCCTAAGAAGAAGGCTTTTTCTAGCATTAGAAGTTTTCCAGGTGCGTAGAACTCGGTGCCTGCAGGCTTCGGGTGGGCCGAGGGAGGGAGAAGAACAGGGGGAGGACGATGGGTGCGTCCAAATGAAATGCGGCTCAGAGGCTCAGCTCTGGGGTGGGTAAGTGAGATGTGGTGGGCACCTACTCCCGAAATGGAAGCATTCAGCTGCCAACTCGCAATGGAGAAAAGACACGAGCAAGACAGGCCTCTGCCTCCCTCCTCCCTCCTCCCTCCCGTGGCTGGTTACCGTTTTGAGGAGCAGGGACTGACAGCCCTTTGTTTTTGGGTATGTAGTGGGAGGAAAAGAAGAATCAAACTGGTGTTCTTGTGAAAGCTTAACTTCTAATAGTCTCTGGATACCTGGCTGATGAAGGCAAGAACAAGTCCACAGGCAGTTAACAAGGAAAAAAGAACCGCCTCTGTCCCCAGCTGTGGAGGGAAGCGGTAGTTCCATGCCCTCCAGGTGGGTCAAGGCCACCACGTGGGCGTGGCATGGCTCCCTCTGAGCGGCCCTTCGCTGCTACCATTGCTATCGTGGCCTCTACAACTTGAGAGACATGGAACCAAGCGCAAATTCCAACACGAGGGAGGACACTAGTCCATGTCTCCTTTACTCAAGCAACGTGTCTTGAGCTGCTGCTGTGGATTGGACCCTGTGTAGAGACTTACACGGAAACCACTGACAAACAAGGCAGAATGACTGTCGGCTTTTGTGCAAAGGCAGAGTGAGGCGACCGAGAGGAGTGCCGCTATTGCTACGGAGATCGGGCTTCTGAGAAGAAGAAGGGGCCTTCCGATGGGGCCTTAGAGAGGGTCAGGAAGAGGCAGGTTAGGTAGAGAAGGCATTCTAAGTAGACTGAGCAGCATGAGTCAAGGTTCAGGGGTGGGAAGGCAGCTGGCAAGTGCTGACTCCGCCATGAGCAGGAAGAGCTGTGACAAAGGTGAGGTAGAGGGTTCCGGTGCCAGATTAAAAGACGTGACCCGCATGGAAAAGCACAATGCTGCCTTCACCGCTTCCTGCCTCCGCCCATGCCTCTCCATTGCCCGCAGAATGCCTAAGAAGATGGCTCTTTTGGGCCAGAAAAAGAAATGAACATCTTGGGAAGGGGACTGCTTGCAGGGGAGGCTCTAGGAAAAGGGGTTTGTCTGATAGTTTGGCAGCTTGAGGACCACCCAGCCTCTTCCATTTTGCCTCTTTCTCCCTCTTGCTCATTATGTGGTTAATACACCCTCTTTTTCACATGACCTCCCCTTTGTCTTTCTGGGATGGTTACAGTTAGTTCTCCTAGAATGCAGCTTAAACTGCCTTTACTTGCCCGGCTGCCCCTCTCACCCTCGAATGGATGCTCTTTGAGCCTGGGTTTCATCCCCGTCTGGACCTCAGAGCCCAGCACAGGTGTGGCTCACTGTCACGCTCTGTATTTGTCCACTGGGTCCCTGAGGTTGCAACCTTTTTGGGGTGGAGCTGCAGTTTTCCCCTTTCTTTTTACCACTCCCAGGGCCTGGCATAGCCTCAGCTCCTGATAATATTCAGCAGCACTTGCTGAGGGTCAGATCACTGACCTCTCTCCCAGAAGGGGCCTCATCGAAGTCCTGCTCCTGGTAGCTGAGGCTGCTTCAGAAGGGACCACCACTCACTTGGTTGATCAGGTCAAAATCCTAGGCAACATCACCCTTGATTCTTCTCTCTCCCTCAGTCCCCCACTCCTTAACCCAATCAATCAACAATTCCTGTCAGTTTATCTCAGAAATAAACTTCCCCATGTCCACTGCTGCCATGCTAGTCCACATACCATCGCCCAACTCCTGGATACCTGCTACAGCCTCCAGCCTTGCGCCCCGACAGTCCATTCTGCACACAGTAGCCAGAATCATCTTTAAAAAGTGCAAATTGGATCATGACAACTCCACCCCACTTTGTACCTCAACCCCCAACTGTTGTTCTTCGCCATGAGAACACGATTCACACTTGCCAGCATGATCAGTAAGACCGTACCTACCTCTCTGCCGTCCTCTGAGACCTGCTCTCCTGAGCTCACCACCCTCCGCCTTGCTGGACTGCTATCAACCCCTTAAATAAACCAGGTTAGCGGCCGACATGAGGGCTCTTGCGCAACTTCTCTCTGCCTGGAAGAGTTTTCCCCAGATCTTCACATGGGCGACCCCATCATTCAGGTCCCATCTCAAATGTCACCTAATACGAGAGGTTTTTCTGACCACTTTACCTTACGTAGCCTCCTCACCCTTCCTCTGGCCCCACATAATCCACATCTCTTACCCTGTTAGATTTTCCTTGAAGTATGGAATGCTACTTGAAATTATTTTTCACTTGTCCACATGATTTGAGGTTCCTTAGGAGACCATAAATGCTACAACTAGGACTTTGCTCCCACTGTCCCCTCCCCAAACCAGATAGTCCCAGGCACAGTACTTGTATTTGTTGATTAAATTTTCTCCCATATTTATCAACTTCATCTTCCTCTCTCTCCTTATGGATGTCTCTCTAGTCTTGATGGCTTGGAATCAACTTTCCTGGGAAATTCTGTCCAGTGAAGAGGACACTGAACTCCAGACTTAGTAGCAAGCAATCACTCTCCCAACGGTGGGCAGAAGTTACCCAGCATGGCCTATTCTCAGTAATTCTACGTCATATCCTAGTGAAAGTGCGAAGAGCCAGAGAATTTACAGAGAGCTAGCACAGAGAGGTCCTCAATTTAACATGTGATTTAGTAAATGAAATATTAGCGGGTTTCAAACTTTGATATGCTTCAGAATCTACTACAGAGCTTGTCAAAGACAAAAGGCACCTGGCCCTTCTGTGGATGTCTTGAATCAGTGCCTCTGGGGATGGGTTCCAGGAACTGGTATTTTTAAAGAAGTACCACTTGAGAAGCCACAGACATGGACCGACAGCTTCAGGTAGAAGTTCTTTCACTGTTTGCCTGTATTAGATTCATATCTGGAGGCTAAATAATGCACAGCCACACCCAGCGCCCACCCTGAGCACCATGACTCAAATTGCTCACCCTTGTTGTGGCTCAGCTGTGGACAACTGTATCAAATATGTGTGCGGTGCCTCATAGACATACACAGCATTTCCCCAAATCCTAGTTTGATTCCGGTCCCAGGTTTCAAACCTCAGCCCACTATGGGGAATCTCTATTCTCCAGAGAGGCCCGAACACGACCACAATCTACCCAGTGAAGCCATGCAGCGGAGGGAGCCACATCACCACAGAAGGTCTTCCCTGTGGCTGCTTACCGTAACTCCAAGATGCTGGTCACGTTTCGAGAGGGATAGATGCGCCGGATGTAGTTGAAGTCACCAACGAAGAGGCTCCCATCAATTCCAACAGCCAGCGCCACGGGGGCCAGCAGCTTGTTGCCCTCGGCGAGGCCATTGCAGCTGGGGCAGGAGATGCTGCGGCGGCGGCCGTTGCCCATGATGCTGGTGATGATGGCGGGCTGCTGGGTCAGGAACTGGTTCTCCCCGGTGCCCTTGTGCAGGATGCCTGCAGGGCAGCAAACGTGGGTGGTTACCGCAGCGCTCTGGGGGGGACACTTCTTCAGAATATTTTTTATTATTCATTGATTTTTAGAGAGGGAGAGAAGCATCGATTTGTTGTTCCACCCTTTAATTCATTCATTGGTTGGTTCTTGTATGTATCCTGACTGGGGATTGAACCCATAACCTTGGTGTATCGGGACGATGTTCTAACCAACTGAGCTACCCTGCCAGGGTGGGAGACACTCGGAGTGAAGGGACGCGACATGGAGAAGAGAGACCACAGGAAACTTTGATGTTGGGGAGCTCCCTGATTTCCTCCCAATGCTGAGAGAGCTGTAATGGGGCGGGCAAACCCCAAGGCTGGGTATTGGGTAGGATAACATTTGTAGAGATAATTGAAGAAGGATCATGAGGTACACCAAGGTGGACAGTCTGGGAGAACTGGACCAACACTCTTTGACATTTAAAAAGATAAGGTGGGAAAACCTGTGAGTATTGGGGCATTTGATGAAAAGTGGCCGCGAGCAGGGGAGAGGCTATTGATTAAATGTCAAGGCTGGAGAGAAGGTTCCAGAGGAGAGACTAGGCTGTCTGTGAGAGGGGAAATGCACTCACGTACCACTTTTAACATTGAGGATGTGATGTTTGTCCAGGGACCAGCCACCGAGGTTGGATGGGTCCAGCTCAAAGCCCTGCAGGAGGGCTGTCCTTTTCTCCCATAGGATGAGACTGAGGCAGGTCTCGTATTCAAACCCAACAGACACTGAAAGGTAAGAGGGGGTGGGGCAGGAAGAGACCAGACAGGTGACCCGATTACTCCAGAGCGCTCCTTGGGACCAGGAAACAAACATTCCCTGCAATGATTCCGTCCCCAAGTCTCCCTCAAGGAGGTGGGCTGATTGCTTTCCTCCTTGCGATCCCACATGATATTAAATTCAGATTTCAAGCTGAACTCAGCCTTGAAACTTTACACCGTAGCACTCTGTGGGGATAGAGAGACCTTTCCAAAGAACAGCTGCCTTTCAAAGATGACCCCAGTGATGTGGAGGGAGAACAGGAATCATTTAAAAACCAAGACCATGTTCCTTCCAAGACTGGCAGGAGACTGTTCTCTCAGCCTGCTCTTCAAGGTGTGGCATTTATTATAGTTTGTGTTACCTATTCTCACTCACCAGGAGAAAGGCCTATGGAAGTTTAGTGGCTCATTTATAAGGAGGCTCTGGAGTCAACAGCTTGTGGAAGTTAGGGGCATTTTGAATGTTTGCTCCAGATTCCAGAGAGGGCTGGGCGGTGTAGGCACAGGACACAGCCTGCAATTCCATGGCAAGCCAACAGGGCACAGAATCCAGAAATTGTAAAAATCTGGCATTTGCCCCAGGTCAAGTGGGGAGAAAAGCAGGAGATGAAGGACTTAGTCCCAAACCTGTTCCAGCTCACACCTGCTCATGGCTGCATTGTCCCATGGGTAAAGCAGAGTGAGTGAAGCCTTACATTCTTGGAGAGATGAGGGAAGGACAGAGAGAAAGGATACCAAGAGGCCATACATTTCTAATTGGAATGCTGCTTTAGAAATATGAGGCATTGTTATTATTGCTGTTCCTACTACATTAAATTCTTAACTATGTGTGTCACATCTGGGGATTCTCCTGCAGCTTCTTTTAAATCCTGAGATATGGAAGTGTCACTATGAATGGAAGATACATTTTATCTTTTATTTTCTTTAAGAAAAACCATGTATTTCCTAGCTTGTCCTCTGAAAATGCCAAGAAACAATGGCTGACCCAGTAGCAAAGAGCATTGTTAGTGCCTGGCTTGTGGCCTTGAAATATTATTTCTCATTAAAAGGAATCAGGGCTCCTTGAAGAAATGGCCAGAGTGAGAAATGAATGAGACTGGGCCAGGCCACTTTATGATACCAGATACAGAAAGGAAGGAATAAAAATCTACCGATGCATATTGAAAAAATCTGGGAGTCAGCTGCAAGGGGCTTCCACTGACCAAAGATGACACAGTTTGACCTTCAGTAAAGATAATAACTTCAATGGGTTGAAAGATATGAGAGACATTTCATTCTGAGTTCATAATGATATTTTAAAAAGCATGAATTTGCCAGCCTTAAAAGCTGTTAAAAATAATACCCAACTTATTATACTGAAAACTAGTAAGGGAAAGAAGCGTATATCCTTTCTTTCTTATTTGAACTGACTTCATGTAACCACGTAGTTAAAGAAGAAGTATCCTGGACTTCCGGCCAAGATGGGGGCATAGCTGGACATGCTGTGCCTCTTCTCACAACTAAGATTAAGGACAACAAAAATATAGAACCAAAAAAAAAGAAAACCCAACCAGGACAGAGAGAAAACTGAATTGTGCGGGGGTCCGACAATAACGATTCACCCAGACTGGGGCTGAGGTGCTGGGAGGGAGTCCCAGCCTCACAGGAGTTTGTTGGGGAGACCTACAGGGTCCTGGAGCATGCGCAGGCCCACCCACACAGAAATCAGCACCAGAAGGGCCCAATTTGATAGGGGAAAGAGGCTGAAGGGACAGGAATCCGTGAGACAGCGTGGAGCAAGCACCATTGTTCCCTTTTGGACCCTGCATCCACATCCAGCATCACAACCCAGCAACTAGGCTGCCCCACCCTGGTGAACACCTAAGGCTCTGCCCCTCACTATGTAACAGCCACAACCAGACAAAAACAAAAAAACCAAAACCAAGGATGGCTCAAAAGGGAGAACAGACCGGGGCCCCAGAGCTAATTCATCTGAGCAACCAGGATGTGGTCAACCTATTAGATGCAGAGCTCATAGCACTGGTAGCTAACCTATTAGAAGAACAGTTCAAAGCTCTGGTGATTAGGAAGCTCACAGAATTGGTTGATTTTGGTCGCATATTAGAGGAACAAATGGAGGCTACAATAAATGAAATGAAGAAAAACGTACAGGGAACCAATAGTGATGGGAGGAAAACTGGGACTCAAATCAATGGAGTGGACCAGAAGGAAGAAACAACCAACCAAACAGAAATCAAGGAAGAAACAAGAATTCAAAAAAAAATGAGGAGAGGCTTAGGAACCTCCAGGACATCTTTAAACATCCCAACATCCAAATTATAGGGGTACCAGAAGGGGAAGAGGAAGAGCAACAAGTGGAAAACTTCTTTGAACAAATAATAAAGGAGAACTTCCCCAATCTGGCAAAGGAAATAGACTTCCAGGAAGTCCAGGAAGCTCAGAGAGCCCCAAAGAAGTTGGACCCAAGGAGGAACACACCAAGGCACATCATCATTACATTAGCCAAGATTCAAATGAAGGAGAGAATTCTAGAAGCAGCAAGGGATAAAGGCAGAGTCACCTACAAAGGAGTTCCCATCAGACTGTCATTGGATTTCTCAAAAGAGACCTTCCAGGCAAGAAGGGGCTGGAAAGAGGTATTCCAAGTCATGAAAGTCAAGGACCTCCATCCAAGATTGCTCTATCCAGCGAAGCTGTCATTTAGAATGGAAGGGAAGATAAAGTGCTTCTCAGATAAGGTCAAGTTAAAGGAGTTCATCATCACCAAGCCCTTATGATATGAAATGTTAAAGGGACTTATCTAAGAAAAAGGAGATCAAAAAGAGGACAGTAAAAAGACAGCAAACTCACAGATATTAACAACCACACCTAAAACAAAAGCAAACTAAGCAAAGAACTAGACCAGGAGCAGGAACACAGAAATGGAGATCACATGGAGGGTTAGCAACAGCGGAGTGGGAGGAGGAGAGAGGGAGAAAAGGTACAGAGAATAAGTAGCATTGACGGTGGGTAGAAAATAGACAGGGGGAGGGCAAGAATAATGTGGGAGAAGTAGAAGCTAAAGAACTTATGACACATGGACATGAACTAAAGGGGGGAATGTAGGTGGGAGGGGGTATGAAGGGTGGAGGGGAATGATGGGGGAGAGATGGGACAACTGTAATAGCATAATCAATAAAATATAATTAAAAAAAGAGGAAGTATCCCTATATAAAAGTCCTGGCTAATAAATAAAGAAGCAATGATAGAATGAAAATATTTTGTAATTCCTAATGACCTAATGGATCCAGGCAATCAGCATGGGGTAAAGGGGGCCAATATATGGTGACAGAAGATGATTTGACTTTGGGTGGTGGACACACAATGCAATACACAGATCATGTATCATAGATGTCTACACTTGAAACCTATGTAATCTTGTTAATCAATGTCACTTGAATAAATTTAATAATAATTAAATAAGAAATCACAAGCGTTGGAGAAGATGGAGAAGATGGAACCCTTGTACTGCTGCTGGGAACATAAATTGGTACAGCCATATGAAACACAGTACGGTGTTTCCTTAAAAAACTAAAAACAGAATTACCACATGACCCAGCAATTGTACTTCTGGGCATCTGCCCAAGGAAAACAAAAACGCTAACTGAAAAAGATATATGCACCCCCATATTTTTTGCAGGTTTGTAAGAGTGAAGATACGGAAACAACCTAAGTATACATTGATGGATGGAGGAGTGAATAAAGAAGGTTTGGTACATGCAATGGAATAGTTTTAAGCCGTAAAAGCATACAATATTGTCATTTGCAACCACAGGGATGGACCTTCAGGGCATTATATGAATTGAAAGGTCAGGCAGAGAAAAATAAATACTGTATGATCTCACTTACATGTGGAGTCTTAAAAAAAAACAACAAAAACAAAACAACACCCTAAACTAATAGAAACAGAGAGCAGATTGGTGGCTGCCAGAGGTGGGGGATGAGGGTGGACGAAATGGCGGAAGGGAGTCAAAAGGTACAAATTGCCAGTCACAAAACAAGTCAGTCCTGGGGTTGAGCTGCACAGCAAGGTGACCGTAGTTCCTCACACTGTATCGCCTACTTGAAGGTGGCTGTGAGAGCAAATCTTAACAGTTCTCATCACCCAAGAAAGGTTTTGTGACTGCATTGTACGGTGGTGGGTATTTCGTCTACACTCACTGTGGTGACCATTTCACAATATCTACAAATACCAAGTTATTACGTTGAGACCAAGAGAATGGTTTAAGTGAATTTCATGTTGATTTAAAAGGGTTTGAGGAGGTTTAAAAAAATCATTATCAAAACCGAGCCTGAACCTGAGACAGAAAACCTCAAGGTCCAGCTATCAGTTTACAGGAGACACAGCACGGAGGAGTATGAGGAACACACCCAGGTGTTCGATCGGAAACAAACCAGATGTTGTGAGATTCCAGAGGCAAACGGTGCAGTTTCTTCAACAAAGAAATCATGAAACGTAAAACAGACAGCTAGAGATGGAGGGGAAAGATGTCGATGAAGAAAATTTTAAGAGAATTCGACTCATTGCAAAAGGTAGCTCTTATTGGGCTTCTGATTCAAACAAAGTAGTCATATTTTATGATATTCACAAGACAAGTGAATTATTGAACAATTTGATGACATTAAGAATTATTGCCTTTTTTCTGAGAACGTGGGTGTTGTTGCTACGCTTACACAACGTTTTTTAGAGATAGACATTGCAACAGCGTGGAGGGGACGGCGCTCTGCCTGGGGCGTGCTTCAGGAAAACGCGGGAGGGAGGCAGGGGAGTGACGAGGGTGTGGAGTAGTGCGCGAGATTCGTCAGGAGATGATGATGGTAGAAATTGGAGCAATGGGATGCATTATAGTATTCGGTCTACTTTTTGATGCTGGCTATCACTTTGATAATGGCTAAAGCTTGATATAATCTTTTTTTGATTAGCCACTCTTTGCATTCAATGTACTAGTTTCTCCAACAACCCAGTCCTATCTTTATTATGTTATCCACTCCACTTGCTGAGGAAGCAGACCTCTAGGGCCACACCCTGAGCGTGTCTAACGGACTGGGTCCCTGCCTGGAGGCGTGTCACTTGCCCTCTCCCTCCTGCCCCGTCTGCACAGTGGGGATTACGAGAGTGCTTGCTTGATAGGGTTAGTGAGAGGTCGCTCAAGACACAGGGTTACCCACAGCGCTCTGCGCAAAGGGTGCGTCTGAGAAGCACTGGCTGTCACATACCGTGAACATATCTGAGTTTGCTGCCTTCCTATTTCGGTAACTTACTATACACAGTTCTTAAACATCACAAGCCTATGGGTAAAAAACAAAACAAAATAAAACAAAAAACAACACAGGATTCTGGATTTTACTGAACCCAGACAAGTTTCTACAAGTCGGAAACTACACTGGATAGATTGACGTTAATCCCCAGCTCACAAGGCTTCAAAAACCGATCACTGTAGGACACTTAGGGTGACCTTTCCCTAAGTGGGGAGGGGTCATGTCATTCCCTCAAAAGCAAAGTCTAAACCACAGTGCGTGGTTTTCAGCTGCCCCGGCTCCCGTTCTGACTCTCACGGTGCTACTTGCAAGTGCTCGCTCTGGAACGTGATCACCTCTCTCCCCTATCTCAAATATTCTCCTTGTCTACTGCATTCCAGCCCCACTGGCCTTCTCTTTGTCCTCCAAATGGACACCTCACTCTCCTCTCTTTTTTTGCCAGGAAAAGAATGTTCTGTTCCTGATCTTCACATGGCTCCTTCTTGTCATTCAAGTCTGCTTACATGTCACCCCCTCTGAGGAGTCTTCCAGGAATACCTTGGGAAGAAAAGGCATTCCCAGGATATATCACTCCTCCCCAGTATACATCACTCACTTTTTTGTGTGTGTTAGCACTTATCACTTGATAAAGTTGATATTTCCTTGTTCAGTCTATGTTTATCATCTCGAACCCTCACTAGAATAGAAGGTCCATAGAAGAGGACTCTTGTCTGCTGTAGCTATTGGGTCATTAGTTATTGGGTCAGCCAAAAAGTTTGTTTTCCTTTTTTCCATAAAACAAAAGATATATTTTTCATTTTCACCAATAACTTTATGGATTTGGATGTTTTGAGTATGTTGGCTATCTCCCACTATTGGCTTCTAATGGGTAGAGGCCAGGGGTGCTGCTAAACACCTTTCAATGTGTAAGACAGCCCCACAGCAAGGAATTATTTGGCTAAAATGTCAACATACCAAGAAACTTCATAAACCACTTTCGACGTGTTTGATCAGTCATAGCACCTTCTCCATACACTGCACAAATGTTTTGTATTTCAGTTGAGTTTTTACCTTTTTTAAAAGCATTTGGTTATTTTATTTTATTTTAATATTTTGTTTATTTATCTTTAGAGGGGAAGAAAAGGAGAGAGGGAGAGAAATATCAGTGTGTGGTTGCCTCTCGTGCGTCCCCTGCTGGGAACTGGCCTGCAACCCAGGCATGTGCCCTGACTGGGAATCAAACCACGATCCTTTGGTTCACAGGCCCACGCTCAATGCACTGAGCTACACCAGCCAGGGCACAGTTTTTCCCCTTCTTGAAATAATAAAGCATAATACACTAAAGGTGTGGGTATCTTCTTCCATTTTCAATATTAAAATGACTGCACAAAAACTCTCCTATTTTGATGTTTTCTTTTAAAAATGCAAGCTGATATGACAGCTGTCACAATGCAATCTAACACAATTGTTTTGAATGAAGTTAAAGACAACTAAGCACTACTAGAGGCATTGTATGGAAAAAATACTAAATGAACTTTTTGGCCAACTCAATACTAGACTAGTACTTGGCACATACAAGGAAGTCCGTAAATATTGGTTGAATTAAATGCATGATTAAATGCAAGAATGATAGGGGTTTGAAGCCAAAACATACCAACAGCGTCAGAGAGTCCGTACACCCTCTGCCCGTACGCATCTGTTTTGTCCCAGATGAAGGTGTAGGCCAGGTTGGAAGAGGCCTGGAAGGACTTCTGGAAGAGGTGGCCCTCCACAGCTACCATCAGGTGAACCTTGATGAGGTTCAGGGGCACCGTGGACTGGGTCATGGTGATCTTCAACAGTGACTTGTAGCCCGCGGTCCTGGAGCTCAGGTAGCGAAGCTTCACATTGGAGCCGGGGAGCTCGATTTCTTCGTGGAGAACCTGGAAATACAATGTCATGAATACCCAGTCTGTGGCCACCCTCACCAAAGCACCACGCCCTGTGTGGGGTGCAAGACCACTTCCCAAAGCTGATGCAAAACAAAAACAAAAACTTTATCCTACACCATGGAGTGAAGGGGCTAAGGTTATGATTTTTGGATTAATAATTATTCTTGGTCACTGTTGTGGTTCTTTTTAAAAACCACATGGTTGGCAAAAGATGTAAATAAGAACAGCAGGCTTTATTGCTAGCTGCACGCAAGGAGGCCACGAGAGGCTGTAATTATATGAACCTGCAACTTCCAGTGACAATTGGTGTAAAGCAACAGAGAGGCAATAATGCAATCTGCCCTCTGTTGCAGCACCGATGTAGATCATTAAAGCGCCTCTTCTCATGGATCCGTGACTAACAGGAATGAAAAGCAATTTGCAGGTAAGTTGCACATATGTAAGTTGTTTTTATTTTATTAAAAGCTTGCGTGACAGCCGAAGTCTTGAACAACTATCTGGAAACATCTCAAATGTCCAGGAGAGATTCGGTTTTCTCCCCAGTGCCTGCAAATTCTATCATCCTACATTTTGTTTTTGGCAGTATTGAGAGTCCTACCCCGGTTCCTGCCGTTCCTACCTGGGTCTCTGGCACAATGGGGTTCTGCCCAGGGGCAGCGCTGAAGAAGGTGGACAGCGGGGAGGAGATAATGATTGGATCTGGCCGGACAAAGCCACTGAGGTCACAGCTGGGGATGGAGTTCTCCTCCGTCTTCATCACCAGGGTGTCCATGGCGTAGAAGCTGTTCCACGGCAGCCACACAGTGCGCTCCTGGCTCATGAAGGGGGCTCGCTCAAAGTGCAGGGTCAAGGAGGCGCCCCCATTGGCGATCAGGTCAAACCTGGAGCGGAGATCAGTGGGCTCCCTGAGAGGGTGAACTCACCTCAGACAAGGCAGCGTGGCAGACAAGACAAGTACTCTGACCTCTGCACCTGAGGGTGGGGGGTGGGGGCAGGGGGCATGCAGGAGAAGAGCGTGGGCTTTGGAGGCAGCGGGGTTAGCTGGCACCCGAACTCCTCCACTCCCTCTTTGTGTGTCTGTGGGCAAGTTACTGACCCTCTCTGAGCCCGAGTCTCTTCATCTATGAAATGGGAGTAATGATAGCGACTTCACAGAGCAGCTGAGGGAATGCAACATTATGAGAGCAGAGCAGGGGTCAGCAAACTAGGCGCACGAGCTCAATCTGGCCCATCACCTGTTTGGTACAACCAGTTTCGCTGGTATACAGCCATGCCTATTCCTTGATCTATCTTCTCGAGATGTTTTTGTGCTCCAGGGCAGAGCTGAGGAGTTGTAACAGAAATTGCATGTCATGCAAAGCCTAAAGTATTTCCTATCTAGCCCTTTGCAGAAAGCGTTTTCTTGCACCTGGTGTAAAGCACTTAGTATCGTGCTAGGCTAATAAGCAGTGGGTTATAATGACACTTACATAACGTATACAATGATATGGCAGGGTGCAGAGAGGGGCTCATTAAAGCTTCCTGCTCATCCACCTGTGTGCTGTTTTTATTTGTTTGTTTGTTTCATAGCACCTTAATTTTTTGATATACAGTTGACATATAACATTACGTTGGTTGTAGCTGTAGAACAGGGTTTGATATTCGTACGTTTTGTGAAATAGTCAGCATACCAAGTCTAGTTCTCGTCTGCACACCTAGTTACACAAGTGTTTTTCTTGTGATGGAAACTTTGAAGATCTCTTAGCAATTTTTTTTTAGCAACTATTTTCTTAGCAACTTTCAAATATACAATATGGTATTAGTAACTATTAGAGTCACCATTCTATACATTCTATGCCTGGGGTATTTTTATTTTATAATGGGAGGTTTGCACTTTTGGGCCCCTGTTTTGCCCTGTTTCTCATATGTTTGCCAATTATTCTTAAACTATATTTCTGTTTGCTCCCGAAGAGCCGGGCAGAGGTATATCACTAGGAGAGTGAAATAAAGGTAGTTCTTTCCCAATGAACAGAAGAGAGAAGGTGAATGGAGAGAAGTCTCAGCTTGCAGCGTTTCTGCTCTGCGAGGGTCTCGGCACTTTGAGGGCGGTAGTGTGATGCTGTTCATTTCAGAATCCCGTGCCGCTGACCGCATACCTGAGTCACCGTAAAATCTCAGCGGAAACACACGGACCCACGGGCTTCACCTGAGTTTGCTAACACCTTTGGTGTTTTTTAATAGACATGAAATGAACAAATGCAGCACACGTGAATATTGAGATAAACAACAGAGCACGCACAGCACAAACTTTATTTATTACATTAATTTGTGTATATACAAGGTGTTGGGCAAAAGTAGGTTAATAATAAATAATACAATTAATAACTAAATACTAATACAAGCATAAGCTGTGTTTCGTGTACTCACAGCGGTAAACCTGCCTTTGCCCACCCGTGTGTTTATTTTGAGGCACGCACGCTGCTGGGGTCGGTTTGCAGAGGCCGCGGAGAGACTCAGATGTTTCGAAGGGAAGCCATTCCTAGTGGGTATGCTGGACTCCAGTCACCAGTGTTAGTGGCACACGCCCACTACTGTACACAGGCTGTGAATGAAGCTCCTCGGGGCATTCCCAAACACACCCTGGTCCTTCCGGGTTTTGCAACCTGAATAAGCCCCAGAACCACACCGATCCAGGAGCTTGGGTGGGTGGTCTGGGAAGTGGATTTGGGCCCTAATGAGTCAGGAAGCTGCTGAGGGAGATGGGGAGCACAAAGTGGGGACAGACAGCAGGCTGAGGACTCAGAAATGTCCTCTTGTGTTGTCACAGGACTTTGCAAGGAAGGGCACTGGGTTCTAAGAATGACCAAGGGCCCAAGGAACTCTGCAGAGCACACAGTCCTGGAGCTTTCAAATAATTAGATGTGGCTGCAGAAAGGTGTGAGTGAGAGACCAGAAACTCAGTGACTATTGAGAATGTGATGCAAATCATAAGCTGTCTTCTTTGGGTTTCACAGGTGGCAATAGGAGGAGAGGGCCACCGCGGGGCTGCTGATTTCTGAAACTACCTGCAAGGCTACCATACGACATTAAAGAAAATGACCAGACTCATCACTGGAGTGAGGCAAGAATCCCAGTTCTTATCTACATGACACATCTGTGACCTTCCGGACTCTAGTTTTACAGAAAAAGCATTGCATCCAGTTTATTATAGCCATGGACTTTTCTTCCATTTGGAATAGAATGTAACAGTGTATGTGTGTATTTTTTTTTTTTTTTAATCTCAGGGTGGGTATGTTTCCCCCTTCCCATAGATTTCTTTTATTTTTATCTTTCTCTTTAAATTGCAACTCCATGCCCAATGGATTAAGAAAACGACAGGGCTTTCATCTTGGTGGGGGCTGCATGGGGTGTGTGTTTCTAATCAGAAGATAATAGGGAAAGGTTGTCTCCTTCACACAGCAGGGTGGTGGCTAAATGCATTTAATTAGATTTCTCTGATTACATCCTACCTCCTCAAAACGGGAGCGCAAACAACGCAGCTCCTAAAGCCACAGATGAAAGCAGAAGGGGTTCACCGCAGGACACTCTGTCATGCGGATCCTTGTCACCCTGCACTGCCTTTGATTTAAAACAGGAGCGAGTTTCCAAGAAGAGCTGCTTTCCCTTCTTCTTGCTAGAAGCCACCCCCCACCCAACACACATGCACACACGCGCACACACACCCATTTACCTGAGTGGGGGAAGGAGGAGGTTGACCACTGGCAGCCCTGAATAGCTTGACTATTCTATTTATTTTTATTTTTGATACCACACCAAAAAACAAAAAATAAAAAAAATAATAACTCTGGGGGGATTCTCAGGGGATGTCTGGCCCAGTGGGCATTCCAGTCCACCCTGGGCAGCCCTGTGGTTCCAAACCAACAGCACACCTGCCTCTTTGCCTGCACCCCAAGCCTCAAGTAGGCAGAGTCCCACAAGCTACTTACGTGCCATCTTGGCGGGTGATGGTGTAGCCATATTTTGGGTACTTTACAAAAGACACGTTCACACCAACCAGGGGAGTCCCATCTGTAGTTACCACTTGGCCTCGGATGAGAGAAACCAAGCTGAGAGAAAAAGAAACACATCTTTGAGCCACACACAAGAGAACAAGGAGACAGGAGCCAAGTTCCCTCCCCTTCCCCATTGCCACTGCCTGCCCTCACCCCACGCTCCCAGGCCTCGTCTGGTCCCTAAGGCAAAGAGGAGACTTTCAACACTAACTTCGGGCTCACACGATCACACCTCACAGAGAGGAGTGGGCGAGAGGGTGTCTCAACGCTTGCTTCCCCTGACAAGCAGAATGGGTGACATGTTGGGGTGAAATCCAGGGGCAGCATCTCCACCCGTTCAGCCCGGCAGCGGAGTCCCCTGCACAGAGGATCTCTCCCTCATGTGACTTTGGCTCGGCCCGAGGTTCGGGCTGCCCTCCTCACTCATGCTTTACCTTGGTTGGCACAGCGGGTATTTATTATAGGTGGGCGAGAGTTTCCCCATCTGGCTACTCCTTTCTTTTCTTGTCTTTGGAGGAAGGCAGCCCCCTTCTCCTGCAGGGTGGGCTGTTGGAGCAGGTGCAGGGGAGCACACAGAGGTTTATTCTGAGGTGGGGACATTTACATCGTTTTTTGCTGCCCTTTACGAGCAAAATGTCTCACAATCCATAACTGCCTGAGGAAAAGAGGCTATTGGAGATACTTTATTTTTTTCTTTCTGGTAGAACTATCTTGGATTCTGGATTCCATGTAGCTACAGATTTCTCTTGTATCAAATCCCTGCTCTCCTGACAGCAGGGAGGAGGCTGAAACGCCACTCAACTTTTTTCCACTGTCGGAGAAAGCACCCCTCTCTCCAGATGACAGTAACTGGAGCTTTCCCAAGAATGTCCTTGTCTGGCCAGCTACTTCTGGGAAATCTCACAAAGCCATAGAGACGCCACAATATCCTATTTGGAATCCATGGAGGGAGAACGCACACGCCTCCTCTCACCTGTGGCCGCTTGGCTGCAGCGAGAAATGGGCTAATGGGAAGCTTCACTTCTGCACTGAGCCCCCAGCCTACCAGGTGGGTCTGTAGCTGTATTGTTGGCCTTCCAGCCACTGGTCAGTGGGGCCAAGGCAGAGGTTTTCCAGGTTCTTGGACACACTCCCAGTGTCTGGACTAGCTAATCAAGCTGCCCTGTTCTTTTCCAGAACCTTCTCCAAAACTGCTCAACTTTTGGGGTGCACTTAATTCTGCAATCCCAGGTGACCCCCAAATTGGCAGGATGCTTTCTCCAAGCACCTCTCTTTTTATTAGCAATACCCCCAACTGTTCGACTCCAACTCTTGGATGATCTCAGGGGGTTGAGGCTGTTCCACTGACAGCTCTAATTGTCTGCTCCTGGCTGCCTAACAAATGAATCCCATTTTTAGCTGGTTCCAACCACAATGCTAGAGTCTTTTGAACGTGGAAAACTAATTTATGCAAATAATTCCTTTGTTCAATTGCTTTTCCTTATCTTAGCTCAGACTAAGGTTTCTCACAGGTCTTCTCAGACACAATTTTAAAATCAACGATGTGTGTTGATGACCACAAGGTACAAAGTGCTAGTGATGAGAAAACAAAATTAGGAGTCCCCCCTCCTTTTTTTTTTTTAATATAACTGTTAGTTTTTTTTAAGTCATTCTTGTAGCATGAGACTTTGCAGAGAGCAGTAGGAATAAAAGTGATTGGGTTGCCCATGATTTCTACCCCCTATTTTTCTAATTCTTCGTTGCTCCTGGCTTCCTATCATTTCTAGGCAGTCGATTTGCAGAAACGATTCAGCGAAGACATGCTATCAATATATTCCTATTTATGATTACTGATGTGTAACAATTATCACATTATCTAGATAGTGAGATCTGCTCTACAAATTACAGTGGTGGAGTCACGGCATTTTAGTTATTTTTGTATGCCATTATCTAGGGGAATGCCTTCTTCGAGGTCCTGGAGTAATTTTTTTTTTTACTCTAGTTTTGTGCTTCATTATTTGTCAGACAATAATGTGATGACATTCGCATGCTCAGTGAACTTCAACCTGTGTCTTGAAGTAAGGCTTCGTGTTTCTGAATTATGCATCCATGCTGGCATGTTGCAGCGTGGGCCCATTTGGGTGGGGAGCTTTCTTGAAAGCAGGTTTCTTTTGTCCAGATTCTGGGTCTGGCCCACCAAGTGTTTTGGAATCCCTGCCTGTTCTCCTGCACCTTGGCCCCAGGTGTCTTCTGGAAGGGGTGTTTATCAGTGAGGAAGACGAGAAAAAAATTGTACAGAACAGGTGAAGAAAGAGTATGGACAGGAGACAGTCAGGAAGTGACTAGATGTAGGGTAGAAATAATGGTGTGTTACCAGGAAGCTGCTAGAAACAGAGCCGGGGGGCTTCGCAAGGTGCATTTACAACACAAGCAAACTAGAAGCAAAGTGCACCGAAATGCCCATGGCCTGGAGCGAGGACCAACTTGGCCCACAGGAAAGTCAGGAGCACTCTGTCCTGCTCTCACGGGAAGGGAACTGGAGACTTCAGCGGCCTGCAAGGACAGAGCGTGCCCACCTGCTGTTGAAGGGGTTGTCCCCAGGGATGATGTGGGTGCTGTCTTTGCCTGCCAAGAGCTTGATTCGGTCGTAGAAGGACTTCACGGCGGGCGAGTCTGTCTGGCCCTGCTGGATGATGTCCAGGGGGTCCCGGGACCCCCGGCAGAGCAAGCTGTTCTGACAGGCTGACTGCAGGCAGCAGTCCGGGTCCAGGCAATCCACCAGGCCATCTGGAGGGGCAGAGGCAGAGCCGGGGTCAATGGACTTGATGGCCCAAAGCCGCTCAGAGATGCCAATACCTCTGTCCTGAGCACCCTCAACCCTTCCCAGAAACCTGACTTGGTAGGTTCCACACACTCCCAAAGGAAGCTGTAAGTTCACCTGGTTGCTTCTGGGGCTACCTTACTGCATACCTGCAGGACTATCTTGCTTAGATTCCCACCCCTCCATCCCTTTCCTGGGCCCATTCCTATTTGCTCATCTACCATTAACAAATGCCATCCATGTTCTGGGATTAAAACAGGGAACAAAGAACAAAGAATGATAGTGTCTTGTTCTTGAGGAGCTGACAATACAGTGGGGGAAACAGATACGACTCAGCCTTTAAGACCCAAGCTAGGTGTGGCCTCCTCTTCCAGGAAGCCATCTGGATGATGTCCCTGGCTAGGTTAGGTATTCTTGTTCTGGGTTTTCCTGAATCAGAGATTCTCAGGAATGGTTCTGCATCACACTCCTGTGAGAGTCAAGGGCCTGCCCCAGGCCTCCCCAACGACACTTCCAGGAGCAGGTCCCAGAGCCTGCCTTCTAAACAGGATTCTCAGATACACAATACATTTTAGAAACAGTTGTTGATGCCAACTTCCTTGTACTAGAATTAATTACCTCTGTATGCTTGTCTTCCTGCCTGGAAAACAAACTCGTTGGAGAGAAGAACAGGGTCTTATTCTATTCATGCCTTGCTCAGTGTCAACCGCAGAACTGGGCACTGACGCCACGTTTGTTGAGTGAATGCATGACTGTTTCCCATTCCTTGCTCATGAATAGGGGATGCTGTGAATAGGGGATGTTGAGAGCAGAGGATGCTCCTTAGAATTCCCTGTTAGAATGGATTAGTTGGCTAACTCACTCTCCTGGGAACTGGCTGGGCCCCGTGGGGGAGCTTGGAGAAGAACTTGCTTGCACGTCCCGGATCTGAGAGACAGGTGTTTTGGGGCCACGATGAGCGTCACAGAAACACACGCTCAGACCCCAGGCTGTGCCTGGACAAACATTTGCACTGGAACACTGAACCAGAGGATTGGCAGTGCGCCTTAAATTTACTCTGGTGTAATTTTTTGGCATTATCCTTCTCGTTTGGTTCCGTAAACAAAATAAAAACATGTAAATTTCACCAAAGTTCCACTGTCCTTTAGCAATTAATGTACAATTATTTTGATGCCTTGCTTTCTCTTTAGCAAACGAACGCATCAGGAGGTTGCGTGTTTTGCTTGGTTTTGGATGACTAAAGCTAGCCTCTCACTTTCCACGTGGGCAAATGCTGCTCGCATGCCTTGTAACACAAATAAGATTCACAAAATTTCCTAGAAATGCCGACCCAGGAGGGTGAGCATGCACACAGGCTTTAAATTTAGGGACTTTCGATGTCAAGGCTCTGAAAACCTCAGCTCGATGTGTTGGCTGAATCGGGTGCTCCCCAGAACCCCGGCAATCTCACACCACGAAACAGACTGCAGGATTTGACCATCATCAGCAGCAGGAGGATGCTGGGCTGCTATTTCAGGTCCACTAGTCAGTGGATCCCAGAGCCCTTGGCAGAATAAAAAAAAGAAAAGAAAGCATAGTGTTCTGCCTTTAACACAACCCTCCATGGGCCGCCTTCACTAGACAGAAGGAATCGACCATGGAATGCCTGCTTTGGATTTAAAAATATCCTGCTCAGACATGTTGGCAGCACTGCATTCAGCAGCTGCAGAAACATCTCGGGTGAGAAGAAACGCAGTGGTATTAGCGGTCCAGATTTCTTTCAGGTTGCTGGCCTCTTCTCATTAGGAGTTCTATCCATCCCCGGCGGCCTTTCCCTCCTGAAGCGGGGAAGGTGCCCCCTGCCCACCCCAGCCCATTTACTCACCCACGCCATACAACCAGCTGGAGGACCTCGGCGGGCTCAAATAATAAGACAGTTTTCCTATAAAGCACTGAACATTCTCCTTCCCCAGCCCCCTCTAGTCTGCCACTCATTCTGGACTTGTGAGTACTTCAAAGTGTGGCCCGCAAATCCCCCCACTGTTTTGTTGATTTGTATTCTGGGCTTTTTATTCAAGGGCCTGTCTGGCAGGAGATGTCCTACCAAACACATCAGCAATAGCAAACAGCAAATGCTAAAAAAAAAAAAAAAAAAAAAAAAGAGAGAGACTGAAAACATATAAATGATTTCCCTCTATGTATCTATATCTCCCTGCTCCAGAGATAGTGTGTTTGGGGTTCTATCCATTATTCGGTGTGAGCATACGTGATGCTGTAATGACCTCATCATGTTGCGTGATTATGGGCTGCCGCTGCCCAGCCCTTTTGAGATGATGCTGTGAACTTTAAATTGGCACTCCAATCTCCCAGTGGCCTGTCAGTCATGAGAATCGCATCTTTATGCCAGCAAGCCCCTTGCACGGCGTCTGACATGGCAATCTTCAGTAAATTACCCTGTCACCGACAATCGCGCAGTTATCTTGCAAACAATCAAGCGGGCAATCAAACGGGTCTGAATTGCCAGTTCAGGACCTGCGAGGCTGCCAAAGTCTCCATTCAACAGGGGCGTGAAAGTGGCACAGCCCTGCCGGGGCACTGGACGGTTCCTTTATTTATTTATATACCTACTTGGGTGTTTGTCCGGTTGGCTCCCCCCATAGCTCGGGTGGTAACGGAGGTGTGCAGAGCCCTTGGAAAGGGCCTGGCTCTGACTCAGCAGTTATGGGAAAGTGACCCAGGCCTTCCCGGCTGGCCCCCAGTGGGTCTGTGTAACAGGTCCTCATTCACTTCGCCCTGCATGGTAAATTCCATGGGGAATTATCTAGGTGCTTCCTGCCCGAATGCATGCTAAATCAGAGCTCTGGCTGCGAGCCACGCGCAGACGCTGCGTGCTAATTGTAATGGCCGTTTCAGAGAAATAGGGGCATGGAGGAACTTTCTGGGAATAGTGGAGAAGGCATTCTTTTTATTGCTTTTGATTAAGAAAATCAGAATCTTCTGTAAGAGTTCTGGCACATGAAGCAAAAATCAGGTTTGTGTTAAATTGAATCCTTCAAATTAGAATTCCCAAGGTAAAAAGCACTGGCCTCCTAAAAAAACCTACACAGCGTCTGAGGTAAGAGCCTAGCCTGCAGAATCAGATGCATTCGGGTCTGAAGCGCATGTCTCTCTGGTCCCTGGCTGTGTGAGCTTAGGGAGATAGTCAACCTTGCTGAACCTCGATTTCTTTGCCTTTAACACTGAGTTGCAGCAGTGCATGTATCATAGGGTTATGTTATGGGGGAATAAATGAATTGGTATACATGTATATATTATCAGTCTGACAGCATATGTTCAATGAACTGTAGGTATCACTACAGCTAGTAACTCCCTGAAAAATTCCACCTTCCAATTTTTCAAAACTGGACATGAAAATAAGTAAAATTAATACCCCCTCATTAGAGTCACTGACTGGCATGAGTCTGGTAGGTTGGATCTTGGCCAGAATGCTGTGTTTCCAGGTAGTGATAAGTGAATAATGATCAACAGTAATAATCGGTGCTATACTTTGAACAGGGTTTATACTCTTGATTTAAGTCCTCATGGAAACCTTACAAAGCAGAATACTGACACCCTGAAGTCGCAGACGGTGGACCAGGGTACCTGGGTTTGAATCTCAGATCAGCCGATCTTGGACCATAAACTACTCTGGGCCTCAGTTTCCTTATGTATTCAGTTAGCTAAAAGGTCCATTATGTTTTTTCTGTATGATGGCTCCAGTAGCACTTAGTTGTCTTTAACTTCATTTGAAACAATTTCGTTAGACTGTATTGTGATAGCTGTCATATCAGCGTGCATTTAAAAAAAATACTGATCAAAATGGTGAATTTTTGTGTAGCCATTTTAATACTGAAGAAAGCATGCAATATTTTTTTTTAGCATATCATGCTTTAGTATTTCAAGAAAGGTAAAAATGCAAAAAAAAGATTTGTGCGGTGTATGGAGTAGGTGCTGTGACGGATCGAATGTGTCAAAAGTGGTTTGCGAAGTTTCTTGGTATTATTGACATTTTAGCCAAATAATTCTTTGCTGTCTTATGCATTGGAAGATGTTTAGCAGCACCTCTGGCCTCTACCCACTAGAAGCCAATAGCAGGAGATAGCCGATATACTCAAAATATCCAAATCAATCAAGTTATTGGTGAAAATGAAAAATGTGTTTTTTATGGGAAAAGCCATACAGACTTTTTGGCCAACCCAATAAAACATGAAGAAGAAGATGATGATGTTATAAAGTCCTGTTGGGAGGGTTAACATCATTATTACATATATAGGAGAAGGAACGGTACCTATCATGTGAGTCCTCAATAAGTTGGGTATTATCCCCATTACCACGATATTAACCGATCCATGGAGTAAAAACTGAGTCTTGAGGCTGAGTATGTTATCCTAGTGGCTAAGAAGCAGCTTTGGATGAAAAGTAGGAAAAGGCGACCAATGAGATCATCACCCTTTGTCTTCTTTATCTGAAGGAGGTGTTTGCGTCCCAAAAAGACTTGGAAGATGAGGCAGTGGACGCCCATCAATCATTTACGGTGAGTGGCCATGAAACAATCACTTTGAAGGCTGCCTACTCCCATAGCTGGGAGGGAATCTGGCTGGTTGGAATGAGAGTCTGAAAAGGAATCAACAGGAGAAACGAGACGGCCGGGAATTCGTTTCCTGCGAAGCAGGTTGCTGAGGAACATGCTCTCTCCCTGGGAGCTTCAGGGGTTGATATCCTTGGCTCAAGGTGGCGCTGACCTTCTGGGATGGCTACTGGTTTGTGTCGGCTGTTTGTTTCCAGCCCCTTGCCTAGTTTGCTCTGCTGGATTGTTAAAGGAGCTCCTAAATTGTCAAGAGATTTAACCTTGAAACTTAAACTGGACGCTTACTAGCAAAGATACGCTCAGGGGAGAGGAGAAGGCCGCCCATAAAGGGGGAGGCGGCAGAAAAGCCACGGAGAATATCTGGCTATTTCCAAGTTGGCAGAAACCCGCACATCATTTCTGCCTGGGAAGGCTGCCTGAGTCCTTACATTATCCTCATAGGGAGGGGAGGGTACTAGGAATGAGAGGATGTTTATGTCATTTATTTCCCTCTTTGATCTTTGTGAACTGTGCAGCTTACAGAGAATCTTGATGGAAGGATTTGGCTCAATTTTTCCTGCCTTTTGTTCTCTGTAGCTTGGTATGCAAGTGACTCCCTCTTCAACCTGCATGAACTCCCTGGCTTTCTTGGGTATTAAAGGCTTCAGAGAAACATCTAAATTTACTTTTCTCAGTTTCACTTTGTGACAAGGTGGCACAAATTGATGCCAACAACTCACTTCAGGTGCCATAGATAGCTCTGCTAGGGTCTGCACACAGCACCAGGCTGGGACCTAGCCAGCAGCTCAGGTTTAGAAATGAGTCCTGCTATTTCCAGATCATGGTTTGAAGAGAGGCACTGCCGACCATCAAATCTTCCCTCCCTACTCATTGGGCAAGGAGGCTGCAGAGTGAATTGGTTAAAATGTGGGCTTCATAGAGTATATACTGCTCCATTTATAAGATGTTTAAGACCGGGCAAAATTAATCAATAATGGTAGAAAGTTATAAATTGTAGTTACCTTTATGGGGGAGGTATTAGATGGGAAACAATATAGGGGATGTTGTGGATGGTGGGGATGTTCTAAATCTTCATCTTATTCACCTGACTGTACAGGTGAATCTTCACAAGGGGAGATCCAAAAGAAAACCACCCCCCCAAATACCTGGAATTATCTTCTGGAGGGCAGGCCCCTTGTAGTGCAGGCTTCCCCTCTAGGTGAGTGTTCTGGGAACCCATTTGTATCAGTGCACCAGGTGGTGCTGTTGTGAGAGGCTGTGTTTGGCTTCAGTGAATTTTTTTTGAAGATTCTTTCAACATGTCTGCCCGTATTGTGATGGGTGATTTACGAGCACACCTGCCCACACTGCGCTGAGTGTTCAGCAGTTTTTGACCAAAAACCTCATGACCCCTGTGCCCCACCCTCCCTGCTCATCCACTCTCCTGCAAGCAACTTTTTGTTTCCCCAGATGAAAAAATGTTCTCAAAGGGAAATGTTTTGCTGATATGAAAGAGGTGAAACAAAAAAATGACAGGACCACTAAAAGCCATCAAAATCGATGAGTTCAAAAACTGTTTTGAGCAGTAAAAAAAAGTCTTGATAGCTGTATTGCATCAGATGGAGAGTACATTGAAGATGACTAAAGTTTAAACATGTAAGGATAAATACATAATTTTGCATAAATAAATTCCTGGTTTTGTAGGTCCTTCCTCATATATAAACAATGATCAAGGTGTATACTGAAAATTATGCACTATTTATGTATTTGCCAGAAGGCTGACTTTAGGCAAAATATCAACCTCTCTGTGCTGTGTCTTCCTCATTTACAAAGTGGTCACGATGATGATGGTGATGATGGTGATAATGATGGTGATAGTGTTGATGATGGTGGTGATGATGATGGTAAGTGATGGGAATGATGATGATGGTGATAATAGTGATGATGATGATGATGGTGATGATGATGGTAATCCCTCACAGGAGCCCAGGGAGGATTAACTGAAATAACCCATGTAATGCGCCTCTGGTTTCTATGTCTTTCCTTCTTCTTGAGTCTTTTTGGCATCATACAGGTTTGTTCAGTACATGGAGTGAAGTATTTGTCAAGTTCTTACTTCTCCAAGAAAGATTCAGGGAATCCCCATGATCCACCCAGTAAGTCCTAGGGCCATGTTTGAGATCAGTTCATGATGGGGGGTGGGGGGGCTTTGGACCATTAATGAAGTGGCAGAGAGAAGGGAGGAGGCAATATGCTGGGGCAAGAAGGAAGGACCCTGGTGCTGTTTGCTATTTGTGAGGAAAATGAAGAAGGGCCAGTGGGGGCTAGGAGGCACTCTTCATTCGGCTGTCTGGCAAGGGCCAGAGGCTCCTGGATTTTAGCCAGAGACATAAGGGGGCTTTTGGGTAAAAAGAAATATGGCAACTGTAGGATTTATTTTGCCTTGGGAGTTATTTATTTTATGGTGAGCTCTTGAAAGACTATGCCTGACGTGTGTGGGGCTGCTGACCAATATTATTATAACAAGCCCCTCTCTTTAGAAACAATTTAAGTTGCCCAAATCAGTATATCGATATCATTCTGGCAGTCTGATCTCACATGATCTTGCAAAAGAAACACTCCTCTAGCTAGCAGGAGCAATCTACTTGCCAATCTGCCCTCTGGAATCCAGGTTGGGCATTGGGCCTTTAGCCATCTGTAGATGGAAATCCCCAAACATCTCAGGGCATCTGGTCAACCCCACATGCATGGGGTTGGGTGTGAGGAATGGTAGAGGGTCAGAGAACACCCCGAAATGGGACCTGGGCTCACATGGGTCCTAGTCTGGGCTGGGGTGCTCCTTTCAGGGGACACTGCTGAGCCTGGCCAGTCCCTGACATTGGAGAAGCACTTAGGAAATCTCAAGAAGGGCACAGCAAAGCTTAGGTGCACTTGCTCAGGTTATCACTGGGCTCTTGGCCCAGTTAGACAAATAACAAAAGAATATGAGTCAGAATGGTCTGGTTTTAAAATCTGTTCTATCATTCATTAGCTATACAACCTTGGCAAGTGACTGACCTCCTGTGACTCCTGGAGTGTTCCCAGCTACAGAATGGACTTAATTGGACCTGCTTCACCAATGATCATGGGGATGCTAAAGATGGTGCATGTGAAATGAGACGATGAAGGCATTGCACTCATACAGAGGAAGAGCTCAATAAATGGAGGCGATTCTTAATGATATTTCCTGCTTGCCACCAGGGAAGGGCACTGTTCCATTTGCATTTTGCCCAATGCCTACTGACGAGTTGGAAGTGAGGGATAATTGAAAGTATTCTGGCTTGATGTAACTAAGAAGTGAAAGGAATGGGCAAGGCTCACTTGATTTAACTTGGCAATATGAGATTAGTTCTTCATTGCCTCTCTTAGGTCTCCTGCATTGCCAACTTTTTAAAGCAATAGATTGGCTGACAGGGTGCTCATTTGGAAGATTTCACCTGCCATTAACACCCTGGCTGCCTGAAGAACCGTTGTTCTCAAGCACCCCCCCGCCCCCGTACCCCTCACTGCCCACAGGGCAACTGCCAGTTTTAAATATTGCAAGCAGTAAAATTGTATTTGTACTCCTTCAGGAAGGCCTGTTGGAAGTTTTCCTCTTGCTTCTTGCCAACTCTATTTGTCAGTTTCTGAATTCCAAGGCCAGAGATCCTTGCCCCAAAGCACCTTCTGGCTTTTCTGATGACTTAGCAATGGAAGATCAATCACATCCCACCAGAGATCTGCCAGAGTGGAGGCCCCACTGAGAGCTGCTTTGCTGGCTTTCCTACTTTTCAGGATAGATGTGGGAAAGAAAGCAAAGGCTGCTTGGGTAAACCCTGCCACTATTACCAAAGGCAGGGATATAACCCAGGTAAGACCTCCCTTTCATATGACACTAGGAACTACTGGGGCATCTGGTCGACCTCATCTACACACATGGGGCTGAGGTGAGGAATGGAAGCAATTTTATGACAATGAGCTGGCAGAGTATGTCCAGTTTTGTTTCTGAATGTTTTTTCACCCAAAACAAATGAAGAGCAAAAGAAAAACAAACACCATCAACAAAAACCTTTTAAAACAACGCTTTTCAAATTCTAACCAGCACCTGAATCACCAGGGACCCTGTTAAAATATGGATTCTAATTCTGTGGTACTGGGGTGGGGCCCAAGAGGCTGAGTTACCTACAAGCTCCCAGGTGATGACGGCACCACTGGTCTGAGTGCCGTATTTCCACAAGTCAGGCACTAAACTGCTGTTGGTCAAAATGTGCTTCGTGACCTCATGCCCTAGAATCAGCTCAGGGTGTTCAAGTGCTGATTCCTGCCATCACCCAGACCTGCTGAGTTCCCTGGAGTGGAAACTGGCAATCTGAATTTTCAGGAAGACTCTCAGATGATTCTTGTGCTCAGTGAAGTTCGAGACCCCCTCTGCTCTAGATTCTTTAAAATACCCCTTAAGTAACCATAGTAGTATATCTAACCCTGGGGGGACTGAAGCAGCTTTTCCAAAGTTTGTCTCCTGGGGGGATCTTACTAGGGGTTCCCTGAATCATAGAAGTGAAGGTGAGACAGGGGGACCAGTGGTCAAATCCAATTTGGGAGATGCTGGTGAAGTGAAGTGAAACTGGTTTCTCTACAACAGGACTTCTCAGAGTCTTTGATGTGTGCATCTGTATTATGACTCTAATGTTACAATGGGGTCATGCAGCCTTTCCTGGCCATGGACCCCTGATGGCTGAGCATCTCCCTCCCATAGTCTAGTGCAATACAGGTTGGAAACATAGAGCTCTAGGTTTGGGGCTCTCTCCTTGAAAGGACCAGCCAAACCGTTATCTACTCCATAGTCACAAGCGGCAGCCCTGTGCTTGAGTAAGTGACCTTTCTACAAAGCGCAGGCTTCTGGGTGATCAGGCCCAGCATAAACCACATCATCACCATCAGCACATCAGCTCAGAGACCTTGTCCTTGGGCTCCCAGTGCTGCCCCAAGCCAGCACATTTCAGCAGAGGGGCCCTGTACTAGGTGACAGCATCCTGGGGGTCAGTACGACGATGAAGCACTGATGCCAACCATGTCTAATGAGAGCTAATGGTTGTTAGTTCTGCAAAGCTTACTCGGCACCAGGCACCATGCTAATGCTTTGCATGCTTTTCCTCATTAAATCGCCACCAGAGTTCCAGACATCGTTAGCACCTTTGTTTACAGATGAGAAATGGGACATTTAGAAAGAGATTGAATAAGTCGCCTAAGACCACACAGCTTCTACATGGTGCAGCTGGATCTTGCACTCTGAAGCCAAGTCCTGCATGAAACTGCCATGTCTGTCACTGTTAAGCATTCCGAATGGCCAGCACACAGGAGCCATTGCACTTGAAACCACGACACGCTTAGTGCCCGAGCCAAGTTCTTTTATCCAAGGCAGCAGTATGTCAAACAGGAGAGGAACAATTTAAACACATGTGGAAGGGTGATCTTAGCTGGCCCTCCACCCCAGTCCTACCTGCACCCAGGTTACACCTCTGATTTAGGTGGATCACCATGGGGCCGCCCCTGTGTGCTTCCGCAGCCGGTGCCTGCACCCTTACCCAGCCATCACCTGGTAGTGCGCTTGAGAACCCTTTGAGGTGGTTTCCATGGTTTCCATTTTGCAGATGAAGAAACTGAGGCTCAGAGAGGTAAAGGGCCTTTCCTACAATCACACAGCTAGTAAATGATGGAGGAGTGCTTCATCCCTAGGCTGGCTACCTCCAAAGACCCCAACTCTTGGCTACCGCCCTTGATTCACTGTGGGAGGCTGCGAGTCACCAGAGCCATATGAAGGTGCCCTGTCAATGCTGGACAGCATTGAGTGACAAATGCCAAGGCCCCAGAAAACGGCTTCATTTCCAGGTGGCTATTCTCTCTGTCTGTCTGTGTCTCTTCTCTTCTCCGACTCTCATCCTTCTGGAATCAGGACAGAGCCTCTAGGAAAAATGATCTCACTTGCTCTGAATTTCCCACCTTGGGCATTCCCTGACAGGCCTCTTTGGCACAGTCTTCTTACCCTTGTTAGCCTAGGGCCATGTTTTCTGTACCTGGGGGATTTCTGTCCTGGCTGCTGCTGTCTCCCTCTTTTCTGTTACAAAAACCAGTGACAACAGAGTTCAGGGGCCTCTGATCTCAGCCATTGATTTCCCCAAAGGCCCGCCCTCTGCCCTCAGTTTCTGGCCTCTGGCAGCCCTGGGCTACTGCCCTCCCACCCCCATCAACCTCCATTTCAAAGAGCCCACGGACAGGCCAGACAGAAGCAAGCAAGCATGGCCAGTGAAGTCCAGCCTGGCAGGCGGTGGCAGTGGCGGCCTGGTGGGGTGCCAGACAGTGACCTGCTGGCCCTTCAGAAAGGAAAGGGACTGTCACTACCTTGAGCAACAGCCAGAACAATGAACGTTCTGCCTGAGGAGAGACCCTGTCTCCTGGGGGGGAGTTGGGAGGATGGCCCCAGAGCTGGGAAAATCAGCAGGGGGCTTGCTGCCTCTCCTCCCGCTGCATAAGGAAATACCAGACTGCCTACTGGGGGGAGGGACTAGACCCAGCTTTCATACTACCCTCCTGCCTGTGCAGTGGCCACTGTGCTCAGCACTGCCTGGAGATTCGCTCATTTACTCTTCATAGGTAGGAAGTAGGTGCCACTATTGTACTGCCAGTAAGGATCCCAGGGTCTGGACATCTGCAACACACCAGCTGTGTGGCCTTGGGCTGGTTCTTTTACCCCTCCGAGCCTCTGTTTCCTCATCAGCAAAATGGAAATAATCATACCAGCTTCATAGGGCTGTTACTAAGGATTAAATAAACCTTATGCAAAAGCATTTAGCATATGGTAACCATCTGTTTACTCTGACTTTACAGAAGGCAACACCAAGTCCAAGAGAGGTTAAGTTCTGTGACAAGGTTGGGCGGCTGCTAGTGAGTGGTGGAGACCAGCCTTGGACTTGCAGATCTCCCCCATCACTCCATGCCTTGCCAAGCAAACCACAGTTTGGGAGGTCTGGGTTCACTCAGCAGTGACCCTCAGTGGCCCTCCCTGGCCTCTTGTCTTGGAGGAGGATCATGAAGTGTGCATGCATATGGCCATCAGCCCACAGGAAGTGGACAGACAGGGCGAGCGAGGCAGACAGTGGAGATGAAGGGCAGCATAACTGGGTGCTCATGTCTTACTGAAAAGAAATCACGTATCTGCTGTGTGGACTTCTTTTGCATCAATAAAATAATGTTAATGGTATACAGTGACTTGGGTGTCATTGTCTGTATGCGTGGACTTTTGAAAAATTTTTAAATGAAATTTATTCATCCTAAAGTAATCCATTAAATAAAAGACAACTGCTTCCTTTTCCAGATACTTCTCATTAAAGTGTTCACTCATTCAGTTCATCTAATAATGAGTTGGCCAAGACAGAGAGGGGCCCTGTGGCTATGCACCTAGACTGCAGAGGGGAAATAGACAATGAAAGGCTCTGAGAGAGTGATAGTGCTTTGAAAGAAGGTAAACCAGGGCAGAGGGATGAAGGAGATTTGCCGCATTAGATGGGGGAGCCAGGGACGGTGTCTCTGAAGTGGTGTTTGGGTAGAAGCGCAAATGAAATAGGGAACAAGTCATGGAAACATCAGGAGGAAGAGCATTCTGGGCAGAGGGAGCAGCTGGTGCAAACACTCAGAGGGAGAGTGTATTGTGTGAGTTACAGGACAATAAGATGGTGGATGCTGGGCCAGGGGAGGAAGAGGAAGACAGGGAGGAAATAAGATCAGAGAGGAAGCGGAAACCTTCTTGTGCAGAGCAAAGGAGGCCAATTTGCCACCTGGACGCCATTCTGTGGGAGGTGAGACACTCTGGGAAGGCTGTAATAGGGGCGCAGCAGGACCTGACTTTCAAAAGGATTCTTCGGACTGCTCTGTGTGGAATAGAAGCTGGGGGCTAACGGTCCAGTCCAGCAAAGTTGGTGGAGATGGAAAGACATTAAGAAACCATGGCCTTAACAGTTAGGAATAGAAGTTTGCGGGTGGGGGAGGCCAGACAAGGGTGCATCGCAGATCTTTGCGACAACATGTGTGGACCAGGGCCTCACGTGCAGACTCCATGAATGACTGCTCAGGTCATGGTGGGAAAGGGGTGGCATGGGTGTGGCACATCAGAGCGCCAGACTTTCGGGGTGGGTCCCAGGTGGGCTGGAATATTCTCCCTGGACCTGCTTCCCTGTACTGGGTGCTCTATGAGTGAGCGTCCCAGAGATAAGAAGGGGGAAGTTTGCTCCTGTGATTACAGGGTCCGTCATTCATCTTCTCCATGGACCCCCTTTTCCTTCCTGACTCTCTGGACATCCCTTTGGACTCTGGCAAACCTCACATATGACTATTTTCAGAAAACTGGTCTGGGAGGAGAATGAGCAGGACATTTATATAGAATGAGGAGGACAGAGCTTCCCACCTAGGCCATCCCTGCTGACTTGGGGTAAGCTCCTTGCTGGCTCCTCTGTTTCTTTGTGGCTTAAATGGAATCCTCTATTATAAAAGGTTGGCAACAAATTCAAAGATTTTTGTAACCCTATGCAGGCCACACAGAATGTATTAGTAAGCCACCCGGCTGAGGGCCACTGGGTTGTGATCTGAGGGAAAACTGCACTCAGCCCTGGCCGGTGTGGCCCAGTGGGTTGGATGTCATCCTACACACCCGGGTTGCGGGCCAGGTGTCCTGCTGGGGGTGTGCGAGAGGCAAACTGATGGATGCTTCTCTTGCACATCGATGTTTCTCCCCCTCTCTGTCTCCCTCCCTTCCTCTCACTCTAAAAATAAATAATTAAAATCTTTAAGAAAATGAAATAAAACTTTGGCCAATAGGTGGAAATGATATGCCACTGTTGGTTTATTAAAAAACAACAACAAAAAATCGCAATCAAACCAGAGTCTGTAGGTGTGGGATTGAGGGGGTCGATTAGAGCAGGGACAGAGGACGGATTTCTCATTTTGGAATGTTGTGAAGAGATGATGTTAATTTGATACGATGAGCTTCTGACTGAGGGCAGTGTGTGTTTTTAGAGTTTCAGACTCACATTGTAGAGGGAGATACTAAAACTTAGAGCTGTCATTTAAATCGAGTGGCATTAAGGCACTTGCTACGAATGTTCTAGTCAAACCTCCCAACAGGCCTCTGAGGCTGGTGTTGCTGTTCCCAGTTTGCAGATGAGGGAACAGGGGTTGGGTGCATTAGGTTCTTTGTTCAAGGAAGGAAAGCGAGGAAGAACCAGAGCCAGAATTTATACAAGTCAACCTGAGCCCAAAAGCCTGAGGAACCCATCAGTAAGGGCACAGCTGACCTAAGGAGGGATGAGAGAAGCAGTGAGTGTCACCAAAGACAGGAGCCCAGGGCCAGCTACAAACCACCCCCTCGCCCCCAGCATGCTGTTCCACACATGCCCTTTGTTCCTGCAGCTCTTGAAAGAGAAGGGTGGATCTGGGGAGGCTGGAGTCCTGAGCCACCTTCCACATCCATGTCTCTGCAGCAGGGACTTCAGTGAGCCCAGGGATGTCCCTAGGGTCCTCATGCCAGTCGAGACGCTACTTCCTGAGGATGCAGGGCTTGTGGCCCGTCTGCCCCCATCAGGCAGCTCAGAGCTGTCACTCTTAGAGAAATCACTTGAGCTCCCCTTGAAATGGCACATATGGTGCTAAGTCAGTGGTTCTCATAGTGTCAGCGTCATCTGGGCACTTATTAGAAATGCACATTCTCGGGCCCCAGACCAGACCCACTGGATCAGAAACTTGGGGAGCAGGGCCCTGCATGCTGTGCATTATGCCTTCCAGGTGATGCTGGTGCCCACTGACCCATGAGAACCATACGTGTTGCATCATCTGAGCCTCACTATCCTATTCGGAGCTCCACTTTACAGAGGACAAAACTGAGGCTCTGAGAGAGAGAGAGAGAGGGATCTGTTTATTGGTGGAGGAACCTGGATGTGAACCTGGAGCCCCTGACTCCCAAGCGTCTTTCCCACACTGTCAGGCAGTCCCCTCCTGCCCCCTGCCCCCTAGTGAGAGAATGCCCTTGTGCATTGGAGGAAACACAAAGGAAGGCTACTCTTTCTCTTCCGCTGGGAGCATGTGTGTTAAGGAATAACTCAAGCAGATACACCAGCCTTCTGCCTGACGGGAGAGGTGTGGGTGCAATTTTAGAGCCCAAGATGCTAACGGAGGAAGGCAAAGCAAATCCTGGAGCTAAACTGCATCCTGCCCAGCATGGCGCCTGAGCCCTGTCTGTCTAGACCTGCTTCCCCAGCCTCAGCCTCCTCCACATTCCACACAGTGTAGCAGCATCAGCTTTGCCAAAAGTCCCCAAACACACACTCTTGTCTCTTGCCTCTATGCCCTTTTTTCCTTACCTAATTCCTCTGTAGCTTTCAAAGCTCTAGCTTGACCTATCAGGAAGCCTGATGCCTGTCCTCTGGGATGCCATAGTCCCTTGCCTTACTTCTTCCATGGACCCCAAGGTAGCAGCTGGTTTCATGTATGTTTCACCCACCACCAGACCAGGGAATCTCTGTGGGCACAGTTGGAGTCTCACTCACTCACCAGAAGAGAGGCTTGGCATGTATCTGCTGGATGCATAAATGATCTTGGGAAGGCTTGTCCAAAAGTATGGCTGGTTTTGGAGATGCTGGCCATCCTTACCATCACTTACTGTCCTTACTGTCACCTCTTGGTCTGAGCAGGGCCAGGACTAGGGTGAGGTGAGTGAGGCTCACCTGGGGCTCTCCCTCTCAGGGGTGCAGGTACCTAATGCATCCTCGTCTAGGTTCCGGGTCGGAGACAGACCTCGGGTCCAACCAGGAATGCCAGGCACCCATTCCCTGGAAGGTGGCTGGGTCCCATGGGAGCAGCATGGTCTGGAGAAAAGTGTATGGGATTTAGAGCTAGGAAACCAGGCCTCCAGCCCAGATCTGCCCTGCTCTGCTGTTTGGCCTTGAAGAAGTCACTTTCCCTCTCCAGGATTTGTAGCTGCTGGGGACTCTATAATATTTTGGCCTTTTTGTATCTATCCGACACCCCGGACTTCATGACCCCATACATGCAAGAGGTAGTGTCCCTCAGCGCGTGTGGCCTCAGCAAGCTCCCCAAAACGGGGTGGACAGATCAATGCTGACACATCTTGAGGGTTGGAACAGGGAGGGAATTCCCTTGGGAAAGTTTGGTCTTTGTTGTGAGTGGGGAGAGAGGCAAGCAGGTGGCACAGAGCTTTGGGTGATACCTGGTGTTTTTCTTCAGATTTCCATTTGGCCACACGGTGCTGGCCCCTCTCCAATCCCCCAGAGCTCTTGGCCAGGAATACAAAGTCAAAGGTGGGAGCACGGGCCCTCGGCAGCTGCTTCTGCTGCACTGTGGAGAATGCCTCACGATTTAAAGTGCAACTGCTCCTGCAAGCCCCCTGGCATTCCAGCGCATAAGCACTTTGTGGCAAAATTGCATTCTCCAGAACCGGGGAAAAAAGCTAACGCCAATGCTATTTTTCAGAATGCTGCAGAATCGGTGTTTCTGAGGGGCTGAGCGTGTTGAATGCTCCAGTTTGCTGTGCTCTGATCCTGGGCTCGACACTCAGGTGCTATGCAATGCCCTCCAAGGGGGCTGTTGGCCTGGGTCCTGACCCCTGGCATGGCTACCTTGTAGCCATGGGACCTGGGTAAGCCACTTCACCCCTCTGGACCTCAGTTTCTGCTTCTGCGTAAAGGATAAAAGAGGCCCTTAGGGCTCTTGCGGGCTATTGTGGTGATTTACCTGAGCAATGTGGGTAGCGTCTCTCTGCACAGGCCCGGCCCCTACTAAGTGCTCTATGTGCATCAGGCCTTTGACCTCATGCCCTTTGACATCAAGTCAGAGGACACTCCCTGGTCCAGGACCATCCAGACCCCTTCCTCTGTGTTCCTGGAAGATGTTAACGTCTGCCCCCGATTTCTTAACCTTGGCATTACTGACATTTTGGGCTGGATCATTCTTTGTTGTGGGGCTGCCCTGTGCATGTAAGACACTTAGCAGCCCGCTGGGTCTCTGCCTACTACACGCCAGTAGCACTTCCTCCCAGCCTTTCTATAGTGACTCATAAAATATCTCTAGTCATTGCCAATGTTCCCTGGAGAGCAACACTGGCCCTGGTAGAGAATCACTGAACTAAGGGGAGGATTGTGGGAGCAACAGAGCTAATCACAGCACCAGGGACCTTGAACCTTAATTCAGGTGCTGGTCACAGAAACCAAGAGGGCACTCGTGGCCATATGGGTAGTTTCTCTGGCCGCAGTGAAACAAGTCGTGTATAAACGTTACCTCTTCGACACTGGCTCAGTGTGTGTGTTACTCTTTAATTCCCTGAAGTAAGTCCACAGTGATTTACGTTATTCACATATTTTTGTAGATTATGCATTTTAATCACAATTTTATGATGAATAGTTGATCTATCATCTAATCAGGGAAAAAACATAATCTCTTAAGAGACACTTAATAAGCACTTAAATTACTAAAGACTTGATTAGAAAATACTGAAGGTCCTATGTTAGGTAAACTCATAAACTTTAAACACTTTTCACTTTTTTAAAAACAAATTGCACAGTCAAATAAATTGACTGGGAAAAGGTTTTCAATGGAAAGTCTTATCTCTGAGGTGACCTTTTCCAAGTCCTCTTTGTAATAACAGTGATTCTGAACTTGTTTGAACGTTCTCCAGACCCAGCTCCCAAATTCTGTTGGCGTGTTAGAAGAACTGAGAAGTTGGCTTTGATGTCGCTACGCGGGATAGCCTAGCGGTTAGCTGAAAGGCCTATTTTGGATGTTACCTTCTTCCTTACCTGTGAACTGGAAAACCTGTGATGTGAAAGACTCCTAGAACTTGTGTCTGGTGTGAAGAAAGAGACAGCGCACAAGACAGACAGAGGGCCCAGGCCAAGAGTGTGACGATGTTGTGACGGGAGAGACACAGCGGGACTTTACAGGTCTAGACAGGCCTCTTTGGGGAGCGGGTGTTTGAGCTGAGAACTGAGAATGACTAGAAGGAGCCATACAAAATGCCAAGGTCAAAGCACTTATGGCCTTAGGAAATGCTTAGCATATGCAAGAGCAGGAGGCGGGCCAGAGTGGATGAGCAGAGCTGCTGTGGAGGGCGGTGGGGACAGGTGAGAGAGAAGGCAGAGGATGCATCCCCTCTAGGCCAAGGGGAAACATTTGATTTTTACTTTAACTACATGGGAAACCCTTTGAGGACATGGCATGATCTGATTTACAATTTCGACCTCTCCCTCTGGCTGCTGTGGGCAGAAAGGGAGGGTGCGGGTGGAGCACAGCAGAGGGACCCATCGGCTGCCTGGTCCCATTACCCTGGCGTGTACTAAGCTCAGTACAGAGCTCGAGGCATGTATCCCTCAAACATCTTACTGGTTATAGCGTTTATATGGAAAGAAAAATGGATTCTAGTTTTTAAACCTCAATAGAATAAAAGAAAACTGAACATCTACCCTTAGTTTCCTAAACAGAAGGTTCCCTAGTCAAATAGCCCAGAAAGTCAAAGATCTTCTTTCAACTGAAAGATCCAGAAAACTTTCCACTCCCTATTACCATGTGGTCCACTAGGATTTCAGGTAGGGTTCGTTCTGCTTCCCTCTCAAAGAAGAGAGACCAGCGCCTGGACAGCTGGTAGTGGCCTCAAGGCCAAGTTCTCTTCCAAAGCATTAAATAAATTGCTTTCCTCTCTGGGAGCTAATCGAGGAATCTGTATATGACTCCAGCTACATTTGCCACAAGGTCTTTGGACTGCCAGGGGGATCCTCAATCCAACCCAATTAATAGAGCAATGCTGCTCTTTTAAGCTGTCCCCTACTCAACCAATTCATCAACATGATTTGCACACATTAGTCAAGGCATTTACAATGGGTCCACCAAGCTCTCTCTCTCATTGGAGGAGGAAACGAGATTATTTGGACCCTAGAACCATAACTCTTCTGGAGTCCCCGAAGTCCTGAGCTTGGCTTTGCTCAATGCACAGACAAGGTAAGTTATTAATTAACCATTGAGATAAATGCCAGCATAGCATCCCTGAATCATGTCAAACCAATTTGGATGGTGATGGGATGGGGTGGGGGAGAAGGGAGGAGGCAGTGGGCAAGGGGAGGGTTCCGTCTGTTCCAAGCGCTTTGGACAGACTCCAGTGATATTTCTCCTCATTTAGACCTGGCTGGAGTGCCCAGAGCCCAGGCCAGCATCCACATCTCTGAACCCGAGGCAGCTTCCTTTGGAGCAAAATGAGGAAGCAAGCCTCGCAGAGGGAGGTGGGCTGGGAAATGCTGTTCTGGAGAGCAGTTTGAGTGGAGTCCTTAATTTAGGAAGAGAAGTGTAGAATCTGCTGGTGGACAGAAGGGTCCTCACCAGGGATTATTGCTCACACAGATCTCTGCTTTCGAGGGGCCTCTGGGGAGACAGGCTGAAGACCCTGGGCTCAACATCATGATGGGCTTTCTCGCATGTCCTGCAGCCAATACCCCCACCACCTGCCACTCGCTTCTTTATACTCCTACTGAACTAAGGGGTTTCACTCCCGTCACGCCTCACACACAAGACTCTAGCAATAATAATAACATCATGCTTATACATCTTATCTCTTTACAGATAAAGAGATAAGATGGATGTGAGCTCTTTGAGGACACATGTCCTATTTGTCTTACTATTTCCAAAGGCCTATTTCCAATGTTTAACATTTAGTAAACTCTCAACAAATGTTTCCTAAACCATGAACAAAGAACTAGTACATGGATGGATGGATGGATGGATGATGCATAAAGGGATGGATGGATGGATGGATTTCCACCTAAGGACAGAGAGTTAAAGGCTTTTTAAATATGAAAACATATCAGGCCTCTCTCAACTAGGAATGCAGAGCACTTTAAAGATATACTAAAGTTAATTACTCAGCAGGTAAACATGAAAATAGCTCACAGTTTTTTCAATTACTCACTTCCACTAGAAATAAAATCCCTCTCTTCTCACTTCATGCCTGTGTTCTGGGAACTTGAGGGGTAGCTATTTGGGGCTAGGCCTATGATGTGGAGCTGGGTAGGCACATTCAGGGGAAACCACTGTTTTTTTTTGTTGTTGTTGTTTATTTTTTAATCCTCACCTGAGGATGTGCTTACTGATTTTTAAGAAATATTTTATTTATGTAGTCTTAGCGAGGGGACGGGAGGGAGAAAGAGAGGAAGAGAAACATTGATGTGAGAGAGAAACATGGATCTGTTACCTCTCTCACGCCCCCTACTGGGGACCTGGCCTTTAACCCAGGCATGTGCCCTGACTGGGAATCGAACCCACAACCTTTCAGTTTACGAGACAATGCTTCAACCAAGTGAGCCACACTGGCTAAGGCAGAAACCATTGTTTAAACAAGTTTTTCTCAAAACATGGTCTGCAGACCACTTGCATTAGAATTCTCTGAAGTGCTTGGTCAACATGCAGATTCTTAGATCCCATATCTGATTAGTAAGTTAGAACCTGAGAGGCGGGGGGGGGGGTCTGGAAATCTAAATATGAAACAAACTCTGCAGGGTGGTTTTGCAACACTGAAGTTTGATGAGCACTAATGAGAAAGAACCTCAGTGGTTACATACTGCAGGGAAGCTACTGGTTGGGCTCCATCTATGTAGAGTCAGCATTTGTTCTAGAAAATAATGTTAATATTAATACTGTTAAAGCTAGCAGCCTCCACCGCACGAGGGCATCTTACGAGCCAGGCACCTTGTGCATTATATCGTGTGCATTTTCTCACTGAGACGTCACACCCACTCAGCAGAGGTGGCATCATCCAGCCTATTTTACAGACAAGAAAACTGAGATGGTGAGGAGCAAAGTGTCTTGCGGAAGTGGGATACAAAGACTGACTCCTGATCGCGGGCTCTTGACTATATGATGTTACTGTGCCAGTGATTCAGAAGCCAAGGAAGTGACGGGAGAAGAAGGAAAAGGTCTAAATTCAGTGCTGGGTGGGAGCAGAACAGAGGGGAACAAAGGCTGCTCCTAGTGTGCAAAGAAGGGATGTGATGCCATGGTGACTTGCAGACAAGCTCAGCTTAGGAAGGGCACTCTCCAATCCCCCTTGACCTCCAGGCCTCCTTCCACAGACCGGGAAGGGTATCTAATAGGATTCTGTGGGAGCGTCAGACTCCCAGGCTGGCTTGAAATGATAGCAATTGGGCTTTGTATGGAAAGAGGGCCGGGCCTCCTGACTCCAAGTGCAGGGTGATAAAGGGGTGCAGGGAAGGACTAAGGACTGTCTTTCCAGGCCAGACGGTCTAACAACACCTCCCCACCTCGCAGCTCCCACTTTTAGAGGGAATCTACACTCTTTCTCCCGTCCATGGCCGTGATGAACTAAATCTCACACCTCTGTCTTGGTGGTGATAATTAAATATTATTCGCCTGTCGCTCGATGCACATGTTGTGTGTATTCTCAGACTTTAATGAGCTGGTATTTGTCTTCTGTAAGCAAAAATATTTCTTTGAGTCTCCTCTTTTTCAAATTGGGGTGAACAGTTCACGGGAAGATCTCTCACTACTAAAAAAGACAGTCTGCTTGCCGTCTTGTCTGTCTGAACTGTTTCTCCTTGTTTTTTTAGTGGCCGTGGCAGGTAAAGCCTACCCCCTCTGAAGCAGCCACAGCTTTCTGAGGTCAAGTGAGAGGGCATGTGGCTGGAGGTGCTGAGAGACTTTGGAAGTGATGGGAGAAAGGAGCTGAGGAAGCGACATAAGTGGTCTCTGCAGGGTGTTCCAAGGCAGCTTTTTCCAGCAGGGTTTCTCATCTGAGCGCCACAGACTACAGAAAATATCTGAGTGAAAATTTTCTCAAGCCATCCAAGGAAGGAACATAGCTAGCACCTTCTAGAGGCGTAGGGGAGAAGTTAATTTATTCCATGTAGTAGGTGTCTCAGGACAGTGGTTCTCAGAAGGAACTTGAAGGGGTGTCACCTGGAAATTTACTGGACATTCAAATTCTTGCATCCTACCCCAGATCTACGGAGGACTAAGAAACTTTGGGGGAAGGGTTTAGCAATCCGTGTTTAACTGAGCCCTCTAGGTGGCTTGGCTGTCAGCTCCAGCTTCAGAACTGGTAGGGCTCAATTCTCCCATGGAGGAACCTGGGTTGAAAAAGGCCGTCCAGGGCCTCAATATCTACATTTGTATTTGCACCTATATCTATCCCTTTAAACTGAGATATCTCTCTCTCTCTCTCTCTCTCTCTCTCTCTCTCTCTCTCTCTCTCTCTCTCTTTCTTTTTAAACACAGAGTATTTCTAGATTGAAAAATGATTTGTCTCTCCCAACTCACTTAGGAAGAGAGCTCTATTATTTCCCATATTCACGAGGCTTCCAAGGCCTGTGTTCCTTGCAGCTGCCTGGGTGCTTCTCTGACCCACTGCCACATCGACAAACCCGCAGAGCCCTTCTGAGAAGGCCCAAAGCAGGACAGAGCCTGGGGCAGAGCGCCCACCCCTACCCCAAACACACATAGAAAACAGGCGATACAATTAGTGTGCTGCAGGATTGGATCTGGAGTAGATGAGGAGTAACTTTAATATTTATCAATAAACAGCAAAGTGCTTAGCACACCTCCTAGGAAAGTAATTAGCCATAAAAAGGATACTCTACACAGAGGAATCTCCTCCAAAAAAAGAACCCCGTTAATTTTGAATTGCTTATGCCAGGTGAGAGAATCCGTGTCTACATCTCACCTGACATGAGCAACTCGGAATTAACTGGGAGTTTCTTTTTATAAACACACGGTGCAGAGCTTTTTTTTTCCTGGTGGTTAATTACTTTCTTGGGAGGTTCACTTTAATAGTTCCCATAACAAGGCCATTATTGTCTTTAGCATAATCACTGCCTCATTTGCTTTTACGCCCTGCCTTTCTGCCGCTCTGCCTCCACCCCGCCAGGAGGGACTCTGACCTGTGCCCGCTGGGTGGTCTGGGAGCACCCACCGCGCCTCCTCCTGCTGGGCTGCTGCTTTGGGAGTTGGCTTTCCCTCTCTCGGTGGGAGCCTGGGTCAGGGAAGGGCTGGCAGAGTGAGGTGGGCTGCACAAGGCTTCTTGGGGAGGCTGGGTCTCCCTCCCCAAGTGTAGCATTCCAGCTGCGTGCTAGGGGTTCAGCTGCTGACTCCCCACGACAGGGAAGGGAGCCAGGACAGCGTTTCTTTCTGGGTGAGGAAGGAGCTGATGTGTTAGCAACTGCTGTGCTCAGGGAAATCACCAGGGACCACCACGAGCACAGCGAACCTTCCCAGGAAGAAGGGTGCGATTTTGATGCTCCCCCTTGGAAAAGGATGAATTTAAGTGCCTTCCTTGTTGACTCTGGTGCAGGAAGGGAAATGAATGAATGAGAGCTCTGTGAGCTACATCAGGTCCCTAAATCTTTTCTGATTGGTGCACTCCTATCTGTATGTGTACATTTGTTTATTTACAAGTTACGCGCATGTACGACGGCAATAACAGACGATGGGAACTGCATGATGTCTATTGGGAAGATGAGGAAATAAAAAATAGAGTGTCTCACGCTTTCAGCCATCACGTGGATGGGCTCTGACTCACTCTGGACGCCACTGAAGCTGACCCCCCGGGGCCCTGAGGGCAGGCGCTGACACCCCCGGTGCGCAGCAATCAGCACAGAGCAGGAGTAGACACAGTTTTGTTAAATCACATAATCGACGTGTGGGTCCTCTTATACCCTGAAACAATTCAGGTGGGGGTGGATCCTGCCCCTGTACTAACGTTTCGAGGAATGTGGCATGGAATTCTTAGGAAATCAGGCGGCCCAAATGCTACTGCAATCCCGTTTACTGCCAGAATTTTAGCACTCCATCAGGGAAAAACAGGAAAATCCAGCACAGAAGTTAAATGAAACAGGGGTTGGCAAACCTTCCCGGTAGTGATCAGAGAGAAAAATATCTCAGGCTTTGTCAGCCATGTGGTCTCAGTCCAGCTACTGAACACTGCCTTCCAGGGTGAAAGCAGCCACATTGCATTCACGTATCATGAAATTTTATTCTTCCTTAGACGCCCCCATGCCAAGCATTAAACATGTAAAATCCCTTTTTAGCTCATAGGCCTGAACAAAAGCAGGCTGTGGGCAGGATTCGGCCTGTAGGCTGTGGTTTGCCAACCTCTGGTTAGAACATCGACTCTGGAACCAGAACTGGGTTTGGTCCCAATGTTACTACTGATGACCGAGTTATCTTCAAAAAGGTACTTAACCGCTCTTTAGACCTCGGTTTCCTCATCTGTACGTAAAGTAACACCCCCAAGTACTGTCTAAAGGATGCATTGCCCAGTGACATCCCAGCACAGCAGGAGCATGTATTATTATTCCCAGCCCTTCTGGTCCTGGCAGGAACGGCCACCCAAAGGCAGAGCCAGGGCCCATGCACCCTTCTGTGCGCCATGTACTTGAGAATCCAAATCCCCTTGCCTCCAGCCCATGTCTCCAGGAGCCCCTGTTGGCCCAAGGACGCTGCATTTGCCTCAAAGGAAATGTTACGACAATGTTTGACAATAGGATAGGGGAGATCTTTCAGGAAAAAATGACTCATGACGACCGCCTATATGCAATGCTCTGTTCTTGAGGGGCTGGGAATTAGAAGACGCTTGCTCACCTCCCTCATTATCCTTGTTGTCAGCGCAGGAGGTTTCCATGGCAACGTTGCATCCGGGCCCTCTCCAGCCGGTCTGGCAGACACACTGCCAGCTGTTCTGACCCAGTGTGCATCTCCCATTGCCGTTGCACAGATCAGGGCAGCCATCTGGTTGGAGAAATGGAGAGGATGAGAAGGAGGGACGCGAGGCCGCGCTGGGGCAGCGGGGAGCCATGCACGGGGCAGTGAGGTCACAGGCAGCCGCTGGGCCGGCCTCAGAATGGGGCCTGTGCCTGCCTTGGAGAGTTGGGGAAACAGGCAATGCATGCAGTTGCAAGACAAAGTGGGGTCCCAGATGCAGGGGCTCCCCAATGGCACTGACCTGCGTGTTCAAAGTCTGAGGCAACCTTCCCAATGTGGGGGAACATTCCAGAAAACTAAACTAGCTCTGAGCTTACAACAGGACTAGCGAGGCTGTTATTTCTAGACACTGGCTCAGGACTGATGCTACCTCAAAAAATACGTATCTATATCACTTTTTTCCTTTAGAAGTGTCTTCTGCAGAAGAGAGAACACTCCCTATCAATCGAGGAAGGTACCAAAGTACCCTCCATCTTTCAGAATTTTAAAGATAAATTTATATATGCTTATTACAGGTTTCTTATGGCCAAGAACTGGGTGCTTCTGCTGGGTTATTTTCATATTTTGGTAATATTTAGTTTTAAGGGACACTTTAAAATGTTGGCTGCTTATCACTGCACCTATTTATGGCATGATTTAAAACTACTGCAGGATCTGAGGGCTGTGGAGGAGGAGGGGCTGAGCACCAGGAGTCGGGAACAGACTGAGGGATGTAGGTGTGTCTGGGAAGGCAGGGGGTTCAAGTCATTCTTCCTTAGTGGTTTTCTTTCCTTTTTAGGGGAATGTGTGAAATCAGCAACCTTCCTCAACCATTTACAACCTTTTTCATCTCATGGCACACATAAACCAATTACTAAAATTCTGTGGCATACCAAAAAATGTTTTTTTTTGCTGACCTGACAAAAAATAGGTATCATTTTTATTTATTCGCACTGGACAGCAGTTGTGTTGGCCGTTGTCATTTTTTGAGTTTGACAATCTAAGGGAAAAAGAGGTCAGTGCCCCTGGCTAAATGTCAGGTATTGCATGTTTTGAAAACTCTTCTGACACACTGGTTGAAAATTGCTGGCCTACCTAATCTGCTACACGCCCCAGCACCCACAACAAGTGCCGCACCACGCTCCCAGCCTGAGCCTCCTCAGACAGAGCCTGAGGGAGAAAAGGAGGAGAAGGGTGCGGGGCACCATAAGAGAAGGGAAGTGCCCCTCGAAGAGCCTCCGCAGCCCTCTGTAAGATGCAGAGAGACACACAGAATTGGTAGGATGTGGCCACACGTGCAAAACCTACTTGCTGGCAAGAATTCCTAGATATGTTGAAAAATTTTTTTCTTTTAGCAACTTTATTGAGGCATAATTTACATACCATAAAATGTACCTGCCTTAAGTGTATAATGCAATGACTCGTAAATTTACAGAGTTGTGCGATGTAGGCATGCTTTCTTATTTCATTTATATACCCCAAATGACTGTTAATTTCATTGTCCCCAGAAAATAACTTTCCTGAATATCTGTCTCGGTCTTTCTAATTCCAGCTCTATACCTGCTGCCATGTCTATCCCCGACTCTGTCTCTTTTAAAACCACGAAGTGCAGGATGCAGTGGACCACGGCAGAGCAGGGAGCAGCTCTGTAATGGTGGGGGTATTGAGTTGAAGCCTTTCTGGCCCTGAATCTGAATCTTTGGAATCTGAAGTATTCCAGAGGTTTTTACCTGGCATCTCGTTCTCTCTCCTCCCAAGCACCCTACATGAAAATGCCAATAAGTTGAAAGTGTGCATGGGGCATCGGTGGGAATTGAAAGGACTCCTCCTAAGCAGAAAGGTCTGAAGGGTCTGAAATTAAGTTGAAATTTACTTCCTTAAGAGGTTTCACTCCTGAATGCATCTTCCTTCCCATCCTTTCCCAGCACAGCCCAGGTCAGGACTGGAAGGAGCAGAGCAAGTGACAGAGAGAAGATGGGTGTGGGGAAGTCTCTGAGCTAGAAGCAAAGTTGCAGGGAATCTTGTCTTTTGTAGCACCCCCTGCATGAAACCCAGGATGCAGATGAAGCCCTGTGTTTGTATGACCCGCCCAAAGCCCAGAGTCACACTGCTATTTCTTTCCATACCATGGAGGTGACAGCGGCCCTGCCTGGAAAACCAGTGACACACTTCCGTTCATACTGGGAGGGGAAGCCAGCCCCAGTTTCAGAGAAATGACAGGCAACGCTCATGCAGGAGCAAAATGGAATGCTGTAGGAAAAGCCCAAGGGACATTTCAGAGCCTCTCAAGGAAAAGAGAATATTCCCAACCTCTAGCCACCTCCAGCTTAACAATTTCTATCATTGCGTTCTGGGGATGGATCACAGAGAACACACTAAATGACAGACCTACCTACATTTGCTCCACGTGCCATCTATTATATGGGCTTTGTTATTTAGCTGCTTTGAGGTCTCATGCCCAAAGTCTCAAGAGAAGCCTTATTGTGTAGGAAACTCACATACATGACACAAAATTTGAATCTGCGAAGAACACTAGCATGCCGGTCAGAGATATGCACTCAAAATATGTAGGCTCCTAGATTGAATGAGGCTTTTTTTCCCTTTCTCTCTCTCTTGATTTTTTTTTCCTTCCCGACCAACTGAAGTGAGATAAACAGACCACAGTAGCGGGTTTTCTCCACATCATATGAGGAAGATGAAAACATGAACAGTAGGAAGCTGGCAAATCTCTGAGAAGTTTCAGGGCAGCTGGGAATTAATGGACAGGACTTTGCTTTTAGCTTGAAGAGGAAGAAAGCAGCCTTGGTAAGGTGCCTGGTGTTGCTAGGCAACCCCAAGCTACCCCCAGCACAAGTTCATTCTGCTGGTGGCCTTTTGAGGAGGAGGTGATGCATTGTGTTTTTAAAGTGCAAAGCCAGCTTCTGCTTCAGGAAAAACAAAAGGAAGGGAGTAATTAGTCTGGAGGGCAAATGGGTATCAGATGGCCGCTTTTCTCTGGAGAGGATGCTGTAATTGGAGTTGGATTGGACTTACGGGGTTGTAGTTGGGGCTTGTATTCATTCTACCATGACCCTGGACCAGTCATACTCAACTGAGAAATGCCCTCACCCACACATCGTTCCCTCCAGGGGGCATTTGGCAATGTCTGGGGGCATTTTTGACTGCCATCATTTGGGGAGGGTGCTGATGCTCAGCATCCTACAGTGCACAGGGAACCTTCCCTAACAAAGAGTGATGCAGTCCTGGAGGTCACTAGTGCCTAGGCTGGGAAGCCCTGGCCCAGACCTAAAGGTCCAGGAGGCCTGAGGCTTCCTTGTTGGCTGTTGGATCCAGGGCCTGGCATCATGGCAAACACTTAGTAGGTGCTTGATGAATGGAAAGCTAACGGTAGTGCTCGATTATTTCAGCCTGGATCTTATCTACAGATTCTCCTGAAAGTCCTGAGACCATAGCATGGTCTCCTTCGCAAAGTCAAAGAGAGAGAAATTTTCAGGAAGAACTTTCAAGTGCATAGGCGGTACCTTGAACTTGTTCTGCTATGCTTCCGATGACTTTGGCAGAGTGGTAATGGAGCCATTGCCAACCCTGTCTACACACAAAATTCCAACCATTGGGAAAGAAAATCCATCGGCACAGTCACCAGGTAGGCAGGCTGTTCACATTAACAAAAATTGGAGTTGCTGCAGAAATTTGGGATCAAAAACAACAAACTAATCCAAACACACTCTTGTATTCAGATGATTCCTGAATTTTCAGCTCCAGACCTGGACTCCAACTTGCACCTCAACATCTCCATCTGTTCACTCCTAAGCATCTCAGACTCAACAGAATTGAACCTCTTTGCCTTCCTTCTCCCCACAATGGGATCCCTTGACCAGTGAATGGCTCCTCCAGGGATCCCCCTGCCCAGGACTGAAACCTCGGAGTCATTCTCAATTACCATCCCCCCACCTACCAGCTCTCTCATCTCGTGCATCTAGTCAACAGCCAAGTCCTGTATCACTTTCTTCTTAGTGATAAGAAGTCCTAGCTGTCCTTCCCCCTAAATGTCTCTGGAACCTGCCCGCCACCCCTACCCCTGGTGCTACCATGTTAACCCAAGCCATCCTCATTATTGTCCTGGACTCTTGCCAAACCTCCTACCTGTTCTGGTCTCCCTGCCTCCAGCCTGGCACCATGACCCATTTCTTTCTATTCTTGACACTGCTGAGAACGTTCTACAGCTTTCTGCTGACCCCAGGGTGACATCTGAGTTCCCACACCTGCCTTACAGATCTGACACGACCCGGTTCTCACCAGGTCAGCCTATCTCAGTATCAGTTTAGGCTTCGGTCCAATGGAAGCCACTGGGCCTTTCCTTTCTCCTTCCTCGCCTGACTAACTTCAATCCATCCTTCAGACTCCCACTCAGAATTCACCTCCAGGAAGCCTTTCCAAAGCTCTCAAATCCGGGTTAGTCACACCTGTCATAGCACCTTTATCCTGTCGTTTGTCATCCTATCTACTGCACTGTATCACAGTGGTCAGACGCCTCCTCAATACCCTGTATTTTACTGTGTATAATGCGTACCCACATTTTGTGCACATTATACACGGGATTATTATACCCATGGTATATAATCATTATACCCACATACAATGTGCATCCTTATGTGCGGTACTTGCTAGCCCACATCACGGCTCTTCCTTAAGACATTTTACTGTTTTACCCACTGGAAAACTGTTGTCATAAATGTCCATATCATCATTAATGACCATTGGAATGGTGCCCCCAGAACTGTGCAGCGTACTACTGAGCAGCTGCCCCAGGCACTCCTGTTATGATGTCACTCTCTCGGGGCAGGGACCAAGTCTGTCTCGTTTACTCTTGGATTGCTAGTACTCACTAACTAACTAGTCAGGGGAATGGATGAACGAATGAATGAATGAATGACTTCAAATTGAAATTGGCATCTTCAATGACTTTGGCAGAATGGGAATGGAACAGTTTCCAAGACTTTCCTCCACATAAAATTTCAAACATTATCTCCCCCCACTCCCACTCACTCCATCAACACACCGTTACTAGGTAGGCAGGCTTTGGCCCTAACAAAAATGAGGTGTGAGCAAAATAATGTCTACAGCATAGGAAAAAGGGGAGCATAAATGCACTTGAAAAGAGCTATAATTACCATAAAAGGCTTTTCTAAAAAAACATCAAGAAATATTCCACCATGTGCAGCAATTTAGAGGTAGAAATAAGTGGCTAATGCTGTATGAGGGGTATGGAAAGAGGAGCAACATTTTCATGTTCAACATCAAGCATACCTTAGGAAAGCGGAGAGGCCACAGCCTACCCAGATGGAAAAGCAAGTGTAAACATGAAACAGGCGGTGTGTAAATGAAGATCGATGACGAGGAAAGCTAGAGAAGTGAGCTGCTCCTGCTTGGGTCCACAAACCCTGGGGACAGCCACTGTGTCCTGGATTAAACCCCCAAGGAGGGTCTTTTCTGGATCAAGGGAAAACTTTAACCTTGTGTGGAGTCAGAGAGTTCTGGGATTAAAACCTAGGTCTGTTCCTTGCTTTCCGTGTGATCTTGAGCTGGTCGACTCACCCCTTACTCCTGTTTATAAAATTATACATCTTGCTAATTCATCATATTTATTGTTCCTCCCAACAGAACAGCATGAAGGTTGGGGTTTTTGTTCCTTTTGTTCTTTGAGACATCCTCAGTGTCTAGAAAAATAGTTGCCACAGAACAGACAATAGATGTATGTTGAATAAATAATTTAATGGGGATGATGATATACTTCATCAGATGCCAGAAGGGTTCGGTGAAATGACAAAGGCGAAGATTTCAGCGTGGAGCTTGGAACATTGCAAATGCTCAACAGATAGTAGCCCTTGTTTGTGATTGTGGCTATTAGGAGTTTGTTGTGATTTGCGGTAGGCTTTTCCTTCCATGCATAGTCGAAATGCAGGGCATTCCTCTTTGCCAGACCTCCAGATCAGGAAAAGAACAAGAGTCTATCCTATTTCAAGTTTAAAAAAAATTGCAGGTTTCTTGGGTGTCCCCTGTGGGTAATGGCATCACATCCTGGGAACTCCCTACTCCCACTCCCAGGATAAGTAGTGGCCTTTTCTCTCGGGCAGAATTGTACTTTTGCACGTTAACTTAATCAGGGAACTCCCTCTCCCCCAGCTGTTTTCTGAGAGCTGTGCGTTACTGGAATCGAGGAGCAGCCGCACATTAGAAATGTGCAAGAGTCGGCCACTGCATTCGGAGCTCTTTAGAGTTGAAAACAGCTGAGGTGCTGGGGACCAGGGACCATCAGGGGTTCAGTGGCCATTTATACTAAGCAGCAGTGGCAAATGCTCAGAAAATTAATCTAGTGCTTCGAGACACTCTGGGGGAAAACACCAACTAATTTTAGAAGACTGGCTGCCAAAGAGGCATTCTGGCCTGAGGAAAACGGCAGCTGTGCCTCTCTTGCTGATCTGCGCAGGGCCTCTGTGCCCAGGCACACATTTGTACGGACACTCAGCCATGAACCTGAGCTTGAACAGCTGTCCCCGCTTGAGTAGAAAAGACATCGAAGATCCAGAGGCAAATGTGTCTGTTTGTTCCAACAGCATCTGATGTCTTTAAGGGCTTGCACAGAAGCAGGTAAGAGAGAAGCTGGGGCAGGAGGGCTGGGAAGGCCAGCGAGCCTTCCCACGGTCTACTGCTTGGTCTTCTGCTCCGCAAGCAGAAACACTGCCCCGCCACCCCAGCAGCGGCGGAAACGGCAGAGCCTCCGCAGGTGGTATAAATTTGGACCCAGCTGTCTGCTCTGCATGTTCCCTGCACGCACCTGGATTCTCACTGATCAGCATCATTTCTGTCTGCCTGGGAGAAGGAAATGGCTGGCTTAGGACTGGCCTCGGAAAAAATGAACTTAAAAGAGTAATAAAACCAATCCTTCTACTTCCACATTTGAGGAAAAAGGGGAAAGAAAGACATGGCTTATATATTACTCTTTGGATGTGCCAAGCTCTTAATACTTTTTTTTTTTTTTTTTTAAGTAGAAGATCATGGGGAAGGAAGCTGAGAGTTTTAGGCAGTAGTGATGGGGTCTAGCTCGTCTGGGAGGGAAGGCCCCTGTCAGTTCTTTCTCGAATTTAGGCTGAACCACGATCATCTGTAGCTTTGCGGTCCACCCCGAGCCTGGGCTTTCTGTCGGGGGAGCCTGCTTCCCCCTCAAACCCCTGGAACATCCCCTCTCTATTCCACATAGCAGGAGAGTAAGGGGAGAATATCACCACTGGGCTAGAGCACACACACCCTGCAGCCTGCGCTGACCACTGCTGAGAACACACCAGGGCTTCCTCCTACTTCTTCATTATTTATTTACTTATTTAAAAAAAAGATTTTTGTTTTTAGAGAAGAGGGAAGGGAGGGAGAAAGAGAGGGGGATAAACACCTAATGTGAGAGAAACATCGATCGGTTGCCACTTGCATGGGCCCTGACTGGGAATCGACCCAGCAACCTTTTGCTTTGCAGGATAGCGCCCAGCCCACTGAGCCATGCTGGTCAGGGCTCCCCACCATGTCTTTAGATCAGAGCAGTGCTTCTCGAAGTGGGAACTTGTCACAAACGCACATTCTTGGGCTCCATCTCTGAGGCACTGAATCAGCATCCCTGGGGTGGGACCTGGAGATCTGCATTTTAACAAGCCATGGCTAGGGAGGAATTCGGATATTGGCTCCCTGCGAGAACCACAATTTTAGGATTAAGTCCCAAATTTTTAAAACAGCCTCAAAAGGCTCTGCATCATCCAGTGCTGTCCAGTTCTCCCCTTCTCACCTCATGTCACTTTCAGGCTCTGCTCTCTGACCTTCAGCCTCCCTGCCCTGCTGTGTTCGAGAACATAGCCGGGATCTGTTTTCACTTGACTTTTACAGAGCCCTCTTCCTAAACTCTGCTGCCCGTACTATCTTTGGCTGAAGCCAGGCATCCTGGGCTCAGCCAGCATTTGCTCAGGGAAGGCTCCCTGGATTGCTGGCTGGCCTTCCTGCCCCACGACGTGATTCCACGGCACCCCCGACGCCTGCTGCAGCGCTCCCCGACATCCCAGCTCATGCTTTCTTTAAAGCCACCGGTCTCAGCGTGGCTGCACGTTAGACTTGCCCAGGAGCCTTGAACAATCCCCGTGCTAGGCTGCACCTAGTTAAACTGAAATCTCTGAGGATGAGACCCGAGCATCCGTATTTATGTTTTGAGCTCCCTAGAAGGCCCCTATGTAACCTTGAGGTTGAGAACCAGTGGTTTAGTGTCCACCTTCCTGGGGCTGCTAAACACCCATGGGCAGAGACTCCAACTCTGCCGTCTATGGCTATGTTCTCAGTACCCGCCCTGGGCCTGGCATTAGAGACGTTTGTTGAACGAACATATAAATAAACCACGTGGTGTTTCTGCTGCTTCATTGTGCTCTCGATTTGGCAGCCAGGGGAAAGAAAAAGTTTCCCGTTGGCCACACCCCACGTCTCTAGCTGGATGACATGTCTGTCCCTAAGCAAAGGAATGGCTGGCTGTGGCACAGGGTCCAAAGCCCAGTTGATGACAGCACTGTGGACGAGGGCTGGAGCACCTCTCTGCCTTTCTGCTTGTAAGAAGCCGACACCTTCTGACTGGAAGAGACAGAACAGAGGGCCCAGCAAGACAGGAGAGCGGCATGCTGGTGGGGTGAGAAGGTGACAAGTGTTACACAAAGGCACAGGGGATGATAACAAGGAAGCCCAATGGTTTAATTTGTTTTTTGGGGGATAATCAAGTTGTACCTGGTGCTATTCCCATAGCTGTCCAGCAAATAATGAATGTGGAACCTACCAGGTATGGAAATAGGGACAAAGGCACGACTTTGCTTTCTTATTTGTTATTTTTAACCATCCAGTTCTACACCCATTGAGCATCCTTATAGCCATGGGAGGGTCACAAGAATACAAATAACACCTAGGAGGCCTGCAGGCACAGACTTGTTACTTACCGCAGGGCCCCCGGCGCTCTCTTGCCTAGTATGAAATCAGGTCCACGATAAATTGCCATATATTTTTTGTTGTTGCTTTTTGAAGCACAACTTTAGGAAATGTAAGGAAATCACTAACATGTTTATTTCTTGTAGCTGTTTCAAAAAAGGGCAAAGACTCTGCCCCAGGCCTGTAATTACGGATTTTAAGAAGCTTTTACTATAATGACAACAATAAGAGCAAAGAGTCCAATAGACATCTCTCTGCGCCTGCTGCTCTGTGATGGGCCTTTCCTGCATTAGCTCATTTAATCGCCGCCACTCCTTAACGAGGTTACTAGTATCGTTCTCATTTCACAGGCTGGGGAATGGAGGCACAGAGACGTGAAGTAACTTGGCCAGAGTGGCAGTCGGTTAGTGGCCGAGACAGGATTTGACGCAGTCTCTGCTCTCCACCAGGGTGACCCATTGTTCTCTGCCTTGCCACGAAAGTCCTGAGTCCTGGGAGGCCCCCGAGTCCCAGGCAACCTCATCACTGAGGCCACAAGTAAGGACTGGGCCTTTTTCATTGGTAGCCACGGTGGGGGATGGTGGGGATCGAGGCAAACGCACCCAAAGAAAAGGGGGAGGATGCACACCTTCCCCCTGGGTGCTGAGTTCAGTATGTGGGCCCCTCCAACCGATTCAGCAGCCTCCGAAGGCCACAGTACCAGGTCAGCCCCATAACCACATGGCAGTATTTGGGAAGCTGCCTGGGTTTGAATCTCGGCGCTGCCCTTGGCCACATGATCTTGGGCAAAAAATTATTTTGTTTATGATTGCTTATGCCCTTGTTTCTTCCTCTGTAAAACCAAGGCAATAAAAGTGCCTGGTTGTTGGGGTTTCAAAGAGAGAACACATATTACATGCTCAGCATGAGTGTACATGTGTAAATAATGCACATGCTACACATGCTGTGTAGAATACATGTAAATGCCTGTAGTGAAGGTTCCAGAATGGGCAGCTGTTGTTGTTAAAAGTCACCTGAAATGGTAGCAGGAGGCCCGTGTGGCTTGCGGAGCCTCTGATTTGCACGTGTATTGGCCATAAGGGGCAACTGTAGGCTATTATTTAAAACAAGATCAGTATAGTTCGTTTAGTAAAGGCCCCAGGAAGGTGCCCTCCAAAGACCGAAACAGAAAGGAGAATGATGAGGTAATTTCCTGAGAGTTACATGAATGAGATCAGCACATAATGGAGGTGACACGTTCTCTAGAGAATTTCCCTTAAAATACAGGAGGTACGTGAGGCGAGACTGCGAGGGATTCTGGGGTTCAGAAACCCCAACCAGTCTCAGAGAAGCATGTTAACGGAGAGCAGCTGTCTGCCTGGAGTGTGGAAAAGGGGCTGGCAGAGCAAGAGCAGGTCAAGGTCAATTCCGAAGTGAGTGGGTTCTGCTGCTGGAGGAAAAGAAATACCATCCGCCTTTGACGAGTGGGTGCCAGGGGCTTGGCACTTCACATCCTTGTTATTTCATTATTGAGCCCTTTCAAGGACCACAGGAAGTAGGAATTATCTGAAGCTCAGAGAGGTTAATCAACTTGCCCAGGGGCATAATCACTGAGAATGGCAGCCCGAGGGTTTGAACTGAGGCCAGCCAACTCTGAGCCCGCACACTCTGGCCCCCTCCAGCCAGGTAGGATTCTGCAGGGAGGCGTGGCCTCAGAACATCCTCCTCCTTGCTTGGATTCCTTGCTCCCCAAGCAGCCTGCTGATTTTAACCTCATTTCCCACATCAAGTCCCCTTCAGGGAGAGACTACACAGAGAAGCGGATGTGGGTTTCCTTCACGGGGGATTAATGAATGGGTGAATTTGGTTCATGAGAGGAACTAGAACTTGTTACCACAACCAACATGGAGTTTCTGAAGCTGAAAACCAGACAGGGCCCCATGTTGACCCTGCCAGGGGAAGCCACCTCCACATGTCCTGTCTGAGTGGTTTGGTGGTCCCCAGTCAAGAGCCATCCTCTTGTCTTTGATGAGCCTATCGTGTGGGAATCAAGGGTGAAAGGACCGCTAAGGGAGAACTACTAATTCAACAGCAGAAACTTGCTGAGTTATTACATGCCAAATTCTGGGGGAGGACCAGAGTTCATTCTTTCATTCATTCAGGAAATATTTGCTGAGTATCAGCCAAATGCTAGGTGCTTTCTAGACCCAGGGCATGCAGCGGTAACCAGAAGAGACAGTCTTGCTTTCAAAGATCTTACATTCTATTGGGGGAGAGCCACAATCAAAAAAAGAAATTAATACAGTATGTCAGATGGCAATGTTGCTATAGGGGAAAGAAATGGTGGGGTTGTGGTGGGGTGCTGCTGTACACGAGGTGCTGAGGGAAGTCCTCACTGAGAAGGTGGCCTTTGAGGGAAAACCCAAAGGAGGAGAGGAAGCGAGTCATGCCAATATCCGGCGGACAGTGGTCCAAGCAGAGGGCAGTGTAGGTACAAAGGCCCCAGGGCAAAGCACTCTTGGGGTGGTGGAGGGAGAGCAAGGTGGCTAGTGTGGCTGGAGCCTCGGGCGCAGGGAGACTGCGAGCACAGGGTGATGGGAGAGGGCCACACCATGTGGGGCCTCGTGGTCCACTGGAAGGATACAGGCTTTATCCTGAATGAAATGAGACCACCAGGGGAATTTTAGCAGAGGAGTGGCCCACTGTGACTTGAATTTTTAAGGGTGCCTTTGTGCTGAGAGAGCAGATGGCGAGGTTGGCAAAGGGGGAGCCCCAGGGATGGTCTTGGTAAGCCATGGTGGTGGTTTGGGCATCATCCACGCACTGGTACCCTGGCTCTGCGTGGCCCAGCTAATTCTATACATGTGCAGGGTTCCCGACATGTCCCTCCAAAAGAAAGACTTCAGGGACACAAACACAGAGGATTTAACACTCTGTCCCTAAAAGAGCACTCTGGGGGATGCAAGCAAATTAAACTCCTTAGCTGGGAATCAGCAAACAAACGAGGTTGAGGAGGCTGGGTTTTGTGGTGATTCTGCCCTCCTCCCTGAGCCGCCTTACTATTGAAAACAGCATTTGGAGGTGAGGGGGAATGGCAGCATGGGTGGGGGAGAGCAGGGGACTACCGGTCGCCCAGGCTCTGTTCCGTAAGACGCAACAGTTCTGGCAGGCAGACCTCCTGACTTTCATAATGCAATGACTTCAGACCGCCCAGCTGCATTCATGCCACCAGCTTTACCTAGTTCTTGGCAACAGGGCCTCTGGAACCACCCCGCACTCCCTCCCAGGTTATTACACCTGGATTTTAATCCCTTTGTGTTCTATTTATTCCTATTGGTCAGCTTGACCCATCTGAATTGTGGCACCCAAACTTAAAAAGCAATCTCCATAAATCCATCCATCCATCCATCCAGCCAGCCATCTTTGCTGTATCTATCTATCATCTACCCATTATCTATCTATCTATCTATCTATCTATCTATCTATCTATCTATCTATCTTTACTAATCTATCAAGCCTTCCTTACCAAACAATCTCTCCAAATTCTCTGAAGGTTTTTTAAAAACGATTTTACATATTAATTTTTAGAGAGAGGGAAAGAGAGGGAGAAGAAGAGAAACATCGATTGGTTGCCTGTCACATGCCACCACATGAGGACCTGGCTCACAATCCAGGCATGTGCCCTGATTGGGAATCGAACTGGCGACCTTTCAGCTTGCAGGACAGCACCCAATCCACTGAGCCACACCAGCCAAGGCAAGTCTCTGAAGATTTGTTCTCAAAATACTATGTGTTCAATAACCTCATACAGTGACTATATTTTATCTTGTTTTATGTTACTTTCTGCCTGCTACAGAAACAACACAAACAGTTCAATCTGTCTTCTGCTTCTTCACCCTCTTTTCTTTCCTCTGGCTGGCATGACACCTCCCACTCCCACCCATACGCAGGAATCCAGCACCTTCTATCGTTCACCCCTTCCCGACCTTGTGACCCAGGTCACCCTGAGTCAAGAACTTACCCTGCCCTTGGAAACTCTATTTGCATGTAGAGTTCTAGTCCTTTTCTTAAGAAGTTTTTAGCTGATCAAGGACTTGATCAAGGCCACTGGTCATTACAGGGTCTTTATCTACAAACTTAGCAATAGTCCCGACCAGCAGATGCAGTTATATGTGGCACAGGAAAGGAATAAGGAGACTTGTTTTCTGAGAATGGGAGTCAGAATCCCAGCACTCTGGCCTAGCTGTGTTAGGTGCTACTCTTTGCTTTTGCATAATGAGTGTGCCCTTAGCAAGGCGAGAGCTTCCTCTTCGAAATCCTCTCATTTACAGAGAAACAAAAATCACTCCTTTGAAATACGTTTCCAACATGCAAAACAACAGTACGTTTCTGCTAAGTCACGTTTTAACTAAATGGATAATTAAATGCTGACTGGGGGCTGCTTCTCAGCTGCTAACCTGCAGAGTCCCTGCACGCACTCCTAAACCGCAGCAGAGCAATGCCCGGGAGGCAGAAAGCATGACTGATTTTTCCAATAACGCTACAAAAATTGATAACCCTTGTCGACGGAACGCTCACCTCTCCAACCATTTCTGAGTTTCACCTCCCTCCGCTATGCCTTCCAAACAAGCCTCCATCTTCACCTGGGCCCCTGTTGTGGATTCCAGACCACCAGGATCCGGCCCGAGTTCTACGCCAGTTCTGCTGAACGTGCCTTTTAGAGGGCCCCGCAATGCATCTTGATTTTTGGGTTTTATGTGGCTCTGGAAAACGTTTAGTTTTTCCAGAGCTCCAATAAGTTCTATGTATGGCCGTGCATGCCCGCATGATTAATGACACAGGCAGGGATGTGGAGCTTTCAGAGGTTACCCCCTGTGCACTGAAGGGTACAGCATGGATCCAAAAAACACCCTTGGATAAGAATCCTGGCTCGTCCACAAATGCAACGGCATTGCCTGCTGTCCTTGACATTGCCCAAGACTTGCTGCTTCTCACTGACTGTGCTTCAAAAGAAAGTCAACTCCCCAAAACAGACACTTTCAAGATAAAATGGGAATCATTTTGTTTTCTTGGCTATTTCTCTGTAAAGTATTATAGGTACTAGGACAAGAAAGAAGGCTGGGTAAACCAGAAGGCTGTTATGCTAGACTCTGACAGGTCTCCCGAGTTCAGGGTAGCCAGGCCATGGCGTGAAGCAAATTAAGCGTCCATACAAAATATGCTACTCTGTGCAGTGCTGAGGTTGAAAATTTAAATGCACCAAAGTCGAGAGGTTCGAAATGGTTCCCACAGCAACTATAACTCAGTTCTCTGGCGAATACAAAATTAACTCTATTGCAAAACATGCTGTTCAATTTACGCCTTAATATAGTCACGGCAAGTTACAGTGGCTGTGAGAACGCTCACTCTGAATTGTTTTGAATAATTAATTTAATGAAAAGTTGGTGGAAATGTGAACTCTTGATAGGAAGTCAGCTGAGATTTGGGAAAGCTGGCCAGTGAAGAGCAGTGACTCATTTCCGGAACCTGAGATTACTTTGTGCATTTTTTTGGCCTGGGGGGTGGGGCACAGGTAAAGAAGAGGGCCCCAAGGTGTCCTGGCAGGGGATTGTCCTCCATCTCTGAAAAACCACTCCTGCAGCGGTGACTTTACTACTAGGTGAGGCTGCTTCCCTAGGGCCCAGATACCTTGATTTTGTGGCCAGCCCACCAGGCAATCCTGTTGCTGCAGCGACCTGGGGTCAAAGCCGGCGAACCAAAGAGCATCATGGTGCCTCCTGGTCTCTGGTGAGTAAACCCGGATTTAGAACTCACCCCCCTCCTGTCACTGACAGTAATGACTGACACCAATTGCTTGACCTCTCCGAGCCAGGCTTCTCACCTGTGCCATGGTGGTGACAGCAGTTTTTGCCTCACAAGAATGATAGGAGGGTTAGAGGAGAGAAGGCACATGAAGAATTTAGCATGGGCGCTGGCAAAGTTCACAGTCAGCACTCAGGAACAGTGAGCTGTTTTTATCTGGAAAGGGAGCTCAGTCAATCAGTAAAAGCAAAACACATAAAAACCCCAATGATTTGGCTTTTCTCGTGATTTCAGTCCAAACTGATGTGGTATAAGCCTGGGCCAGCAGGCCGGGGTGACAAAGACAGAAATGGGAGTTGGCAAACGTTCCCTAAACAATAATGTATCTTTAGTAGAGACACTTGAGGCCACTTCGACTGAAGTGTTAGAAGTGCACCAACCCCATCACCTTGTCTGCAGATGAGTATTTCTCAGCTGGTTTGGGTCATCGTCTTCTTCCCCATGGACCCTTCCGGACCTTTTCCTACTAACTCCTCTTCCAATCATGAAATTTTAATGTCACAGATACACTTTTTATCCATTTATTTATTGCATATCTATATCTATATCTATATATATATCTGCATTTTATACATTAAATATAAGATTTTTTTCACCTTCCCAAAGAACCATTTTTCACCTCCTTGGGGGTGATACTGTCCCCATTTCAAATGTGTGCCTTAAGCCGACACATCCCTTATGTAAGCCCTCATCCTCCAAAACTCAGGAGAAACTTCAGGTATTTGATTATTCCCTTTTCCTTCTCAAATTCAGCTCCTGACTTCTAGGAAATGAACCCTTGGGCTGAGAAATGCAGTGTTGTTGACGCCAGCTCACGGTGGCTTCTCACTTTCCATGCTCCTAGCTACAGTGTAGCTGCTTCTTTTCTGTCCCTTAAAGAACTGGAGAGCGTCATGCTGAGGGAGCCTCAAGTCGGCCAGCAGTTAGCAAGCACCTGCTGTACCCCAGACCCCAAGGCAAAGGACCATTTATGTTTTCTGGAGAGTACGTTTTGCTACCGGGTGCCAAAGGAATCGACCCTTCTAGAGACTGTTTTCCTTGGGAGGCACTGTGAGCATGTCAAGATAAAGGGGTGAAGTCACAGCCTGGGAGGAAAACCAAAAGGAAACCCCCCAGCGACTTGCATTTGTAGCCTCTGAAGCCATCCCCAACTGGGCTTTAACTGCTGTCTTTATGTATCAGTCTCACGCCGTTTCTCTGGCCTCCACCTTCTTCCCCTCAGAGTCTTGACTTGCAGCTTTGTATTTCGCTGCAATCAGTATCAGTAACATTTTAACATCTTCTGAAAGACATGATTTTATAACACTGCAATCACTTGCTTTCACTGCTCAGGAAATATTTTAAAGTTGCATGACTTCGTGTAACCCAGTCTCACTAGTGAGGGAAGCAGGGATTTAAATGTCAGGGCATGATGTGGGGGTGGGGTAAAAAAAAAAAATGTCAGGGCAAAGCCGGCTCAGTGCACTGAGATGGGTGAGATGCCACCGGGCCTGCTGCGCCAGCCGGGTGCACGATGTCGTAGCTCAACCTGGCATCGCATTTCAGTTTCTTCTGAAACCTGAGCAGGGCGGAGGGCTGGAAACTACAATGGCCGAACTCCCTGCTGACCGGTGGCGCCTCCCTGGGTTTCCCTATTTGCCTACTGGTGTCAACTTTGCCCAAAGGCCAGTTCAGCTGTGTGGGCTTAAATCTGCTGGCAGACCTACAGTGTGGGGTCACCGGGGGTGGCATTCCATTCGTGGTACACAGGACACTGGAGGCCTCATTGGACTCGGCTGCACTAAGGATACCTGCAGCTTCCCTGGATTTTTGAATTTCTAGGATGTCATCCTGAGGCTGTTACAACAAAGGTGCCCTCAATGTGTGGACCCTTTGACCCCCAAGGATGTATGTTTGTGTACGTGGATAAAGAAATACAAATGTGACTTGTCGGTATAATACCTTGAGAGGTGTGATGAAGGAAGCTGAAGGGAAGACACCTCGGCTGACTTTTGAAAGCTTCCATTCTGAACAGCTGAGCAGAAAGCAAAGTCATTTTCTCCCAGGGCAGCCAAGAAGAGATGGCTTTCGAAATCTCCATACTTTAAAAATATTCAATATTGATTTTGTCCTACTGGGATCAGATAAAACACTACAATTGAAGCTGGCCTCTCAATCCACTGCACTTCTGACCAGATCAAGAGATTTCTGATGCTTTTCTGTGGGATATTTCAAGTTTTCATCCCTAGAAAAGGCAGTTTCCTGTGACTCTAGAGTCCCCTGATTTGTGGATTCTGATGGGAAGCTGGTGGGCAGGACAGCCTTTGCAGGGCCAAGGTGAGCAAGTGCAGTTACCTCCCCAACACACGCCTTTGGAGTGGCCAGGTCTGCACCTGCCTGTGAAGGGTGTTCGTGGCATGCGCAAATGCAGAGAAAGGGAGGGGCTGCGGTGCACTGTCGTGCTGGGCACTGTCCCCAAGGATCAGAGTCTGATCTGAGATGATCCGGGAGGAAGAACAAGGCAATCGAGAAAATGCAAGACGCACATGCTCTGCTCCCCATGGAAACAGATCAACAGGTTTACCCTGCTGTGCTGGAGTCTTCTCTCTGGGTCAAGCCTGAAAGCCCGAGGAGTTCCCCACGACCCCAGGAGGGCAGGACCTAGACAGCCAAATGCCCCCGAAGCAAGGGGAAGGGGCTGGGCAGGTGGACTTTGTCGCAAAACTCTTGCACCCAGTCAGAGGGGGAAAACAAGATGACAGAGCAGAACCCCGGTCACTGCTTGTCAGTGTGACTTTCTCGGCTGTTCTGCCCAAGGCAGCTCAGAGAAGATCCTGCTCCTGGCCCTGCTTCCCAGCTCTTCTTCCCGTTAACCACTGTGGCCAAAGAGTGGGCATGTGTGCCAGCTCTGTAACGGGAGCTGAGATTCTACCAGTCTAAGGAAGAGGAAGGGGCACCGGGACCCCTAGCAGCATGAATTATCAGATCCAAAAGACACATATTTGGAATTCCTAGGGGCTGAACATTTGCAGAAGTGGCATTTTGCAGCCGGGGCATTAGACCGATGACCCATGCAGAGATGTGCTGTGATGGCCGTGGGTGCACCATGCTGGGCCTGCCGAGAAGTCGGATGGGCACGCACACGCATGCACACACAGATGGGCACACGCTCACATGCACGACACGAATCAGTCACTGGCTCAGTTGGCTGGTATCTGTCATTGAGATGTGGGGCTTCGCTGTCAACTGGAGCAGATGGAAAGAAAAGAAACCAAAAAGGGCAGCAGAGGGGATGGCGGTGGGAAACCCTGCTTATGGTTCTTGGAGGCTGTTTGCTAATGATGTAGGCCCTGGATTTGGACCAGTGAGCCAACCTACAGGCCTTGGGTAACACACTTCCTGTGGCTGCTCACTGCGTGGTTGGGGGCAACAGCTACCTGCTTGCTTCACAGGCTTGCTGTGAGGTGCGCTGTGGCAGCACAAAGTCTTTTGAGCTCCTTGGAGAAAATTCACTGTGCAAGTGCAAAGCATCACCATTGTTCCATGGTAATGAGACTCCCACCGGCTTAAACCAGTCACCAGGAGAGTCGGGCTATCAAAGGAAAGAAGCCGACGCTGCTCTAGTCTCAGTCCAGGCACATGATGTTCCCCAATGCAGCACTGGCCCTGCGGTGGCAGGGGTGGCCGTGGCCACGGATGGGCGCTGCACACGGCTCCCCACCCTGTTTGCCTGTCCTGTGCAGCATTCTTGCAAAGTTCCGATTGCCTGCCAACATTGGAAGGTTGGGAGACGAAGTGTAACAATCCTGATTTCTGGCTTCTACTGAGAAATGGACAATTTGGTGAAACCGGCTGCACAGCTGCACTCCTCTGGGAGGTGGGTCGTGTTTGCCCTCTGCAGGCGGGGCTTCACCTTCCAGTTTACGACCCTCCCTACTGTCTTACACCCTGTTCATTGCACTCGCATTGTCCTGGCCTTGTCGGCACAGGGGCATTTGGGTCTAGGACTCTTTCTGCCCTTCCTCCCCTTCTCGTAGTCAGTAAAGACACCGAACTGACAGCACCTTCATTATCCGGATATAGGCCCACTCCCTCATCAGCGGAAAGGCCTGCCCACCTCCTTCTGCCACGGGAACAAGAGGAAAGCTTGGTGTCTGCCACTCCCTCCCCTCGCCGGTAATTCCACCTTTAAACCTCAAGGTTTTCTCACTTAGAGATGCCCAAGTGGTAATCCAACTAAATTAAATTATAAGCATCTAAAGCCGGGTTTTCATAATAAATAAGAATATAGCTATCGCTAAGAGAAGACGAGACTTAATTAATGGGTGTTATTTAACAGGAACAAGTAGCACCATATATGGAGGATTAAAAGATAAATAAGGATAGGAAGGAAAATAAAAATTTAATGAGTTACCATCTTCATTTGATTTAACTAAATTTCTTGTGTTGTTGAAAAATATGAACAGTTATGAGCGAGTCATTTGTGTGCAGCCACCCAGTTTGATACCTGACTGCTTTCTTTCATGTAATTACACTGTGCTACACATGAACTTACACTACCATTTGGAGTTTAAGGCTTCCTTCCTTCCACCAATTGCCTCAGGAAGCTGTGAGCGAGGAAGAATGTTGAGAAATCCACCAAAAATTATTGGCAGCCACACCAGGAAGGGGGTCTCGAGTTAGAAAACAGCAGAGTCTCACAAGGGCTAAGCAGCGGGGAACTAGAGTTCCTCAGAGTGTCAGCTGCCTGTTTGCAGACCACTCCTCTCCGAGCCCCGCTGCCCAGGGGCTCACCCAGAGGAAGCACGTGCTGCCCCCAGCACCCCGTAGGTGCTCCGCCGATGCCTCCTGAATGCACGAATACGCCGCCATCGCTCAGCCGGAAGCAGACGGAGAAGGTGTGGGCCCTGACACGCACGTGGTGACGAGCACTCGGCTGCCTCATTTTCGTTTCTAACACCCACGGTGCTGCAACAGGCAGAAGGCTCCTTGCTGGGCCACGTCCACCTCTCTCCCTGCGTTTCTCTCACTCTCCGTATTCCCCCTTCTTTAGGCCACATAATCCAAATGTCCCAACAAGCTCCTCCTGAAAGAGTGAAGGAAACAGGAGGGGCCCAGACATCGAGGTTCACACGTGAGGTTTTAGCACCCTGCCTCTCTTTCTGGGGCTTGGGACCCCCTTCCCTACAGGGTTATATGCCACCCCTAATGCCTCCTTGAGGACTCTAAGAAAATACATTGGGAAAACTATGGTAACGATATGAAGGTGTGGGGCGCTAAGGATTTTTAAAAAAGATTTTATTTATATACTTTTAGAGAGAGGGGAAGAGAGGAAGAAAGGGGTAGAAACGTCAGTGTGGGAGAGATTCATGATGGTTGCCTCTCACACACCCCCAACTAGGGACCTGGCCTGCAACCCAGGCATGTGCCCTGACTGGGACTCAAATTGGAGACTTTCCTGATCACAGGTCAGTACTCAATCCACTGAGCCACACCAGCCAGGGTATGTTAACAACTTTTTTTTCCCCTCTGAAGATTTTATTTCTTTTTAGAGGGAGGAGGAAGTGAGAAAGAGAGGGAGGGAAACATCAATGTGTGGTTGCCTCTCAGGTGTCTCCCACCGGGGACCCAGCCAGCAACCGAGGCATGTGCCCTGGACTGGGAATCAAACTGGCAACCCTCTGGTTTGCAGGCCCATGCTCAATCCACTGAGCTACACCAGGAAGGGCTGTTAACAATTTTTAAGTGAACATTTATGAGGTATCAATGCTGTGTTAAGTGAAGACCTCACAACAGTTGCACATAGGTATTACTGTTCCCAGTTTGCAGATGGAAAAAAAAAAAAAAACAGATACTGAGGATACATAACTTGCAAAAGCTCATCCAACTCACAATGGATGGAGGCTGGATTTGAACCTGAGCTTGTCAGATTCCAGAGCTCATATATTGAATTCCTTTGCCGCACCTACCCACACCGGCCCTACCCTCCCACCACACAAACACGACAATAGTAAAGTATCGACAATGAGTGTTAATAGTTAGCAGAGAGGAAGATGTTACATGCTACAAACACTGCGTGGGAGATTTGGAGATCGTGGAGTGGGTGTTGATGTGTATTGTGTTTCAAGCTGTTTAATTCTGGGTAGATGATTTTCTGCACTAGGCAACTCTATGATATAATAACATTTCCTGTATCAGACCCCTGGAGAGCAGGTCTGTAGTGAATGGATACAGATCTTTCTTGGCCCCATTAAGTGGAAATAAGCAGTTAAATCAGTTCACATTCAAAGTATGGTGAGAAATTGATAGCAACATGCTTAAGGGACCCAACTTGACTTGCCAGCATTCCCTGGATTAATAGGCCAGAGCTAGTTTCTCTTCCTGCCTCCGGTATCTCCAATTGTTCTCCCTATTCACGGGAATTGCAATGATCAATGACATTTGGGCTTCCTGGGCTTACATGCACCTAACGAAAAGGAACAATCTCACTGCCTGCTGCCAGGGTGCTCTCTGCAGAGCGCAGGCCACTGGGGCTTTGCGTGTCCTGTCTTTAGAGAGAGTGTGCTTGGGACACCGTCATGTGACTTGTGATTGCCATCTTGCTAACTTGTTGGAATAAAATCGGATACAAATGTTCCTCTAGCTTGGGAGATGATTATTTTATAATTGCTGGGGCTCCCTACCCCGTGGCATTATTTCTAAGACAATTAGCCAGGGCTGTCTGGCCATTCCTCTCAAAGTTAAATCATAATCTAAAAAATAAAGCAGAAATGCAATTCACACTTATCAGAGCCCACGGCTCTGCTTACAGCTTTAGACAGATGACCCTTCCGGGCCAAGTTCTAACCAACTTCATTGCTAATTTGACCAGGTGCTGCTGCGGCTACACTTGAAATGTGTGGCCCAGGAGTCTCATCAGTTTTAATTTTTTATGAACAGCTGTGATGTGGGGCTTTCTGTCTCTGGAACTGTGGTTAACCCTTCCTTTCTCTGGGGTCTGGCAGCCTGTACTTTTTGTGATGCATGGTCTAGTCTGTGTGGTGCGGGTGATGAGAGGAATTGGCCCCAAAGAGCTGAGCCATGAAATGCTGGAGACCCGGCATTTAGAAGACATGGGAATAGTTTTCTCTTCATTCCTCCCATGGCACAGTTGTTATAAGGATGGGAGACCACAGGGGCTCTTATTTGCAGTTGAGTCGGCTGAAAACAGAAGGAACCCTTAATGTAAATGAGGAGGGAGAAGGAGGTTTTTATATAAAGAGCTGGTTGTGAAGAGGATAGGGGTCCTACCTTAGTCCAAATTGGGGTCCAGAGCCTGGCATCCTCCACCAGTCCTGGGTGTGTGGAGGTTGTGTGAGGGTGGGTGAAGGGGCAGAGATGCAAAGGACCCCATGGGGTCTGTCCTGCGGTCCAGGTCTGGGACAAACACTGGATGTATTTGAGAGGAGCTATAGACCAAAAATGAAAGGCAGTTTTCTCAAAGAAATGTGGGGACAGCTGCTACAGTGCCCCCATGTGGGGCAATGTGGCATTCTCTCCTCCGCAAGGGGTGCTAAGGGTGCTGGCTACCACGTGCCAGGTATGGACAGTGGAGAGGGGAGGTATGTAAGGTCCCCCTGAAGTGAATTTTGTAGTCAGCAGGCTTTGATGAGGCGGCCAAGCTTGAAGAACCTGAATAGGCTAAAATGAGCATGTAAGACACCAATGGAAACTTCCACCAATGGAAATATTTGGGGTGAGAGTAGGGAGGGTAAGGGTAGGGTAATAATATGGGTGCAACAATTTATAGTTTCAATTTGAACATTTCACCTAAAGTGTCATACGGTGTGCTTGAGCATGATATTGTTGTGTTACAGAATTACGTGCTTATGATTTTGCAATAGAAGATTTTGTAATGAAAAGGGGACGTTATTTGAGCTGGGCCCTGTATGTCTCTGCTGAATCAACCGCCCCACTTGACCCAAGAGGAGACAAGCACATCTTTAGCGATTGGTGCCTGGAAAGAGAGTACCACCACCACCGTGGACCATGGGATGGGGCTGTCTGCGGAGGACTCCGTGGTGAAAGCTACCACAAAAGATTGAGCAGGCTCCTTTGGGCTCTTCATAATAATCGTAAAACCTACTGGCTGGTAGCTTTTAATTACTTTGCAGATGTTGCTTCTACCATTGAGGACCAAAAAGGGCTCCCCCTTCATGATTACGGAGAAAATGTTTTTAAAAACAAACACTTTACTTAAAACTAGGGATATTTTTTTAATTAGAAGAAAGATTAACTAAATGCATTTGCTCTTGTCATTTAATCCATTCTAATTATCCTGAGAATGTTGATGATGAAACACTTCGCTCTCTCCTTGCTGCTCTGTGGTGTGGTTTCTTTCCTACCCGTGGAGGGGAAGGCTCAGAGACGGTAAGCGATATGGTGAACTTCTGTGGGTCTGATGATGGTGATGCACAGAAATGCGTGGCCAAAGGGTGCGGAGGAAAGCAATAAACCCCGACTCTGACTGGTGGGCTTTCAAAATGACAACACCCTATTTTCCAAAGGCCATCAAGGCAAGTCTGTTAAAAAGAGCCTGTGAAATAAGGTGCTATAAAAGACGTGGCTTGGTCTGAGATTGAACCCCATTAGGCAGGCAACTTGGGAGGAAATGCAAAATCTGTTTCTTACCATGAACATCTGGGATTCTCTGTATGGCTCCCGATAACCCAGGAGATGAGCCGAAGGATTGCAAAGACTCCCCAGATGTTACCCATGGGTCTTGCTCCAAGGAGTCGAGCAATTGCAGCTTGGGAGGAATGAGGATAATGGTGAAGTTTAGTGGGCTGAACAGGGACAGGCAATCAATGAGAGTTTGGGTCTCCAAAGGGCATGTGTGCAGCTAAGCAGAGCCTCCTGGGTTATTCCTCATGCACAGCACCACTGCAAATATAATTTTGGCGCCCAGAGCCCTGAGGAATGAGAAGGAGTGAGAAAAGGAGACAGTAGGACCAGGTGCTCTAAAAGACCTTGACCTGGCAGCATCCTCATACATGAGAAATGCTAGCTTCCTTCTTAAAGGAGAACAGCATCCTTTTTACTTCTCAAGAATACCTCCATAGTCCTTACTTTGAGAAACACCAGCTTAAAAAAACTGAAATTTTATCCTGTTCAATAATAACAGAATTCCCAAACTGCTAGGTCCAAAAAAATTTTTTTTAACTGTACTTATCATAAATCAAGCCCAGAATTAAAAACAAGTCTTCAGGGAGACCTCCTCCTGGGTGTCCCAGAGTATGTCCAAGAGGACCATTTTGAGAAATTTTGGTTGAAAGTAGCAAAACTGGATTACATAATAAGCCTCTATTAACATAAGGATATTCAGCTATTTGATTCCAAGTACAATTGGGATATTTGGTAAAATAAGCAGGCTTAATTCCAGGTAAGAAAGGCAGTTTATGTTTCTCTGTAAGAACTTGTTTAAGAAATGAATGATGGGCAGGTGCTACGTTTGACACGCTATTAACTGCCTGATGGATCGGAGTGTGAAAGCGGGTTGAAGGCTGTAGAACTGTTGTAATGAGAAGTTTATTTTGCTAATCCTCCCTTGTCCTTTAATTTCTTGCACTGGTGCTAGATAGTGACAGTGATGATAGGGGATGATGAAGATGAGGATGATGATGCTACGAGCTCGCATTTATTTGGCTCTTACTGTACAGTAGGCTCTCTGCCAAGGACTTTACATATAACCCAACGAGGTAGGCAGTTTTAGTATTCTCATTTTACAGACAAAGAAACTGAGGCATCCAGACATTAGGAAACCAGCTAGGATTTGATCTCAGGTAGACTGACACAGAGGCCTCTGTCTTAAGCACATCGCTGTCACGCTAGCATTGTCCTGAGTCCAAGTGAAGTGGGCACAGGCAGATGAACTCCTGCTTTAACACTATCTCTTCCTGTTAACAAACAAATACAAGTGGGTCAAGGGGAGCCTGATTATTCAGACTACGTAAAAATGGTTTTCAAGGCACAAAATGATTCCCTAGGGAAACTGGATATAAATTGGAGCTGTGATGAACAGACAAACCACAAAGCACTACTGACTACACTCAACGAGTCCACAACAGGCTGCCTGCTGAGCCTGCACTCTGCTGAGTCTACGCCTTCCACGTAAAGTGTGTGTTATGCAGCCTGGCGGGAAACTCTCCCCGCCCCTTACGGAAGAAAGGTTGGACTCTGCTAGAACAGCCCAGTCATGATTTTGCAATAAAATTCTGAATGTGGAACAGGTTGTTCAAGATCATCTCATCCACATGTGTTCTAAATTCAGTCAGTGACATATTGCATCCATAATATTTGCAATCTGCACCTTTATTTACTTAATATTTTTCTTTGCATTTACTCAGGCCTAACATCACTACCTGAGCCACACCCCTCAGCAATAATACCAGTATAATCATGAGCGTGAGGAACTAGGTACAGCTTTTCTTAATACTTATTTTTTAAAGCCCCTCATTAGTAATCAATAACATATACTTGTACATTCACAAAAGCATCTCACGTTTGTGGACCACGCTCTGGAAAGCAATTACATGGTCTAACCCACTCGTTTGCCCCAGAGGCTGGAAAGGTTGGGTCCCTTCTCCAAGGGCAGCCAGAATGGTGGTGGCAGAGTCAAGCCTTGGACATAGGCTTGGTATCCCCATCCTCCATCATGAAGGACAGGTTATCAACCTATCCTTCATGGCACCGCAATGACCAGATAGCAAGCGATGAGAAAAGCCCATGCAGAGTATCTAAGGGAGCTCAGATCTCTAGAGCCCGCTGGGCTTTCCTTTCCTTGACATGTCAAGTGTTGAGTGCGTGTTGTGGGACCTAGGATCACGGACTTGGAAGTGACAGCTGGTTGCACACACCAGGACAGTGCATCCCGTTTTTTCAACAGCTCTTACTCTTATAGGTTTTCCTTTCTTTTGAGTCTGGAATCTTCCTCATGCTAACTCTTTCCTATGGGTTTTATGTTTTTAGTTCTTTGTCTTGGCAAAGTCAGCCATGCCTCCTATCAAGGTTTCTACTCTTCAGGTCTGTCGCTATGGGCTACATGTTAGCTGGCGCATGAACGGGACCCTCTGAAACATTCAGGGGATAACTGAATGAATGCGCTGAGTCATTGTCATCCCACAGGACTCAGACGCTGAGCTTTCCTTCTTTATGTTCTTTTATGGGAGCTCATTACATGGGTAGATATTACAAAATCACACAGGAAGCATCAAAAATGTTTCCATTTAGACTCCAGAATGGCTGTGCCATCAAGTCGGGGCAAGCTTTGTGTCTATCTAGTCTACGTTCCAGTTGATGCTGAACATCCTTCTTCAACATCTAGGCCAAGAAAGTAAACACTTTCAGCGATGAGAATCTCATTACTTGTGAGGCATTTTTTCCCCCTTTCACCATATTTTACTGTTTTGCATGAGGTGAAAATGTGTTCCTGGAACTTCTACCTCCTGGTCCTTGTTCTGGGTTTGGGTAGGGCACCTGTGCTGACCGCCTGGTCCAGATTCAAAGAGAACACCTGGGCACATGACGATGATCGACCTTTGACAAGAAGGCTCACATTTTGGCCAAATTGTAGGGTGGGGGGCAGGGGAAGCAGCAGTGGAACATCTTTTGTGCTTGGCTAAGAGTTTGTCCATCATTTTTAACATGAAAGACTGTCACTTTAGGTTTTCACTTTGAAAAAGATGAAGCTCCTAGGACAGGCTCCCAGCAAGAGCCCCCAGAGGAATGAGTTTAATTAACCAATAAGAGAGTTAGCTGTGTCCCCGGACCTGGTGGTAAGGATGGCTCCACGGTGGCTAATTTCATCTCAACTTGATCTCACTGTAGAGTCGTGAAAGCTCAAATGTTCAAGGATAATCGCTACAGAGAAAAGTTCCGTAACACAGAAAGAAGTGGGAACGAGAGGCAGAAGCAGCTGCATTCAGTCTAAAGTCAGTTAATTCTGACAGCCGCTTCCTTCCCAACCTGTTCCCTGTGGTTCTGAAGCTCTCTCCCTCTCGGACTGTGACCTGTCTACTTTTGATGACAATCACTTAACCAGCACATTAGGTTGTTGCACAGCTGGTTCTACCTCGGGTAAAGATTCATTTCCTTATTAACATCACAAGGTCCTATTTCTTTCCCCCAACCAATTAAAGAGGAAAAATAGAAGGGCCCCTGTGTGACAGAGGAAAACTTTTCTGACTTGTGGCACATGGGCAGGTCACCCAGCCCCACAAGATCCTAGGAACAGAGTCCTCATGATTCTGAGAAGCAACTGGAGGTCATGGACACATAGACGAAATGAGTTGGAATAACCATGGCAGACATTGCTCACTACCCAGATATCCAACAGTTCACCCAGGGTCGGTGCCTGGTGTTGGTGGATTCATTCTATGGGTGTGTTAGGTTGTATTATTCAGAATGGATATCTGGAAAGTCCACATTCAGGAGACAATAGCAACAACCCTCGATTAGCATTTAGCTTCTTTCCTTGCATTCACCAGGAACATGAACATTGGCTTCTCCCTGTAAATGCCCAACTCTTCTGCTCACACAACACACTAACATCTACTCTATTTCCTTATAAGAGACACTTATCTGAGTTTACTTCACTTGATAGTGATTTTCCAACTGTTCCGTGGTTCCTTTATAGCCTGGTGTTACAGCCTTGGATGGCCTTATGAAGTTATCAATAAGGGCTGGTGGTGGTGGTGGCAGGTTATAGAAAAAAAAAAACAAACAATTGAGAATCTTGTTTGAAGAATAAAGGTATTCTAACCACACAATGTGCCTTCTGATTTATTCATGAGAAAATGCAGTCCATCCAAATAATGCTAAAACAATATATTACAAAGCTATCCATGAATTGTGCTTGATTTGGATTCAAAGCATATTTCTTATCTATGCAATTCTATAAATTTTAGCCATACCTTGTACTTAACTTATTAGAAAGAGGCACTATAAGAATTGTGGTTTGGTAGAATCCAGGCTACTGCTAAGTTGACTCTAATGGTTAACACTGAAATAGTATACCTTCTATTTAAATTTTTAGCCATATGTACTAAATTTCCAAATATAAATTATATAATCTGGCTGAAAAAATCCCAGAAGTGCATTTGGGTACTCTCCCAAATTCCAGAGGTGCGTCCTGGTGAGTCTCCCCAATTGTTTTAGAAGGCTGTGTTTCATCCACACTCTCCCACCGCCCCCTCCCCCAACCCATCTATCATCTTGCTTCCTTCAGCAAAATAAATGGGATCCACAAGTGCTGATGTGAATTATTCAGTTGACTATTTGCAATGACCCTACTCGAACAGCCTCCCATGACCTTCTGAGAAGAGGCCACAGGCAACCCGAGTACCCCAACACTAGCCGCCCAGCGCTCAGCCTTCCCCCGCATCTCCCAAAATGTTGTTTGCGGACCAGGTGCCATTTCATTCTTATTTATTTTCTATTTTCAAAATATAGCATTTGAGGCTCTGCTCGGAAAGGATCAAAGAGCCTCTCTTTCCTGTCTGACTGTCAGTATCCCTGAGGAGGACTGATTCCGGGCTTGTAAATTGTGGCATTTACTTCAAATGAATTGACAGGAGAGTCTGCTCAAAATAAAAGATGAAAACTCCACGAAACAGCTCCAGAGCCAGAGGTGGGAAGCAAGCCATCATGCATGTACGGACACCTCTAGGTTCTGAATAGTAAATCTCACCAACCAAGGTAAGTCTGGCCTTTTTTTTTTTTTTTTTCCTAGCAAACCCCAGGAAACATGACTGTGAGGAGACAGCATCCATCCTACCAATGAAACTGGAGAGCTCTAACTTCTCCCAAGAAAAGGCACTGGCGATAAAGATTTTTATAAGTTACACAGCACAAACTCACAGAGTCACAAGAGATTACTGTTCCAAACAAGAGACTCTCCCAGATCACTGCTCTCCTCATTTTGGGAGCTTGACTTGGCATATAAATGCGCATTTTCTCTCTGTCTCTCAAGAACTTGTATTTCGGCGCACAGAGATGCGAAGCTTGAACCAAACACTTCAAGTAGCAGAAATACCCTTCTCCAATTCATCTCACCGAAAGGGCTAGAGGGAAGCATGTCCTGTGTTCTCCTGCTGGCTATATTCTCACCCTTTTCTACTAAGACTCAAGTGGTTATCTTCCCATCTCACTCCCAAAGGCCAACACTTGAGCTCAACTGTAGTTTCCTCTCCACTCCACATGGTGACACGTGAACCTTCTCCCTTCCTCTTGGCCCCTGATATCCTTCAAGCCTCAGCTGGCTGCTTCTCCTAATGCAAATGCTGACCCATTTTCTCCTTTCTCCCCATCAAGAATTGTGCAACTCTCTAATTCAGGGCTGGCCATTTCTTTTTTCCTGTGAAGGGACAGACAACAAATGGCTTTGTGGACCATGGGGTCTCCTGGTTATTCAATGCCAAGGCACAAAGTAGAAGCTGACAGTATATCGACAGATAGTTGTGGCTCTCTGCTAATAACGATTATTTATGGACACTGAAATTTGAATTTCATACAATTGTCAAATGCAAGGAGATATTTAAAATTTTTTCAACACTTAATAAATGTAAAAACTATTCTTAGCTCATAAGCCACAGAACAACAGGCAGCAGGCCAGATCTGGCCCCGCAGGCTGAGGTTTTCCAGACTCTGCTCTGATCCATCTGGGCTGCCCTCCTGTGAGCTATTCCCAGACGCGGGATGGGCGGTAGGGAGGAGAGAGCCAGCGGGCATCGCTGTGGGGCACTAAGCCCTCGGCAGATGTGGGAAGGGAAGAGCCAAGGGGAGGTGAAGCTGGATTGTGTGGATGGAGGGAAAGTAGGGTTTCCTACTCAAAGGTTATCGGCGGGCAAGAGCTCTTCTGTGGGGTGAGACTGGGGGCAATGGAAGTGTGGGGAAGGGGAGAGTACCTAAAGCACAGTGGGCATGCAGAAACACATCACGAGAACTGTCCCTGCCAGTGGCAGCTATTAGTGAGATTTGACACTGTCCTGGTGGTGGGCTGTGCGTGTCCCCCCCCAGAAAGGCTTCTGAATTCTCCCCCAGACTCTGCAGGGAACTGAAGATGAAAGTGGCTGCAGGGAGAGCAGGATCTGGAGCATCATTGAGAGATTGCAAAAACAATTCACTGCCAACCGACTGTCCCGGCAGGGTCCCAGTGCTGCGGTTGCGGCCCAGATTGGCACGCTGCCCCTTGGATGTCCAATTAGGTGGAACTGGGGGAAGCCTAATGCAGAGTGGACTTCACCTCTGCATAAGTACCCAAATGAACAGCATGGGAAACTGAGTCTGATCTCCCGAGTCAGTCCTGGAGAAGCTCCCCATGCTGGTCTCTCATTCCAGGTGGATGGTCTGGAACTAGAGTTTTGGGGCTAGGACAGAGGGGAGGGCCCCCACCTAGATGGCTAGCCAGGGGCAAGTCAGTAGTTTGCAGACATCTCTGAGCATTTCATGCAAGCAAGTGAATTAGCCAGCTTGGCATGAATTGAATCCCGGACCTGACTTGATTAAACAGCAAATCTGAAAACTGGAGGTAAAGTGGAGGTCATCTCAACCGTCGGACACACGTGGCTTCCGTCGTCTCAGTGAAAGGGAAAATTGGGTACATTCCGCCTAGTGTTGTCCTACCCCAAACCACAACAAAGGCAAAATGCAAACAACAACAAAAAAACCTGAAGAAACTTGAGAACTATTATGTCTCAACAAAGAAAGGGTCCTTTAAAAAACATTCTCAGTTAAAAAGCTTATAGAGAGGAGGCTGAGTGAGAATGAAATGGGGCTAGAGGAGGGGCCATCCGATGACTGTGGTGCTGATGGGGAGGGTCAGGAGCCCAAGGGGGAGGCCCTGTCCTGGGGACAGCAAGAGGATGCTCAAACCTATTACAGTGGTGCATGACTTCCCGGGAAACCTGGGAGTCCTGGTCCTGCCTGCATCCGGCCTTGTCTTAAACAAGCGAGTTTAACTGCTGCCAGCAAGCAAGGCCCCAGTGATCCAGCAGCTGGGAGCAGACCACAATCCTTTGGGAGCTTGAGTCCTCCAGGCCCTGACAATTTCCCATGCATGTGCATCTCTCCCTCCCCAAGATCTGTAATTTGGAGGGATTTTCTTACGTGGTCCCTTTCCTCCCAATCTGGAATTCTGGAAAGAAGGGAAAGCCTTTTCCATTGGGGGACCTTGCTTTTCCCTTCGCTGTCCCCCTGGAGATTTGGAGGGGCAGCAAGAATGTTGGAGAGCACGCGTGTCCCTGAAGGAACAGCCGGTTGCAATGCACGACCATCACTATCGATCTACGATTTATGAAAATAAAGCAATATGTGCCTGTTTCGGTGCCTGCCGTTTGCCTACCAATGGTGCAGTGTTCACCATTCCAGCCCTCTCGGCATTCACATTTGCCATCTTTACAGGTCCCGTGCTCAACGCAGCGGGGGTGGCACACGCGCTGGTCACACGCTGCGCCTGTCCAGCCCTCTTCACAGCGGCAGGCTCCCCCGATGCAGACGCCGTGAGTGCCACAGTCTACTGAGCACACTTCTGGAAGAGAAACAACGATTACAGCTCAACACCACCGCTGGTGAAACCCTCCACTGGAGGCCAGACCTCGCAAGTGGCCGGGTCCCTGGAGCAGGCCCCAGGGTCCAGCACTATGTCACCTTTGGGAGGCCTCTCTCTCTGCACTGGCTGGGGATTAACTCCTTGCTACATCTTTTCTGGAATGGGGGTTCCCTGGACCAGCAGTGTCACTGTTAGCTGGGATCTTGTCAGAAATGCTAATGCTTGTGCCTTGGTTGGGCCTCCGGAGCTGGAAACTCTGGGAGTGGGCCTCAGAAATTTGTTTTAATGAGTCGTCCAGGTGGCTTTGATGTGTGTGGAGTGTGAGACGTGTCGTTTTAGGGCTGGAGGCCACCGCAGCAGCAGCTCAGACTGGGGCCTTCCAGTTTGGCGAAGGCACCTGGGAGGTGCCCCGGTGAAGAGACACCTGGGAATCCTGACTCCCCAGCCAGCTGGGTGTTTCTCCCCTTGAGGGTCTGAACTGGCCAGAGGCCCCCAGGGGACCCCTCAGCTCCATCCCCATGATGATGACAGACCTGCACCTTGGTGGCAGTGATGGCGCTAGAACTATGCTGCATTTCCACAGCCTCTTTCTCAAAGGAGCTCAAAGTCTTTTGTGGTTGGGGAGGAGACAGACAGACAGACGTGCGCTCTCTGGCGTTCCAGACCTCTCACTCTAGGACAAGCATGGTCAGGCATTCATTCTTGCGACAGACCACCAAGGGAGGCAACCCCGTTGGGCCTGGGTTGCGGGGAGCCAGAGCAGGAGGGAGGGCCAGTGACTCAGTCAAAGTCACACTGAGCATGTCCTGCGCACAGTGGGGCCTTGCTTCTAGGGCTCCCCTCCCCCCATTCTCTGCAGAGTTCGGCCTGGACCACCAGCCTCAGGGCTGAAGCTGGAGGCAAGTGGCTTCCAAAATAGCCCATATTAACTGAGTCTTCTGTTTTTTCTTCTTGCACAGAAATAGTCCTTTCTTTTCCAATGTAGGCAGAGCCTCACCTACATTCCCTGCCTGAGAGCTGTGGCGATCGGAGACAGCTGTCTCACTGTCAGAGGAAGGGACTGAAGGGTGGTCCCTTGCTTGGAGAGGCACCTGGCAGTGAGTGGAACCACGCTCGGGAAGGCTGGCCTTGAACTGCTTAACCATTCCCTGGTGAGGTCACTTGGGAGGTAAGCCACACGCTCTTAATTTTAGGAAAATAAAGTGTACAGCACAACTTCATTATCTGCCTGTCACTGGAGGACTGTGGAGCTTTATAACAGGTTCACACACACCCTGAGGGAGCCTCTTTTCTGTTTTATAGGATGTTCCATTCAGCTTGCCTGGGACTGAGTTGTTCTGTTTTGTTTTCTGGTGCCTTTAGGGAGCATACATGAGAAAATCTGTAATGCAAATGGAAGCATCCCTCCCAGGAGCCCCCCCCCCGTCCATTTGCAGCGATGGCCCCAACGAGGCACGAGAACCTACACAGGGGTCTGTTATTTCTCAAAGATCACAGACTTCCTGATGGAGGAAAAGAGAGTTAGGAGCCCAAAGCCCCATGGACCAAGGGCCCAGCTGAGTGTGAAGAGCAGACGCCCATGCATTTGGGCTCACAGAGGACACAGGACATGAGTATTGGGGAAAGTGAGGAGAAAACCTCTTGGCTTACCAACGGAGCAGTCGGGACCCATCCAGTTGGGATCACAGCTGCAGAGGCCCGTGTCAGGGAGGTAAGTGCCGTGCCCGCTACACTGGTCCGGGCACTGGACCCTCGCCAGCTCACAGTTGAGACCACCCCAGCCAGGGCTGCAAAGGCATTCTCCGTTTACACAGACCCCGTGGCTGGAGCAGGTGGGATCCAAGCAATCAACTGAAAAACATGAAGAGGAAAATAGGTTCATGCGTGGGGGATGGGCTGTGAGACACCAGAGAAGAGCTGAATGGACCAGTGGTTCACCAAATCCTATCCCTTCACAAGCAAATGCAGCAGCCAGGTAAGGCTGACATAATCCCTTCAAAGAATTCAAGACTTGTTATTTGTCAAAACACCAAATCTCAAACTTGAAGAGAATGTATGAGAAAAAAGGGAGTTTCTCAAGCAGAAATAGGAGGCATCAGATAGAGAAGTGTGCCATTCAATCTTCAGAACCTTGCATTTATAAACGTCAGTGCCTTAACTGAACCACATCTGAGCTTTTAAGCATGGACCTTGGATACGAGTGCTCTGCCTGTGTGTGGTACTACCCAGCCTGACTACTCCCGTCATCAGAGACAGAAGTAGTGATGCTCACTTGTACTTGATTGACTTCAGGAGGTGACAAAAGACTGAAAAGAAAACCAAGAAAATTCATCGATGATTGACTTTCCTAACTGTTTCACTTAGATTAAGCCTAAAATGAGATTCCATTGCCTGCACACACTCCTACTGAGGGAGTTAGTACAATAAATGTGTACTAACAGGAGAGGGGAGGTTGGGTGTGGAAATCATCCCATGGGGGAAACCTTCCTATGGAGAATCACGAGGGCACTGGAGGGGTGAATCTCTGTGGCCGGCCACCAACCTTCCCCCAGAGAGGCCGTTGGATCACTTCAAGGTCAGACTGCAGGTGCTGTGGCTCTTGCCAGTCCCGTGGTCTGACTGTTCTCCCGTCTCAGTGATCAGAGTGAATGGATAGTAGGTGGGTAACTTGAAGATTATTATTCTGAAATCAACTCAAAGAGGACAGGACTTCTTGCATGAGAACGTGACTCCACACTTTAGATGTCCATCCAGCCAAGGGTGGATGAACACGGCTTTTCAGAAGACTAGCTTCCTTAGATTCCTAGGGGTCCGGAGAAGTGAGCTCTGCGCACCATGGAGTTTGAATGGTGGATAGGAGGTGGTCCTGCAGGTGGCTCGAGGTTACCTTGTGGATCAGAAGAATAGGGAGGTCTCTTCACCTTACTGGACTATGGCATGCATCGCCTTTGTTTTAACAGCTTGGAAATCAGGCCTGCTGGCCTAGATTAAATCATTTGCTTCTGCCATCACCTGAGGGCACAGCCAGCTTGAGACTACTTCCAATTTTTCTCTCGAAGTGTTCTGGACCACACGGAGAGTGTAATGCACTCCCTCCTGTGTGTGCGTGCCATCTTGTGGTTCAAATTCTCAGAGCAGATTTTCCTTTCTCTCCTTGTCCAAGGCCAAGTTAAAATCTGCAAGATTTTTGGCCTGCAAATAGTTCCTCACGACACTGAGGTGGTAATGCCTTGGGATCTCAGCTTTTTTAGGAGAGTATCTTTTTTCTTTCTTATGGTATATACCATAATAGTGTATTTTACAATTGATGCATTGGCTATAAACATGACATTATTTAGGTTATCCAAGCTACAAACAATTTCATTCTGGGAGACATCAGACTCAAGGAATTTGGATTTATTAGAAATCATAATATTCCATGAAGTTTCCAAAGAGCACCCCTCCCTTAAGGCAAAAACAAGAATTTTCAGTATTAAGAAATGTTTCTCAGGATTCCATTTGAATATTTTCAGGAAGATATTATGAAAATAAGTTCAAAACTATTTGAGCTGTGGGAAAATAGAAGCTACCATTAAAAAAATAGGTATGTATTCTCAGAAAGGGGAATTTGAGTGATTTATTATTAAAGTTCTAAGGATATTATTTGCTCTGGTTATAGTCACTTCAATGTTGAATTCATTGTCTTGGGGATTTTAACTCCTGATGATATAAAGCCTTTGTGGTACCTTCGAATGTGCTCCAATCAGGATGGTAGAGCATGTCTGTATGTAAATGAAGGTCAGATTCAACCATACAGGAGTCATTTGCAAAGAGGTTGTATAATGTGTTTGGTGTCTCATGCCTACCACGTGATAAAGGAATATAGTAGGTGTATAGTAGGTGTGCAATACACAATTGCTATCAGAATGAGTGACAGATGTTGCTATAAGCATTTGTCATTATTGGGGCAAATTTCCAGTGTTAAGGACTGACAAGAAAAATGGTGTTAATGACTTCTTGCTTTGGGGAAGAATGCTGTGCATTTTGGGATCTGCAAAATATGAACTAATTCATTCAGAATCAATCTTTTCCATATTCTTCTAATAAAAGAAAATCCCTGACTTCTAGTTTTTATTATGTCCCCATTTCTAACACAGCAGAATCTAAATATACACAAAAATACCTCATGTGCTACATGCCTCCGAAATTACCCTTCATTTATAATTACCCGTTTAAAAGGTTTGGTGAGGTATCAATGGCTAGGAGCTGTCAAAAAACTAAAAAACTATATAATCTTTTTCTTAAAAGGAGGAAATAAAAAGTAATATACCAAAAAATAAATAAATAAACTGGCATTTTTCTTCCAGATACATGAGCTCACTCTTCTTTATCCTGAATTACAGTATGAAGGGAGGTGGAAAATACTCTGTGATTTATTAGCCCAGGACTGGAATGTCACTGAAAGAACCCTTTATTTGATCTAGAAATAGGAGCTGCCCCTTTCCCTGGTCAGTGATACAGTCAATATGCCCTTTGTGTGGTACAATTACAGCAGCTGATGGAATAACTCAGTTCAGACTTGAAGGGGAGCAGTTTCACTATGATTTTTAAATTTGGTTCCAATTGCATAAGATGGTCTTGTGGAACCGTCCTTAGAGTCTTTAGCAGGCAGGAGGGATGATGGCCTTGGACGAGGCTTTATAAATAGAAACAGGGTTAGACTGGAAAGGGGGACAGTGGCCTTTACCGGGTAAGTACCATGTGCCTTATACCACTAGCCCCCTGGCAGCTGAGATCATTAGAACTCATTTAGTCTTGGGCCCTTGAAAGGTTTGACAAAAAAGGGTTGTGAATGCAATTTCCATCCCTAAGGATGAAAAAGGAGGTCAAGGAGTTTTACAAACAACAGGTACTATAAACCCCCAAAGAATCATGAATTACATTTATGAAGTTAAATGTCACTGAAAAATGACTCAGCCGTGGAGCTGACATGGAAACATAGCTGACTTAAACTAATGTGTCAATTCCTCTCTTGTCACCCTCCTGCCCACCCCCCCCGGACATCATGGAATGGAACTGCACAAATGCATCCTTTTATTTTCTCGAGCAAATTTGTTAATAGCAAAACAATGTTTATGCAGCAGAAATGGAGGATGGCAACTATTGATTTCATTGCCATGGCCATTTTCAGGTAAATTGTTTGAACGTTATGACTATGATGAATATCAGAAATAAAAAGGCTAAATGGAAGAAAAAGTGCTGATCCAGACTTTCTGAGTCCGTTTCCTATTTTGAAAACAGCCTATGAATCACTTGGTTCATTCTTTTTGGGGAGCAGAAATCAATAGATGGGATTTCATCCTTTTATAACGATCTGCGTGCCTTCCTTGTTTTGTTGGATGGTTAATTCATTCTGAACATTTAAGTAAGACTGGTCAGGGAGAGTCAGGAAGTTGAGAAATCACTTGAAATTCTACTCATACAGATAGGCACAATTTTGACCGGAGGGAAAAATATCCCAAGACGGGCAAGGCTGAGAGGACCTAGGTTCTTTCCTTCCTAGCAACTGCAGTTGCTTCTTTCTATGGGGGAAGGCACAGAGGGACACTTAGAGACCATCTTCTGGAAGGGCACACCCAGGACAGGAAGGCTGAAGCCAGCATGGCTGCGTTCCCTGGCCTTCCAGGTACCCCAGGTGCGCCCAAACCTGGGTACCAAATAACTCTTCTGAAAGAACTAACTGGAGTAACTAGGACTAGTTAGAGCTGGCTTCTGAACACTGGCCAAGAGGTGTTCTTTTTCCTGATCTCTGTCTGGGTCTGGTCTCTGGTGGGTTTTATCAGACTAGAGTCGGTGTATGACCCCCTGATTTTTACCTGTGTATGCTGTGGGCCCCTTCAGTGTGTGCTCCAGGGAGTTCTTCAGGGTCGGTAACTCCCTGCCCCCCTGCAGCACACCCACCCACCCACTCTCCTGACCTCTGTGATCACAGCCAGCCAGAATGATGTCCCCCACAGGGTGTCACTAAGTGACTCAGACAGCTATGGTCTCTCAAGCCTGCCTGCTTTCCAGTGGTATTCACTTTTGCAGAAATATTTATACAGACATAAATCAGTCTTAGGTTATGAGGGATACATAGTAAAAGAACAACAACAACGAAACAAAAATCCCAGCTTTGAGGAAGACTGGGAGGGGGAGTCAAGGATTCTTATTTCTTCTTTTCTGGAGAGCTTTAGTAAGTCCCAATTCAGAGTACTTGCAATAAAGCACAAGAAAAGAGGAAGGAAGACGGGAAGGGGAAGGAAGAAAGGAAGGAAAAGCAGCAGCAAGGGGAGGAGGAAGAACAGAGGGAAAGATGGGACAGAAAGACAAAGGAGAAGAGGCAATTTATAGGAAAAAAGAAGAAAGAGAAGAGGAACTAATTACTATAAAGAAAAACAAAACATTCCTTCTATAACTATCCCACAAGCCTCCTGTTTTCTACAAGAAGTCCATCAAACTATGCTGTACACCTGAAAGTAACACAAGATAATACTGAATGTAAACTGTAATTGAAAAATAAAATGTGAAGTTCTTTAACAACAGCAAAAAAAGTCCATCAAGCCAAGGGCTTTGAAGTTTTCTGTGCAAAATGTTGCAGTTTCCTTGGCAGAGTCTGGGATAGGGCTCAGAAGCCAAGTTCTGGTCCTGCACACACACCCTGCACCCAGCCCCTACCAGCCACCCTGCCCCGCCCTGCCCCGCCCTGCCCTGCCCTGCCTGTGGGGCTTACCTTCCTCACAGTGCTCGCCTTTGTAGCCCGCAGAGCAGACGCAGTTCCCGTCAATGCAGGAGCCGTGGCCTCCGCAGGAAGGATCGATGCACTGATTCATGGGCACATCGCACTCGGCACCTTTCCAGCCGCTGTAGCACTGGCACGTCCCTTTAGAGTATTGTCCGTTCCCGCTGCACAGGACAGGACAGGCGGCTGCAAAACCAGAGACAGAGCACGGGGTCAGGGGGACCAGCGCCTGGAGGGCCTGCTTAGCCTTAGCTGGCGTTTCAGCTGAGCTTGCGACGCTCCTGGCCAGGACTCAGGCCCCTGCGGGTGCAGAGCTGGCTGCAGATAATCGATAACCATCGTCACCACCACAACAATGATGCTGCTGACAAGAGCAGTCAGCACTTGTTACATGCTTATTATGTGCCAGGCTGGGCACAGCACATGCTAGCATTATGTGCCATTTGTGACTTAATCATCACAACCATTCTGTGAGGTGGAGGCTACAGCCCTGGTCCGATTTGACAGGTGCAGCTCAGATTGGTGAGCTAGCTGGCCGGCGTCACAAGTGGGGGGCCGGGTTGGAAGCCAGGCTGACCTGACTTTAAGCTGTGCCCTTTTAATTAAGCTGTGTGGACTCGTGCTCTGCTGCCGTTGATGGTGTGAGGGATCAGCACCCACTTGGCTGATTATGTTACCCTCAGGTTAGTTGACTCCTATTCCTGATATGTGTATGGGCACTAAAAAGGAAGGGAGATGGGCCATGGTCATGACACCATCTCTCTACACCTCAGTTTCCTTATCTAGACCATGAGGAAATAATGGCATCTAACTCCAAGTGTTACCTGTGTAATCAGGTATGAAGACTAAATGAGCCTGGCCTATTAGAACAACAGGCTGGAGACATGGCGTCTTGAGCCGTTCATGTCTCAGCTGGGATCCTCTTGTGTCTGGAGATAGGAAGGAGGCTGAAAAGCCATAGGGATGATCTGCTATGAGATTACCAGCAGTTTTCCCCAGTTTGGCCACAATGGTGCCAATGCTGCCCTTTTAGAGATCATCAAGGGTGGGATTTTAGTGGTTGCCTTCACTTCTCACTTTCAGATCTGTTTTTTTTTTTTTTTTTAATTTATTGATTTGAGAGAGAGAGAGAAAGGGAGGGAGGGGGAGAGAGACAAACACTGATTTTTTTGTTGTTCCACTTATTCATGCATCCATTGGTTGAGTTTCATATGTACCCTGACTGGGGACTGAATCCACAATGTTGATGTATTGGGATGATGCTCTAACCAACTGAACTACCCCCTGCCAGGGCCCGGATCAGTTTTTAAAGTGTCTAAATTTTCAACCTGGCTTCTAATGTGAGCCTAAAATGACGACTCGGCTCCAGACTCTGAAACTGGCACTTAGAGACCTTCAGAAATGGCCAGCAGGGATGAGTCCTGGTTTACCTGGGACTTGGAATGAACAGGCTTCAAGAATTCCACATGTGTGCAACCTGAACAGTCTCCTCATCCCACGAAGTGATTACACATCTAATCAGATCGCTCCCTAGTCAACAGCCCCACCCCACCTCATCAACCCTCTCCTATGGTCACGTTTCTACTGGGGGTTTATGGTAATTAACTTTCCCTCCGAGAGTGCCTAATTTCTCCATGATACCGTAAACCACTCAAGGACAGGACCAGGTTTATCATGTGGGTTTCCTTCTGGTGCTGCATTTATTGATATTGGCTTGATTAAGGAAATCTTGCTCCTATGTTCTGATAATCAGGGATTCCCAAGAGGCAAGGTTATGGGCAAGCCCGGAATGGCCATTAATGAAAGATGTGGGCAGACCAAGGTCTGGCGTGCACCCTTTTCCTTTTTCTGGGGAAGTGTGTGTTTTACCTAATGGTAAACTGACCAAAAGCAAAAACATCTCAGCAGTTGTCATGTGAAGGAGGGGCTATTCCTTCCCCAAAGGCCTTATCACAGAACAGCCTTGGGCATACACACAGAGCTCCCAGGAGAATTCTTATCCTTATGAATCTACCAGAGGAAAACTGCTTCAAGGTGAGAACATCAAAGCCACGTGCTGAATTGAGATGAACTTGGTCTAAATGCAAGGAGTGTGCTTTCCATTTTGAGGGCTCTGCAGCACACACCTGGAGAGAGGCTGCCCATGCCGACTGTCTAAGAGGAGAGACAGCTCTGAACCCAGGGTGCCCAAGGTTCAACTTAGGGGCCAAGCAAACATGAACAAGAGTGAGAAATTAGGGGTTTCCTCCACGTTTGGAGAGGGCTTTGAAGACCAAGTAAGTTTGTTCCATGTCAGTTTCTCAGGAGATGCACATGAAGCTCTAGGTCACGAAGGTCCATGTGTGCACATGAACTTCAAGTCCCCCTTCCTGCACCTCTGCAGCGACCATCAATTGACCATGGCACCTGTGTCCCTGACTGAGAGAGGGGCTTACAACCTTTGATATCATGCCCTAGCTGAGACTTGCTAGCAGGCGGACTTGGCCTTCAAGAAAAAACTCACTTGCCATTTCTGGTCTAGGTATCACTGAAGATCTCTCCTGGTGGGAAGGCTGGAATATGCATCTTTTCCTACCCACTTTCACCCTCATGCACCAAAATGGGAAAGCAGTGAGAAGGGTGGCCACGCATACCTAGTGAGATGAAGTTTCGAGGGCTGTTTCCCACCTGAGGGCAATACACTGGACTGGCTGCCATGGGTGGCAGAGAGGATTACATGAAATCACTACCACTGGGCTCTCATTGTACCTACCCCCCTCCCAAGAAGTGGAAGAGGATAGCAAATAAGGACCAAATGGTTACTCTCTTAACTGATAAAATGAGGTTGGGATTTTCTGTATTCATATTGCAATAGCTTCTCTTCTGCATACACTCCAAGTGGTGAAAAAAAAATAGGAAATAGGATTGTTGAGAAGGTAAGAATGGATTTTATTTAAAATCAGGTACCTGGGGAGACTTCTGGCCAGGATGGAGGCGTAGGTGGACACACTGTGCCTCCCCTCACAACCAAAACTAAGGACAACAAAGATTTAGAAACAAGAAAACAACCAGAACTCATAGAAAATTGAACTGTACGGAAGTCTGATGGCCATTCATCCAGACGGGTAAGAGGGGTGGAGTCGCGGCAGAAAAAAGCAGAGGTGTGGACCAGGCACGCAGGTGGCAGTGGCTGGAAGATCTCAGGTACACAGGTGGCAGCTAGCAGACCCCAGGGGCACAGGCGGCAGCTAGCAGACCCTGGGCACGGGGTGGCAACTGTGCAGACCCAGTGAGGCCTCGCAAGGTGGCTGGCTGACCAGGTGGTCCCACATTCACGTGCAGATAATCCAGGTGAAGGGGAAGTGGCAGAGGGGACTGGAATCCGAGAGAAAGCAGAGCAAATGCCGTTGTTCCCTCTCGGACCCCGCCCCCACATACAGCGTCACTACCCAGCGACTGGGCTG